>PVHX01000530.1:0-168852 GCA_004024805.1 Geosciurus inauris | reverse complement strand
TTCTGGCAGGTATGTTATGTTTTTAATGTGTAACCAAGGCCATGAGTCGGCTATGTGATGGTTTGTTTGGAGTCAGTGTCAGAAATGCTCTGATTCAGTGTATGTACTCAAGGTCATAAACATTTGCGTGTGAGCATGGGTCCACTTACGTTAACTTGTTGGCGATATGCCTTCTTTATTTGGCCTGCATATATAAAAAGAGTCTATGCAAAAGACTTGGGGGCTAAATGGAACTGACTGGGGCTAAATGAAACTGGTTGGGGGCTAAAGCTGAAGCTGGAGGCTGGAGGCTGTTGCCATTGCTGGATAAAGCATGTCTCCTAACCTAACTACTTCTTGCATCTTCTTCCACCTGCAGGGATCCCGAATCTGTTTTCTGGGCCTGAGGAGCTGCAGGACACTTATCTATTTAGGCAATTGCTAATCTACTTTGTTGTTATTTGCTGCTGATAAAAATAAGGACTTGCTGTAGTTGGGAAATCACTCTATAAGTTAGTGTGCTTTTGGAGTCTAAGTATCTAAATAGGAAACGTGCAAGACAGAAGACCTTCTGAATTCTGAAACTGGCTTCTATACCTCTCAGCTGTGTAAAATTCTGAGCTGTGCTTTACAGGGACTTGGAATCCTCTTATTTACAAGGTAAGTGTCAATACTCGTATCTTTCTTTCTGGCAAAAAGGAGTAATGGGACTAAGTTCTGAGGATTTTCTTGTATGTAAATATATGAATTTTCCTAAAATTTTTTAGAGAGTCAAATATTTTTCTTACTAGTGGTTGTTTTCTATAACTGACATTTAATTATAGAATATTTCTAGAGTACATTTTTAAATAGTTATTTTTATTTCTCTTTTAAGGAAGAAAAAGAAAAGTCTTAAGAAGGTTTTCTTTCATAGCATTTGCCTTTTCTTTTTTCCAAGGAAAACAAAATCTTATGCTGAATGAAAACAGACTTCCTGAAATTATAGTTTAATAAATAATTTTCTTTAAAAGCCACAACTAGGTCCTGAGAGGAAAATGAGAACAAAACGGGAACTTTATAAAAAGCAACAAATTAGCATTTATAGGATTTGGGGCCTACTAGAGTTTAGGTAAGGTTTAATGCAGGTTTTTCAAGCAGCTAAGTTCTGATAGCTCACAGACATTCTGACGTGATCTATCCAATATTGTTCTTTTTTTTTTTTTTTCAGTGCTGGGGATTCAACTCAGGACTTCACATATGCTAGGCAAGCCCTCTACCACAGGGCTAAACCTCCAGCTCTTCCAACATTTAAAAAAATCTGAGTATGGTCTTTTGTTCTCATTCTACCTTCTGGGGGCCCCACACTCCTATACGATTCATTTCAGAAGCACTGGAACTTTCTTGATGCCCAAATTGCATTCTGTTGTGTAGTGACGCTGATGAGGAGTATTATAGGTTGAACTGTGTTCCCCCAAAAGATGTTGAAGTTCTCATTCACCCAGATGTTATGATTTGGAAAAAGGTCACCTAATTTGGAAATAAGGTCTTTGCAGATAAGTTAAGATGAGGACATTAGAATGGACTTTAACATAATAGCTCGGGGTCCTTATAAAACAGAAATTTGTGCATAGAAACAGAAGACAATATTAAGACACAGGGAGAGTGCTACCAACAAGCCAGGGAATGCCAGAGACTGCTAAAAGTAAAGAAAGAGGCACAGAACACACTCTTACAGTTCTGAGAGAATCAACATTTCTGATACTTTCCATTTGGACTTCAAGACTTCAGAACTGTGAGACAATAAATATTTGGTTGTATAAACCACTCATTTTGTGATTCTTTCCATAGTGGCCACTGGACACTAACACAGTGAGGGAAGACCTTCACGGTTACGTTCTGATGGAGGAGCTCCACAGCATTGCAGCATGAAAACCACTACTTAAAATTTTAAGTAGTATCTTTAAAAAATAGTAATTTTAAAGATATATTCAGTGGGACTTAAGCTATGAGACAAATCTGATTGACAGAGTATATCTGATACTCAAAATTTCAAATTTGTTTTCCCCTTTTTGTGGGTCCTGAGTCCTGAACAGAATTCATTACACCTGGCTTTATGCTGCAGAATGCATTTTTCTGAGGTTTCCTTCATCAAATTGTCAGTCATGCCCTGGTAAATTTTAGTATCTCTTAAGTGTAAAAGTCAGAAGGTATATTGTAAAAATGAACACACTAACAAGGAAACTACAGATTCAGTGCAATCCCTATCAAAATTTCAGTGACATTTTTCTCAGAAATAGAAAAAGCAAAACTAAAATTGGTATGGAACCACAAAAGATCCTCAAGTAGCTGAAGCAATCTTGAACAAAAACAAAAGAGTTGGAGGTATCACACTATGTGATTTCAAAATATACCACAAAGTTATAGTCATCAAAACATGTTGACACAACAGATAAAAGGACCAAGGGAATAGAATAGAAATCCCAGAAATAAATTCACCAGTTCTGGTCAATTGATCTTCAGCAAAGGTGCTAAGACAACACAAAAGGAAATAACAGTCTTTTTCAATAATTGGTGCTGGGAAAATTCTATATCTATCACAAAAGAATTAAATTAGACCCTTATCTCACCCAATATGCAAAAATCAACTCAAAGTGGATTAAAAACACAAGCGTTAAGACCTGAAACTATAAAACTACTAGAAGAAAATATAGAAAAAATTTTCTTGACATTCATCTTGGCAAAAATTCTTTGTATATGACAAAAAAGCACAGGTTAAAAAAAAAAGCAAAAATAACCAGTGGGATTACAGCAACCTGAAAAACTTCTGCCCTGCAAAACAAATCATCAATGGAGTGGAGTGAAGAGACCATCTATAGAATTAGAGAAAAATTTTCTAAACCACACATCAGATAAGGAGTTAATATTCAAAATTATAAGAAACTCAAATAAGTCAATAGTAAGAAAACAAATAACCTAATTTAGAAAATGGGCAAAGACCCTGGGTAGACATTTTTCAAAACAAGACATTTGAAAAGCCAATAGATGTATGGAAAAAAAAAGAGACTCAACATCACTTATCATCAAAATTCAAATTCAAATAACAAGATATTAACTCACACCTCTAAGAATGGATTTTATCAAAGAGATAACAAATGCTAGCAAAGCTGTGGAGAAAAGGGACTCTTGTATGCTGTCAGTGAAAATATAAATTAGTACAATTGTTATGGTAAACAGTTTGAAGTTTCCTTAAAAAATTAAAAATAGAATTAGTACATGATCTAGCAATCTCACTTTGGATATTTATTCAAAGAAAATGAAAATTAGTATGTCAGAGAGATATCTACATTCCTATATTTATTATAGCACTGCTCACAAGAACTAACACATGGAATCAATTGAAGAGTCTACCAGTGGATAAATGGACAAAGACGTGGTATGTGTATAAAAGTGTGTGTATGAGTGTGCATATAGATACACACACACATTTACACACATAATGAAATACTATTCAGTCTTAAAAACAAGGAAATCCTGTAATTTACAAAAAGTATGGATAAACTGGAGGACTTCAGGCAAATTGAAAAAAGCCAAGCATAGTAAGACAAATGCTGTGATCTCACTTACATGTGGAATCTAAAAAAGGTGGATTCATGGAAGCAGAGAGTAGAATGATGGTTACCAGAGTCCAAGAGAGGGCAGGAAATGCGGGGACACTGGTCTAAGAGTACAAAGTTTCATTTAGAAAGGAGGAATACATTCTGGAGATCTGAGGCAAGCATAGCCAATAATGTTGTGTTGTATATTTACAAATTGCAAAGGGAATAGATTTTAAATGTTCTCATCACCAAAAGTGATGTATATGTGAAATGATAGGTTAATTAATTTGATTTAACATTCCACAGTATCTATACCTATGAAAATAATCATGTCATACACCATAGATACAATTTTTCTTTTGTCAATTAAGAAAATAAAAAATAGTAAAACCCAAAGTTATAACCTGAATTTCCCTAGACCTCTGCCACCTCTGTATATTACATGTTTGACTCTCACCTAAACTCAAATTGTACCTCCAGAGCCTTAGCAAAACCCTTCTAGAAAATGCAAAAAAGATTTCTTACTAATCTGTCCCAAGGTATCACTTACTATGAGAAAATTATTATTTTTTACTTGTCTTGGAAGCCATGATTCAAAACAAATGTGTTTAGTGCAGGAGAATAACTTAGGGATAGAGCATTCAACTGCAATACAAATGTGCTCATTTGGTTTTATCTTTGGTAGGCAGAAAACTGTGATATGATTCTTAAGACAAATTTATGTCCATTGGTGGGGGTGGTGGGAGTTTTAAGGTATTCCACTGTCTTCACTAAATAATCCTAGTTTCTCTGATCTTAAAGCTTTTAACTTTCAATTTTTAGTCATTTGAATTCTTGGGTAAGGATCCCTCATCAATATCTCCATGTTAAAATTTAAGTCACCAAACTGGTAATGAATTTTTAAGACACCAAGTGAAAATAGCTGGTATGCCTATTGAGAGGAAAACTTCCCATTCTACAATTCAATTTCTAGATAGAAATTAAGGTCCTTATACACTGAGCTTCTCAGATTAAAGCATGGCAGTTCTTTAACAGTCCTTTAAAGAAGGAAGTTTAAAGTCATGGTGAAATTATTTTGCTTATCACATTAACATTCCTTTGAGAGGATAGAAAGTAAATGATATGTTTTCGGAAATTCTTCAATCTAACTTTACCAAGATCTTAAAATGTGTCTTCACTTTCAAAGGCACTTTTTCAGAGCTGTAAAACTTTCTCCTCTGCAGGGTATCTTGTACACAAATGCATTTCTAACTTATATAAAATACTCCTTTGATCATGCAGCTTCTTGGTCAAAATCATTAATGGCTTCTGACTGTGTATCAGATCATGTCTACACTTTTTAGGACCCTTGACAATCTGCACCCATTTTACCCATCATAAATTTTATTTCCTGTACACCATGTCATTGCCTTACTGCCTTTCTCTCCCTGTCAACTCCAGCACATGTGGATTTACATATAAATACACAGGAGTGCACCCATGTGTCACATGTGACCTGTGACACATTGTCATATTGTGTCATATTGTGACCTGGAAACTAACACATTTTCTCTTTTCTTCTGTTTCTCTGTCTTTTTCTCTCAGAATCCAAATTTCTCCCAAAGCCGCCAGAAGTCTGTTTTCTTCTAAGAAGTCCCCATGATGGCATTGATCAATGTTGTTCATCTACTTTATTGTTCTGGCTACTTGTTTAGGATGATATTATCCAGTACTTGGCCAAATCACATTTTATACTGTTTTCTAATTTTTCGCCTTCTTCTGTATCTCTCAAGTCCTTCCTGGCACAGGATGAGGCATAATAAACAAACATTAATTTCAACAGCCTCCTTTCTACCTCTGTTGGAGAGCTGTAGCCATGGCTCAGTGCAAAGCACCTACGTGAGGAAACTTGCTGACAAATGCCCACCAGGCACCCCCTCCTGGGCACACTAAGGTGATGGGGCTTCCTGGCGGGCACACAGCCATTTCTGTACTGTGGCTCAAAAAGAGAAGAAAGAGTCCTCCTCATCTTTGTGTCCACTTGCACCTCTCAAGACTGAATTTTGTGAGGTCCATCCCCAAGCAGTGATCAAGACTGAAGTAACAATTCTTCATATCCATTTTTTCCTTGGTCATTTTTCTGTGCAAGACCTTCTACTTATCATCTCATGTGTTCTAATCTTTTTTTTTTTTTTTTGTACCGGGGATTGAACTCAGGGATACTCGACCACTGAGCCACATCTCCAGCCCTATTTTGTGTTTTATGTAGAGACAGGGTCTCACTGAGTTGCTTAGCGCCTCACCGTTGCTGAGGCTGGCTTTGAACTCGCGATTCTCCTGTCTCAGCCTCCCAAAGTGCTGGGATTACAGTCGTGCGCCACCGTGCCCGGCTATGTTCTAATCTTTTTAATACTCATCTCCTCTGATGATATCACCCCTTTCCTTCTTTTGCAAGATCTTTCATGTGTCCTTTGGAACTCAGCTGGTCAACTGAACATTTCTTCACTTCATAATGTCCATACAAACTTAGCTACCTCCAGATCACTTCTCCTGAAGGTCTTACAACATGGCTATCTCATGGGGTGGGGGTCTATATGCTTCCAGTTCATGTCTTTCTTCTTTCCCCATTCCACAGTTCCTCCACCCTTTCTTGAAAAACTCTTACAACTTTGCAGCTCATGGGCCAAGCTTCCCTTTCTGTTCTCATCTCTCTATCTCTTAGAAATTCCACTTTGGTCACTACTGTTCTAGAGCATGCTCATTACATTCCTCTGCACTATAAATCCTAGTATCATGCTAAGCGAAGAGAAACCCACAATCTTTATTCCCATTCCCAAATATTCCAAATGTTCTATCCCATTTCTTTCTATTGCAGAAATGGCTCCATCTTTCAGCTGGGTGCATAAACCAGAAGCCTGGAATTTAATCTTTTCTTTTTACATTTTATTTATTTATTTATTCTAATTAGGTACACATGACAGTAGAATGCATTTTGATTCATTGTACACAAATGCAGCACAACTTTTCATTTCTCTGGTTGTACATGATGTAGCATTGTACCATATGCGCAATCATACATGCACCTAAGGTAATGATGTCCATCTCATTCCACCATCTTTCCTGCCCCCTGAGACTTTGTTTCTTTTTCCTAAGCATTTCCAGTCATTCACTGGGTTCTTTCCAAAAATTTTTTGGAACAAATATTTAAAGAATCAATATAATAAACTACATATTTGAAATAAAGATTTCTTATGTTCATATAAACATCACTACAACCAGAATAATGAATATGTCCATCATCCCCCAAACTCCCCATCTTCCTTTGTAATCACATTCCTTCCATCTCTTCTTTCCCACCATCCTGTCAATCGCTGTTCAACTTTTTCAATTAAAAATTTCTTTTTATTTTCTAGAATTTTATATAATAGCACCATAAAGTAGTACATAATTTTTTTGTTCTGGTGTCTTCACTATTTATCATAAATGAAATTCTTCATTTCTCTTTATTGTTGCATAATGGTATATTATATAGATATTCCAAAACTATACCTGTCCACTAGTTGATGAACATGTTTTCAGTTGCTTCCTATTTTGGGAGCATTCAGGAAAAACCTGTTATATATATTCACATGTAATCTTTGTTTATGTGTATTGCTTTTTCTTCTTTTGGATGCCTGGAAAAGCTAGAACATTTGGCAGACATATATTTAACTTTTTAAAGAACTGCCAAACTATTTTTCCAAAATGGTTATACATTCCCACTGATAGCATATGAGAGTTTTAGTTTCTCCACATTCTTGCAAACAGTGTTATAGTCACATCTTTAAATTTTCGTCTTTCTAATACGTCAGTAGTTGTATCTCATACATTAATTCGCACTTTTCCAGTGACTAGTGATGTTGAGAACATTTTCATGAGAGTATTTGCCATTTTCATACATGTTCATTGATGAAGTATCTAATTAAAAATTTTTGTCAACTTTTTTTTTACTGAAGTTACATGTTTTCTTATTATTGAGCTTTGAGAGCTTTTAATATATTTTTTAAATATGTCATTTATAAACACATAATGTATAAATATTTCTTCCAACTTATGGACTCTCTTTTTATTCTTTAATAGTTTCTATAAAATAGTTTATAATTTTGATCTGGCCCCAATTTTTTTTTTTTAAATAATGGATTGGGCTTTTGTGGAATGTCTAAGAAATATTCACTAACCTAAGGTCACAGAAATTTTTCTTCTATATTTTTCTCTGTGAGTTTCAGAGTTTGGGGTTTGTATTTAGTTCATTGATCCATTTGAAGTTAATCTTGGAATGTAGTATGATTGATGTTCACTGTTTTGCCTGTGGATATCCAGTTGTACCATCTCACTTGCTGAAAAGACTAGCCTTTCTCCATTGAATTGCTTTTGCACCTTTGTCAAAAATCAATTGTCTATGAAGGTGGAGGTTAAGTCTGAATTCTCTATTATCACCAATTGATTTTTTTTTTTTTTTTGGTCTATCATGATGCCTGAACCACCTGGGTCTGATTATTACAGCTCTATAATAAGTCTTGAAGACAGATACTGTTAGTCCTTTAACTGTGTCCTTTTTCAAATTGGTTAGGCTATTCTAGATATCTGGTATTTTCATAGGAACTGTAGAATGAGCTTGTCAATTTTCACCAAAAAGCCTACTGAGATTTTGATTAGGATTACATTGAATCTAAAGATTAATTTGAAGACAATTAATTTCTTAAAAATGAGTCTTTATTTGCAGATGTGCTATATGTTTGTATTGTATCATCTTTATTCTCTCAGCAATGTTTTCTTTTTTGTGCAATGTGAGGAATCTGTACACATTTCATCAATTTTATCCAGATATGTGGCTTGTCTGTTCACCTGTCAAAGGTGTTTTTCATAGAGTAGAAGTTTTAACTTTAATAAAGTTTCATATTATCAATTTTGTTCTTTCTGAATCATACTTTTGGAATAAAAGAATGTTGTAGTTCTTGCATTTTTTTGTGGTGTAAAATTTGTGCCACTACCACTGATCAAGGTACAATTATTTTTTATTTATGTTATCTTAAAGTTAATCTGTCTATGCTCACTAGATGTTAAGTATCATGAAATTAGGGACTGTACCTGTTTTTATGACCATTGTATCCCAGAGTCTAAACTTGTGTTCAGTACTGGGTAGACACCTAACCAATATTATTTGAATTGATTCATAAGTAATAAATGACTGGTGACTTCACTATCTGGTGGACTTAATGTCTCAACAGTTTTGTTCACAGTGCTCTGAGTATTGTTGCCTCTTTTAATGTTCATCTCATTTCTCAGTTAACTCTGTAATGACAGATGAGGGTGATTGTCCTGCTTTCTTTGCTTGCACTAGAACAAGAATCATCAAACTGAACCCTGATCAAGGAGCTAAGAATAGTTTTTAAAAAAGAAAATTTTTAAAAAGTTATTAAAAGAGAAAAAATTGTGAAGGAGTCCATATGTAGTGCACTAAGTCTAAATTATTTCCTGTCTGATCTCTTACAGAAAAATGTTTTCCAACTCCAAATCCAGACTATTGAGCAAATTATGAGAAAAACCACACAACTGAGCAACAGTTAGTACCCAATGTCTCCTCTCTCCTCTCTGAACCTACCATGTTCTCTCATCAGCTCACCTTCTGTTCTGCTATTATTTCAAATTCATTCTCTGTACTAAAACCTCGGATCCTCTCATCTTTCCTCCTTTTGCCTATGGATGAGCTTCTCCATCCAGAATAGAATCTACTTGTGTCTCACAGTTTCCTTTTGCTGAAATGGAGGATTCATTCCTCTCCATAGCTGAGAACCCCCCTACCCCAACTGTGTCTGGACCACCTCCTTTCCAGGTGTAGTGGACATATGCTTGGCTTGTGGTCTACTGCCATCCTTTCCTCTGCAGAAATATCTATACACCATTTCCTAATTATTCTATGAAGTTTATGTGATTTGAATTGCACCAACTATTTGTGATTTGCTACCATTCCTGTAGCCCCATGGGTAGGTAGTCACACGACCCAGCTTTGGATGATCAGAATGTTCCATCCCAGTGACAACAGAAGAGATCAGAATATGTTGTCCCTAAATATGCCATTTTGGCATAAGAGTTATTTTGAGCTTCAAGACACTTGTGACTCAACTGACAAAGAAAGAAGCCTCCCCAGAGTGTCCCTTATCTGACTAAAAGCAGAGACTTTTGACAAATGAAGATTGCCATAAATCTTCTTTTGCAGGGAAGTTCATTGGCCATGAAGAAGACAAAGTTGGTGCTGAGAGGATCCTGCATGCACAAACTTTACTCTATTAATTTCCCCTGTATATTTCCCTTGCCACAGTCTGCTGCTCTAGGAAGCCTAAAAACTTCTCCTTTGTCTTACTACTTCCCTAGAAACTCAGTGTTCTTTTCAAAGATGCCACATAAGCACAAGTTCTAGACACCCATTTGACATGTAGATCGATTGAATTTCTCAGTGTGTATTTGTACAGCATGGGTTAATAAACTCTGCTTTTTTTCTTGTTGTCTTTTGTCAGTCTACTTTGCAGGATTCCAGCCAGCGAACAAAAGAAGGTAGAGAAAGTTATTTTCATCTCCTTCTCTACTAGATCTGCATTGGTTGATTCAGAAAAGACTGGGCCTCGCCTCTGTCCTGGAGAAAGGGGACCCTTGTCTTTCATCACAAGGGACTTCACCAAAGAGAAATGGCTGGAAGGAAAAAAATAAAATTGATATTTTCATGGTATATCCTGCATGGTTAGGGCTTTGGGGGCAGGTTTTCTTAGAACCTGGGTTAAAGGAAAAGCCTGGAAACAAAGATAACTGAAAAGATAGAAAGAGCCTTGCCTCCCTAGAGTTATTATTTTATGCCTGGACATCTTCCAAGGGAGATAAATTCAGAGAAACTTGTCTTTTATTTTCCCTATAGAAATTTATTTATAGCTAAAGTGTGAAAATGAAGGATCCTTCCTATTTTCTCCCAAAGAAGAGCTTGCATACATCAAGGATCAAAAATTTTTCTTTTTGTCTCCAAAGGAAAGTGGAGAGACAGCAATCACTCTTCTGTGTGGACTCTCAGATTCTCTTGGGGGTTCTTTGTCTACAATACTGACCTGAGCAAGTGTAAAGTGACATCTGGCTCTCATTGCATCACCTTAGAAAGGGGAAAGATTGGGCAAAGGAAAGTTCATGCACTTATTATTATAAATAAGTACACATAGTTTGTTCCTGCCCCCCCAAATCATACATGTACTCTTGGAGTCACACGAATAAATATAGATATGAAAACAGCAATATTTATGAGCTTAATTTCTGTTCACAAATAGGTTATGATGCTCTATAGCATAGAACTACGGCTTATTATGGTATTCCTGGGGCCTGGCATTATGTGGTACTTAGGAAATCTTTGCCCATTGTTTGTTGAATATGTGAGTTGCCTCAGAGCCTAAGGACTGGTGAAGTGCTATTTGGTACAAGATGAGGGCTGGTCCAGCCATCCCAGGTTTCTGGTGGCTCAGTAGGTAGGGAGGGCCTTCTGGTGCATTTGTCTGAAGAACTCCTGCAGCTGGTGGGATTGGCTTGGTGCTGATGAGGCCAGTGTCCATGCTCCTCTCTCCTGTAGATTACTCATGGTCATGGTCTCAGACTTCATTTTGACTTAAGGCTGTTGGGGATGCCTCCCTCAAGGGACTGTTTCTTCACAGACAGTGCTCTGGAGTGCCACTCCCAGCTTTGCCCTTCGATAGGAGCAACTTACTTGACTTCTCTGTTTTGTAATATGGATAGGATAATCTCGCAATTATTGTGAGGATAAAAGGGTTAATGTTTACAACAAGATTCTAGTGATGATGCAATGAATTAATATAAAATATTTAGAGGAATACTTGACATGATAAATTCTACAGATTGTTTTTTACTATTTACTTTTTAATTTAAAAAGAGTTCAGAGAGAGAAAAAAGAAAGTCCAGTGAAACTGATTTCTAGTCTAATATATGAGAGAGAGATTTATGGCCACTGAAAAATAGAATTGAAAAAAACCAAATCAATGGTATTGTCTTTGGTTAAGAGATTGTTTCTTCAAATTCAGTAGCAAATTTCATCCCCCAAATGATTTCACTCAAATTAACACATGCTAAATGGAGAGCTTAACTGGAACTTTCTGGATTATGTAAAAATCAGAATAACATCTGACTTTATACAGAATGCAAGATGCATTTTTAGTTACAAAGACCCATTGTCAGACATTCTAAGGAAAAAAAAAGAAGAAAAAGAAAAACACTCTCTACTTTCCGACCAGCCAGGGTACTGTTTTCAAAGGCTTTTTAAAAACCATGTTTTGTGCTTGTTTTTGTTATCATTTGGAGGTCTGCTTTCACAAGATGAAATATGATATTTAGAAGGGGAAAGAGGCTGTCTAGGGAACAACTGGAGCCTAATTGTTACTTTAATGGCTTAAGCCTCTTTTCATCCATTCGACAAACAATTATCGAGAGTGTGCTTTGGGCAAAGTGCTATGTGAGGCCGTCTGCGTGTTTATTTATAATATTCAGCAAACTGGCCTCTCTTCAGTGTTCAGGGAAACGAAGCCATGGTGCTTGCAAAGGGACCCAGAAGAGTTAATAGATCTCATTAGGAAACACATGGCACCACCATCCACCCGGTTTTTGGTTGGACAGCATTACTAAAGAGGCCAAAGTCTGGGTCTGATTCTGCCTGCACAAGTTTCAACAGCTTCAGATCACAGACCTTACTTTGACTTAAAAATCTAACCCCAGGGTCGCAAATGGTGTACTTTAGAGCAAAGTTGTTTTCAATTTTTGTATGCTTACATAGTTATGACTTCACATTTGAAGGATTATACTCAATTTTTATTGCTATCAGCTCATTTTTATAGGTGCTTAATATAAGGATCAGTATCTAATACTTAAATAACACAATAATATAGCTAAAAACTATATATTTATTAAGTGCCAAGCACTTGTAAACATACTTTAGGATATATTAACCTAGCTTGTGTTTCATAGCAACCTTCCTTATAAGGTAGAAGATCTAATATTATCCCCATTTCTCAGATCAGAAAACTGAGGTGAAGAGGATATGTAACATCCTCTAGCTGTTAAGTGGTAGAGCTGGGATGGAATCTTGGCAGTCTGACTTCAGAGTCTACTTGACTGACAGTTGTGAGACTTGGGTGAAACTATTCTCACTCATCAGTCAACACATATCAGATCCTCTCTGTCATTATTCAAATATTAAATTATCATTTCAGAACATTGAACCGATTTCTGCATTGTATGTTGAAAATAAGCTGACAGTGAAACATGCAGTGTTGAGATTTTCATCAATAGGACAATTTTGATCCTTTTACTATTCTAGTAAATGGCTCCTTGATCCCATGTACAGACACTCAGGCTATCTTCAGTTGATCCCCAACTTTCCTTTCCAACCATCTTCCCATATACTTTCTTCCATGGAATTTCATTTCCCATGTAAATTGTCCCCTTTCTGACTAGACTCTTGGGCCTGATGTCATATTTCCTTTTCTACATTTTTTTATTGTAGTTTGTACATTTTCATGGGTATATTAGGAATTACATCATCTCCTCAATTATTGGTTTGCATTGTTATTAAAACTCTTGGTCATGATTTAACTTCTCATGCTTGTCTTGACTCCAAAATTTCAATAAGACTCTTTAAGGGCAAAGCCTATATTATGCCTGAAACAAAAGGTTTGAGTTAGTTGTGTTTATATATTACAGTGATGGTCCATCTGAAGATAAAAATGGATGCTTCCAAGATTGATAAGAAATACTAAGGTCCATTAAAAATGTTAAAGTGAGTGGTTTTGGTTTTGGATCAATAGAATACTCAATTAGGACTTGTTCCATTGCTTTTCTCTGTCTTCCCAATTCATCAATAATACATTAATCAAGAAATATTTCCTGATGTTTACTATACATGAGGCAGTCTTAATGTCTTTTTTTTTTTAAATAAACTAGATATGTGTATGCATAGTCTAACACAATTAAGTTGGGTTTCTGGATTTTATATCTATCTATAATATTTAACTAGCAACCTTAGGAATTATGTGAAAAGTACTGTGTGATCTTTTGAAATTTTAGAAGAGGTTGGGAGCTCAGTCCATGGAGGCAGGATTTAAGATGGGCCTATAAGTTTGAGCAACATTTAGAAAAAAGAGAAGAGAGGAAGGGCATTTCAGACAAGAGAAAATATGGGTGTTCAAAGTTTAAAAGACAACATACTGAACATAGTTCAGTAATGGAAGATAGGAAATGTAAGACTGATCAAGTAGGTAGTATTGTAGAAAATCATAAATATCATATCAATATCAGATTCTTAAGCATTGGAAGGCCAGTAAAAGATTTTGAGCTTGGCAGTGATATTATGAGAAGGTTGGTTTAGGAGACTTAATCTGGCTCTTTTGAGCAGATGTAATAAATAGAGATTGGAAGCAGGATATTCAGTAAGCAATTATTAGAAAATTTAGATCCAAAGACTAGGATTTGAAGTGCCTTCTTTACACAAGAAGAAGAAAAAATCTTAAGACTCAACTGGGTAAAGAAAATTGCCCAAGAATGTGGTTTTTGTTTCCAAATTTGTATTTTCACTTCCGGTCAAATATTTATATTTTTAAACAAATTATATTACCTTAAAATGAACTTAAAGGGAAAAGATTAAAATAAGGGAGATTTACCAAATGTCAAAGTAGTTTTAAAAACCAGAAGCAAGTCAGGCACTGTGGCCTACGCCTGTAATTCTAAGGGCTCAGGAGGCTGAGGCAGGGGGATTCCAAGTTCAAAGTCAGTCTCAACAATGGCGAAGCACTAAGCAACTCAGTGAGACCCTGTTTCTAAATAAAAGACAAAATAGGGCTGGGAATGTGGCTCAGTGGTTGAGTGCCCGAGTTCAATCCTTCGTACACCCCCCAACCCCCGGAAAAAAAAAAAAAAAACCCACACACAGAAACACTAAAGGACTTAACTTTATGAAATAGATAAAACCTCTAGATTTAGCCAGGCGTGGTGGCGCACACCTGTAATCCCAGCACTTCCAGCACTTTGGGAGGCTGAGACAGGAGAATCGGGAGTTCAAAGCCAGCCTCAGCAATGGCGAGGTGCTAAGCAACTCAGTGAGACCCTGTTTCTATATAAAACACAAAATAGGGCTGGGGATGTGGCTCAGTAGTCAAGTACCCTTAAATTCAATCCTCAGTACCAAACAAAACAAAACAAAAAAACCCTCCAAAACAAAAATAAACTCTAGATTTGCCATGGACTAAGCAGTCCTAGATATTAAAACATCATTCTCCATTTATGGAGCCTAGTGTTCTAATAAGTAATTGCTAGCCATATAGCATTATTTGACAACCAGTCCTGTGTTGTTTCCATTACATTAAATGGTAGCAATAAACACAAAAATGATGGCTTATAATTGTCGATGAACTTTATTATTTTGTTGCTGAATTTATTACTAAGCTCACATCATTTTCACATCATTTAATAGATTCAACATGTTTTCAAGACTACTGACATTTCTGTTGATTCTCAGTGGCTTTTAATGTTTATTTACACTTGGGAAAGAACTGAAAAATCTTATCAAAAGACAATTGTTCATTTCCATTAAGGAGCCATGATATGTGGGTGGTAATGTTTTCATCAGAGTCCAAGGTGACATTAATACTCATAAAATCTAAAATGCCAGTCCACAAGATCAAGAAATCTTTTTAGTAGTAATAACTGTAACCATGATTTAATTTCTTGTGAAAAATGTGGTAATTTCTAGGTGGCTAAAGGCCATCACCACTGGAGAGTGACATTGAACAAAGATCAGTTGCAACTGAACTGGTTTGGAAACATTCAGAATGCCTGAAATGTTGTAAAACTTCTTGAATATCATTTAAAGCATGAAGTCTTATAAAATTAACGTACAATTATTTAACATAGAGTTTCAATTGGCCTTTAATTGCTGGATGATATTCTATGGCTAGAAGTTTAGTCATGTATTCATTCATGTATTTATCCAGTGAATATTTATTGAGTGCTTATATAACTGTGGTGTAAGTGATAAAATGTGAAACAATGATAAATTAAAAGGAAATGTGTGGATAAAATGCTAGCAGAGCTAGAACCCTACTGATTTAGACACTCATGGTGGAGATTCAGTGACTTCCTATGTAGGCTCCTGTGAAATTATAAAAGCCCCTCAGCTCTTCCACCAGATCAGATCCAGGTGACCAAGTGATTCCACATACTTGACAGTGCTGGTATGTATGTAAATGTAAATACAATCCTTGAAAGTGTAGTAGGAGAATAAAGAAATCAAATCAATGCCCAGGCTACTAACTCACAATGGTCTATCTTTTTTGCACAAGTTAGGGTTGTTGAGAGAAAACCACCTTACTATTCTAGTTACATTGGGGTGAAACGGCTTGAAGATGAATATTTGGCCCACTTTGTTGAACTTTTAAACATTAAAATCCACTGGGTGTATGCATACTGAGATGAGTGGAAAAGATATGTGTGCATACATGGGTCTCAAAGTCTTGCAATTATTATGGAACATCGGTGAACTTTCTGAGCCTGTACAGTGCACTAACTCTCTACTTGCCAAGCATCTTGAAACAAGGAAATTTAAGTTATATCCAGTGTGTGTGCCCTTGTGTGAGTGGGCATGCTTCTTCTAGAAACATGTTCATAGAGCACTGCTTCAGAGAAGAAATGAAGATTGTCAGGACATGGGAGAGTATCACTGGTAAAGGACTTTAGTACAGGTTAAGGTCTAATGCTTTAGGCTGCTGGCATTTTTGCTTCAAATATGATTATTTTGACAAGATTTTAGAATTTAGTTATGATAAACTCATTCCACCAATTTTATTTATTCTACTTTCTCTTTCTCTTTTTTTTCTCTTTCTTTCTTTTCTATTTGCAGAACCTTGCCATTTAGGGCATTATGAAGAAGAGCAAGGGTTGCTGAAGGTAAAGAGGGATTGAATTAGTAAAGGAAGACACTAAGACAGCATGGTTAATACTTGCCACCATTTAATGTAGTGATTTCTATCCTGTTTCTACCTCATTGCTTTTCAGACATTTAATCCAAAAGTCATTTGGGAACTGAAATTATCTAAGCAATTATTTTGTTACTCCATTGCCCTTATGCAACACAGGCACTAAGTGAAAGTTTAAATTTATGGAAAAAAAAAAGAAGATGATTTCAGGGGACCTATGCACTGCAAAAATGATTATTCAATAAATACATGTAGGTAAGCATAGTACTATGTGTTAGTGAGGCAGGCACAAACAAGGAAAGGGCAATCTGAAATTTCTGAACTGCTGTGAAGCACTTATCTTTTGTTTCAATATTAAGATTTTACATTGTTTTCAATCCTTTTAAAAGCCTACATGAAATACAAATTATAATTGAATATGGTGAGGAAACTAATTCAGATTAATCATTTTATTTGGAGGCAACTTGAGAAAAAAGTTTAAAAGGCCATGTCTAATATTATAATAAAAATATTTATTATAAAAATTATCATGTTTTTCTGTACATATCCTAAAGACAAAAATACAATTCATACATTAATAATTTAAGTGGGTCTGAGTGTTCAATAGCCATTCTTAAAAACTTAAAAGATCTTCCACAGATTTCACATATACCAAAGTACACTATTTCTATTTTATTTACATAGTTCATGTTATTTATGTTATACTAACATTTCTGTCTTTTTAGCATTTTAAAGATAGTTTACAGTGTTTGGGTTAATTATTTAACTGCTTTAAATCTTTGGTAATTACAAGTATTTACATGCAAAAAATTTTTGCTCAAATTTCAATAAAAAATTGAAACAACAAATAACTTATTGCAAACAATTTTGTGTAACCAATAAATGCATGAGTCAAAATAGTATCATCAAGAAAAGTCACTGTCTAGGACTTTTGATGATAAAATCTGAAATCCACAGGAAATAGTTGAGGCTTTTATTGCCCCAACCAGAAGCACCACCACACTAGGTCATCGCAAAATTAAATACAAATGCTAAATCCAATGTATAACAGTACCGATTATTTTACAATGCAGAAAATCCTAGTTTTATTTCTGTATTTCACTTTAACATTAACTTGACACAGACGAGTTTATTATCTCATAAAACCTATCATCTTGTAAGAGCAAGAGCCATTTAAATAAGCCACACTCCTTTGAGAGTCACCAATACCTCTTCTTGCCAGTAATTTTTCCATGACAATGAGATCATTACTTGGAATAATATGTGGGGAAAATAGATGCCTGCCTTCTGCTTCCCTCCCTTCCTATCTCCCTTTCTTCCCTCATTCATTTTGGCTTTCTTTCTTCTCTAAGAGTAATCTGCATGAATGGTTTGCCAACCTGCAGATCACACCTGAGTCCTCCCAAAGTACCTTGTGCTTTACAGCTTTCATTCATTAGCTCTTAGCCTCAATGATTCTCAAAGGAAAGCACCCTGGCATGAGAACATCTTATTTCCAGGCTATTTGTTAGAAAAGATATGCTAAGAACTACATTTCTAATGTTCTTGAGTGATTCAGCAACTACAAACTTTTAACAGACATGTTTATGTTGCAGTGTAGAGGATATAATTAAATATATCAAAAATACATCTTTTGAAGCCTAGAAAATGGATGCCTGTGGCTTATCACCACCTCAGGGTAGAGATTAGCCTTTCTACCAAGTTAGGTTCTTAATATGTGATTTCTTTCCTTAGTATTTTTCCCCCATCTATTGCTTCATTTATAAACAAAGCAAGGTAAGATACCATTTTGCTTTCACTTTGGCAATTCTTCTCTCTCTTCAATCTCCAACTTCCTGAGTTCAATGCACATTTCACAATTCATGCAAGATGAGGCACCTGGAAATAAGTGTTCATTCATCGTGTAAAGTAGGAACAGGACAAGCAGCATAGTAAAGGATTGTACTGCTCAGAAGAGGTTTCCTTCTGAATTTTTACATAGTCCAAATGCCTTGGCTGCAATGTCAAATAAATGCTGTGATTCATTCCTCAAAGAGAATATTATGTTAGCCACTATCCTTTTCTGCCTAGAGCATATAAGTATATACAAAATGTACAGGTACATAGTACAGAGTGCAAACTAAGCTCTAATTTTCTCACGGAAGGAAAATACTGGAATCTTGACATTTGATATTCATTAAATAACAGCATCTTTTGATGTCAACAAGAGGTCTCAAATATCTGCCTACTGAAATTGCTAACCTTTGTGTTATGTTCACCTCCTGTCCCAAACTTGTTGGGTAAAGAGATGGAAAACTGAGATTTATTTTTTTCTTCAGTATTTGGAATACACTCACAAGTTATTCTTTCATTATAAAACAAGGGGCTGGCCATCTGTTAACTCCTGTGGTCCTGCTCTATGTTCTCCTGGGTCACAGAAATGACCTCCATTCCTCATTGAAGCAATATTTTTGTTGCTGTCCTTTGTTTTTGCGGAAACAAGAGTTCACACACAAACGTTCAAGAAGCAGCACTGCCACAGACCCACTTTGATCCCATAAAATGACCGAGTGTCCCTCTTCACATAGCCACTTTTTCCTTTGCGAGGTTCCTTGGTTCCCTGCTTGGGACACACCAGTCATCAGCCTCGGAACTTATTTGATAATGTTTGAAGGCTGACTTGTTAAAGACAGGAAGTTTTTCTATAGACTCAGAAGACAAAGCCTAAAAGAAGAGGGGGGAAAAAGCCATCAGACCAAAGAAATTGTACTTGGCATAATTTGTACTTGAAGTTTTATTCAAAATACATTCACAGGGACTAGGGTTGTCGCTCAGTGGTAGAGTGCTTGCCTAGCATGTGTGAGGCACTGGATTCAAGCCTCAGCACAAAATAAAAATAAATAAAATAAAGATATTGTGTCCATCTACAACTAAAAATATTTTAAAAATATATTCAGAGGTATTTCATATTCAAATACATTCATTTAACTGATTTAGTAATAAAAACACACCAATGTCCCCAGTGTGCTAGGCACTTTTGAAAATAAAACTAAAATATAAATATTATCTCCACCCAATAAGAGCTGAAATAGTACATATGCAATTATAAATTAGGAAACAGAATTTGCTTTTAGTATTTACACACCCTTTGTATGGATATTGCTGATGTGATAGAATTGATCAGCAAAGCTATTCTTTCCAAGGAAAAACCAGTCTGGCTATGATAGAATGAGGGTCCTAATCTGATACCATTAATCTACTAAAAGGCTCTTTCCCAATAGTTCAAAGACTTTTGCCCATCATAAATGAATGCATTAACTATTTCAGACAGTTAAAGGCCATTTGGCATTTAATTCCAATGCACAAAATGGGAAGCATAGGAGCTTAATGTTTTAGCTGCTACTATCTGTAAATGTATTTTCAGTTGAAATAGTTGGCAAATGATTAACAGAATCAGGGCAGTGATCTTAGTAAATAAATTGAGCCTTTTTCAGATATAGAGAAAACATGTACTAAGTTTTAAAGTTCAAACAGGAAATGCCAGCCATCCCACTGACAGCTTGAGAGCAGTCAGATTTCGTTCCCCTGGATTTCTAATAAGGTCAGCTTAAGGTCTCATGTGTCTTGATTTCTGTTGTTTTTTAAGCTAGAACATGATTTGCATATGTTTCCCATAAATTTAAGTAAAACAAAAGCAAAGCTTCTCTCACAAATGCCAAGAGGAGTTGCTTTAAAAAATTCCCATGAGCATGTCTTTACTCTGAAAGTCAGATAACTGCTTCTTGGGAAACAATTTTGGTCACCTGAGGCAGGAAGCATGACTCAGTTTACTGTCTGGCAAATGACAATATTAAATAATATGTGTGCGCACATCCAAATAGAAATTAGAATGACCTGTGGTCATTATTTGCATTAATTCAGTTTGGGTAATTCACTCTAGCCCATAGAACTTCAAGCTGTAAAAAAAAAAGCAACCATTTTAGATAGATGATTTTCCTTTGAATTCAAAGGATACCTTTAAGTAGATGATAGCATCTGTTCCGTATCCTGACAAAGAGTAGAGATTCAAGTCTCCTTGAAAGTACTTGGCATAAAGACGAGAAATTGGCAAGCCGTAACCAAAACCAGCCTAAAGAGGGAAGGTTAGTTATTAGTGAAGAAGTGGACATGATCATTGGAATACAAAATGTAGGAAGAAGTTAGGATCCTCACTGATACTAATGTCCTAGCACCTAAATAAACAAATTCTGCTTCCAATCAGACTCCTTGTAGAATTGCTTTACCATGTTTAGCTTGCTTTGCCATTCCTTCTCATCTCTCTCATGCCTAATTTAACTAAATTGATTAACTTGCCTAAATACTTCCTTGTAATCCTTGTTCTACACCTAGAACTAGGGGCTGGTATGAATTTAGCCATATAATTGGTCTCACCAAAGGTGCATTCCTGGAATTGTCCATCACCGGCGTTGGCGCAGTGGAGTATGTGTAACTGAAGAGGCGGTCTGTAATCCTCAGGGGAACACCACCTCCTCGGTCAGAAATCTTAAGCAAACAAACAAATCATTAGAGCTACACATTAAAAACCATGTACATTTGTTTAAGTAAAAATGTCTTTCTGGGGCTGTGATTGTAGCTCAGTGGTAGAGCTCTTGCCTAGCCTGTGTGAGGCACTGGGTTTGATCCTTAGCACCACATAAAAAGAAATAAATGAAACAAAGGTATTGTGTCCATCTACAACTAAAAAAGTTTTTAAAAAAATAGTCTTTCTTTCATTTAAAAGTCACCTGGCATACATGACTTCCATCAACTGCGCGAAGCAGAAAGCCTCATTATTACTGACCTCTCCACTTCTCTCAAGAGAGAACCACAAGAAAAGCAGAAACTGGTTACCTTAATTGTAAGGTCTTCTTTTCCCAAGACAACTATCACCTCAATTGGTGTAAGGGAAGGCCAACTTTCCTGGTGTTCAACTGTTGCCCTCATCGCATTCTAAAGAAAACAAAACCATGAGGAATTCAATGGTAGAAGAACCAAGGACAGTAAATAGCTATTTTTTTTATGTTTAAAATAAAAGCAGCACAGAGGGTAATTTAAAGTTTCTATTTTTTTAAGTTAGTGGTAAAACAGCTCTGTAAATAGCCATTTATGAATGTGTCATGTAGGATGTATAATGAAAAATATTCATTTACCAAGTAATATAGCTCTTGGGAGTAATGTCTAATGGAAAAACAATTCTGCTAGCTGTCAAGTTCTTATTTGTAAGCTTAATTTAAATGTAGAAATTGGTTTTTATAGTCCATTTCCTGGCTCTCCCTTTTCACTCTTTCCATTACATTTTACATCCAAGCACCAAAGACTATTACATAACAAATGAACAGTGAATCATTGAACCAATTTATTGGCTTTTACAAAATTTGCTGGAAAAGGTTGTTACTATTTAAAAGGACAGTCAATAATTCTAAATTAAGTTTCAATTTGCATCTGAACTTTTACTAGTAAAGGCAAAATAACTATGAGTCGGATCATTCAATTTAAAAATAATCCAAATCCACAAAAATGTATCCTTTGTCCTTTAACACAGAACAAACTCAAGAAAGTTCAGCCTACTGGCTGAATATCCTATAGATAAAATCTTGGGTTATTTAATACATTTTCCTCTCTAGCCATCTTTTAGTATATTTTCTGCTTTCTGTTTTCTATATAATATTAAGATCTAGTTACTCATTAGTGCAAGTGAAATAGATGAGATGTTTGTAGTTCAGTCAACAATACCTCATTGTAGTAATATTAGAATAAGTTAAGAAACAGTACATTTTGAAGAGTTATGTCAGAATTAGGGGCAGATTTTACTGTTTGCTTGGTTTTTTTTTTTTTTTTTTTTTTTTTTTTTTTTTTTTTTTTTTTTTTATCCTCTCAGTCCAGGGAACTTTGAGGAAAGTATCACAAAGCTTCAGGTATTTCCGAGTTTTTAATTTTTGTTGTTGATTGTTTGTTTTTCGTTTAAATTCAGTTTTTGTTTGATCTTAGAACCCATGAAAGGGTTGATTCTCAGCATCTGGTTACCTAGACTGGAAACATCGGAATCTGAGAGTTTGTTAGAATTACAAATTCTCAGACCTACAGAATCCAAATCTCTAGGGCAACATCCAAGCATCTGCATTTTAACAAGCCTTCCAGAAGATTCTAGCACACTAAAGTTTGAGAAGCACTGTCCTAGGCTTGTTAGGGAAAATGTAGACTATGGGCCAGCAGCACCACTAGCAGGCTCATTGGAAATTCAGCATCTCAGCCTCCCCCCAGACCTACCAAATCAGATTTGCATTTTAATAAAGTCCCCAGATGATTCATATATACTGTAAAGTAGATCACTGAAGAACTGACTGTCCTCTGAGCATATTCTAGAATAAGAATGCAGCCAAATCACCCACAATAACTCTGAGCTCGAGTCTCTCAGGTTGGAGCTAGACCAGCCTTTGAGAGAAAAGGTTACAAGGCTTAGTTCACTGAAGCATTCACCCTGTGGCTTCTCTTAATGAATATATAAATGACTAGTGCTTTGTTGGACATGTGGAAAAATAATAGGAACATCTCGGCTCTGAAGCACTGAGACATCATGAATCATGTTGTGTGTTCTCAAACACATGTTGAGTATCATACCTTGAATAGTTCAAAGAGCATATGATGAAGGTGAGAAGGAACATACACAATGTGAATTGGCTGGCCTGGAAATTTTCCTGGAAAGAGTGGAATCATTTAGAATTAGGAGACAAATATTTTGCTAAAATAAACTTCCATATTTACTTGATTAATAGTTTTGATTAAAACAGGATTGGAATATTGCCCATCTTCCCCACAGGAAAACCTTGCTATAGAGCTTCCCTACTTAAACAACAAACACAACTGGCTTATTTTCAAAATGCTATTCCAGCTGCTTCTTTTTTTGCATTTTCTATAAATGCATAAAGTTCAATGAAGTATGAGACAAAGATACTATAAATTAAATTATATGGATTTGCCCCTCTATTTTGAACATGTATATACTGGACACTTTCAGTGTTAATATTGTATGTATTTGGGGCTGGAGTTGTAGCTCAGTGGTAAAGCACTTGCCTAGCATGTATGAGGCACTTGGTTTGAGTCTCAGCTGTGCATATAAATAAATAAAATAAAAGTCCATCAACAACTAAAAATATTTTTTAAAAGATTGTATGTATTTTTAGGTAAAATACATGTGCTTTTGGTATAATGTGGAAATTAATTTTAATATTTTTAATGCATGGTAGAACACATCTGATTTTTCTACACCCTAACATTAAATCTGTTATGCTAAAAATACTTGAAATTTACCAGTAGGCTAATGAAAACAGAGAAACAAAAATCTCATGATACTGTTTTGAAAAGAAAAATACAAGTATTCTTTGGTATCCTAGGCCTTGGCAAAGATTGAATCAGAAAACACAAGGTCTGGCACAATCTGCTCTTTATCAGACAGTTCAAGCAGTTTATTTACAAGTATTATGCAACAATGCAGCTTATGCTGATAGATATTTTTCAATCTTTATTTATACCCCTCTTTAGCATTCACTTTAATTTGCATGTCCCCAATCTATGAGGTAAGCTACTCTTAATTTGAGCAAGTTGATTTTGAATTTTGTCCCTAAAAAAATTGTTCCTGTATAAGTGTTACTTGGAAAAACTGTTTACTTTGGAAAAGATAAGGTTATTCCAATATAAGCATTCTTTCTTGCTTTGAGATACAACTATCTTCTAGAACAGAATGGGACAGGATAAAAAATATCTTGCATTCATATAATTACTTCAATCACTGTGGGACGACCTTGTCTTGTCAGAATTGAAGCTTTTGAATTATGTTGTGCTTCCTAACAGTGACATATACTTACAGTACATTTTTATGTGGTGGTAAGAACATTTAACATAAAATCTATTCTCTTAACAAAAATTTAAGTGTACAATACGGTATTGTTAACTATGGGTACTATGTACATAGCAGATATCTAGAACTTATTTATCTTGCATAACTGAAAGTTTTGACCTGTTGAATAGCAAATTCCCCATCTCTCTTTCCTTTCAGCCCTTGGCAACCACTATTATATTCTCTGGTTCTGTGAGTATGACTATTTGGATATCTCATGTAAATGGAATCAAGCAGTATTTCTTAGTGCAATTTGAAGTGTTTTTATTTCCAATTCTGGTTAGTGACCTCTTGGAAGGTATCTCCACTGCTAAGTGGCTCTCCTTGCTTCTGGTCTCCTTATCTTTCATATTCTAAATTAAGCAGTCTTTTCTTGATCTAAGATCTTGGAAGCTAGGTGCTACTTTAAATTCATAATTATTTGTTTAACTATTCTTCTTTATGAATCATCATTAACAATTCAATATGCACAATTGGAGCTTTTCAGCTGAGATAAAGAGAACCCTGGATTCAAAAAAAAATGTATACAAATTCTAGGCAAATTCAGAAGAGAAAAAAAGAAACACAAAAGTTGCTTTATATTTACAAGAAGGAATTAGACTGGGAGAATAATGAATTGTCCATAGCCTAAAATATAGTTTATTTATAGCTTACCATTTACTTGTGTGAGCTTTAGTTCTGGAGATGTTAAATAATACTGATCACAGAGCATCTTTGAACTCTCGAAGGCATCTAGAATAAAATTTTTTTCATAAGAATGAAATGAATATATGCCAAGTACAGTTTTTAAGTAATCTTCAATATGCATGGTACCCTGGATCTAAACTATTCACTGGAATATAGCTTTATATATGTGAAAATGTCTTTTTAATATTTTATTGGGCAATATTTTATTGAATTTGTAGTTGTAGTAATAGGAATATATACATTTGAGAGATCAAATATAATATACAAGAATGTGGCATATTGGCCATTTATGTTTAAATTTTTTATAATATAAATGAATGTTTATACTTATTACTCTTAAAAAGCAAAGGACTTTGATGGCAGTATTTATAAAAATACAAACAAAATACTATACATATAAATTAATTTACAATAATCTCAGTTATATACATATGTCAATAATTGATCAGACATTTTTTAATAAGGGAAATGCAAACATTTAGAAATTACCTTGGACCACTGCTACCACATCACAGTTTGGATCAATGCTTCCAATGTGGCTGGGGTTTCCTGTCTGTGAGTCACTAAATATAAGAACTGTTGAAAAATAAATGCAAAAATATATTAAAACTCAACACAAGCTGGGCGTGGTGGTGCACACCTGTAATCCCAGCACTTTGGGAGGCTGAGGCAGGAGAATCATGAGTTCAAAGCCAGCCTCAGCAATGGCGAGGTGCTAAGCAACTCAGTGAGACCCTGTCTCTACATAAAACACAAAATAGGGCTGGGGATGTGGCTCAGTGGTCAAGTACCTCCAAATTCAATCCCCTGTATGCCCTCCACAAAAGAACTCCTCAACACAGTGATTAGAATTACTACTGAAAAGACTATGATCCACTGATGAGTGGAACACACAGTTATAGTGTGGTTTATAATCCATGTTCATATCTATGTATCAGGACCATGATTACTTACTGTGCTGGTTCATCAGCATCCGTGTAGAAATACGGTTCATATAAAATCGATCCAGAAAGTACTGAATATTTTGATTGGTGACTGGGTCAACTGTACAGGCCTCTTTGTACTCTATGATTCCTTGTGCCATCGTAGGCACTACATTGTGGTGTCTATTTCGAACTTTGGTGAGTATATCTACAAAGCTAAGCCATAACATTGACAGTTAGCATAAGTTACATAAGTTTCATCTACTTCTTTTTCCTAGATTGCTTTAAAGAAAGCGAAAGCTCTTTTTATGGCACCTAAGTCTACGCAAATATGATAAAATGTTGGGGTGAAGCTCCATTAGGGCTCTCACTACTACTGTACTCACTTCTTCTAGTACAGTACAGGACATAGTTTCATAAATAGATTTATTTTATATCCATGTTGCACATAAAACTACCAGTTCTGTGACTGGTACATTGATTGAGGCATTTATTAAGCCTTCTCTTGAAAAAATAATTAAAATCCAAGATGACTCTGGAATATCATTGGGAAAACATCTCAAAAATTCATGTGAGAGGTAGTAAACATCTGAAGTAAACTTATTTAGGTAGTTAGAAACTGTCAGTTACTCTGAAAGTAAGTGTGTAATCTTCAGTGCCACTGAAATATATTGAAATTATTTCATACTGCAAAACTAATCATTGGAATAAATTCTGCAAATCTAATCATTGGAATAAGTTTATAGTAAAAATGGAATTCCTTGGGGGGAAGAAAACCTCGAATCCTATACATTTATTCATACTTAGTACCAATTTTCAGTGCCATCTCTATTCACTTCTAAAAACCCAACAGGTCAAAATTTGTCATCTGTAAGGGAGTGGAAATTTATTATTCAGAGTTGAAGTTCCTTTAATTTAGGTCTGATAAATCTTAGATTATGTCTGAAAATAGCCAAAATTTTAAACCCTTATTCTACTGCATAGAACTTACTCTGATAAAACTTTCTGGTCTTCTGGGCTTTTCTCATGGAATTCCACCAACTCCATCAGGCTCTGGATATACCTGCCGAGCAACAATATGCTTTGTTTTAAAATCAACAGATACAAATGGCTGAAAATAAAATGCCTTTTTTCCCCAAATGATTTGAAAAAAACTAAGCATTATGTTCAAAATTAAAACTTTCCTTTACACCATTTGAAAAACAATAGGTTAAAAATGTAAAAAGCTACACATTTCAACCCTCAACTTTCTAACTTAACATTTAGCTTAAAATGATTTTTCAGCTATTCCAGATCATTACTCATTTCCTGACTATTAGCAATGACACTTGGAAATGACTTTTTTTTAAAGAAAATGCTTTTAATTTTTTCCTAGTATTTTTTTCTGTAGGAGAGTAGAAGTCTTCAAGGCAGCAATAATACTACAGATTAAATACATGTTTCAGACTGTAACTGTTTCATGGGTGTGTATAATACATATATTTCCTGAATCAGTGAAAGAAAAGCTATGCAATGAATGGATAAAGATGACGCTCTGCATATCCTGGCTTTGTTCTAAAAAAAACCAATTTTCTTTTTTGCTCTTTTAAAGGTTACCTACTTTCTCTAAACATCAGTATTCTTTTTAAAAAAAAAAATGTTGTAGTTGTATATGGACAGTATGCCTTTATTTTATTTATTTTTATGTGGTGCTAGGGATTGAACCCAGTGCCTCAAGCATGCTAGGCAAGCACTCTGCCACAGAGCTACAGCCCTAGCCCCAGTATTCTTATTGCAAATGTAAATGATAATAATAACTGACACAAACTGAGTGCTGGCTCTGTGCTAGGTACTGTTCTGATTTTTAAAAATGGATTACCTCATTTAGCTATGCTTAAGCATCTCTTTGACTCACACAATTATTCTCTCTAATATCAGATGGAGGATTGAGGCATAGAGGATTTTATACACCTGCCATGGATTCCACAACTAGAGAAAGGCAGAAGCAGGATTTCAACCCAGAGCTTACTCTGTTACTCAGTGTTAAGTAACAAAGATTAGGTTCTCTATAAATAGTCATTTCAATCTGTTTCTAGGCATAGGATTTCTTTTGCAAACTTCATGTTTTATTTTGTAAAGAACAAAATTGAAATTGCATATGTTGATTATTCTTCAAATTTCTCCCAGGAGTAAAAATTATATTAAGAAATCTACTTTTTTTTAGGATAAAAATCCTTATTCATAGTTTCATAACAGCCCTAATGATAATTACCCAAAATTAATAAAAAAAATCTTTACATCTTTCAAAAGTTTACTGTTCACACCTATTTTCCAGTTATGATGTCACTGCAGTATAAAAAGCCATCTCTGGATCATTGTTTTAAAACTCAAAACTTCAAAATGGTTCCTCACTTACCAGCTTTTAACCAACTGCACTGAAGAAGTATTTACTAATCGATCAGGGAGGACATCAATCTCCTTTAGGATATTGGCTAGTCTCACTGGCAATTCTTGTCGCAAAAATGAAAAAGAAGTTCTTTCACATGCATTGTCTGAACCTATAATAAATTAAATTCATTTAGTTTTTGGAAAAAAAGAATATCTAAATGATATAATTAAAATCATTAATTATCAAATAATGAAGACACACAAATATTACAAAATTATATTTCACTGAATTGAGTTACGCTTTCTAGGTAATTCAGGAGCAGATATCTTTATTGCTTTTTTTTTCTTTCTTCTTTTTCTAAAAAGTCACCAATATAGGAGAATTCTTTTCTTTTTCAAGAGAATATACTCCCAAGAAGTCAGAACATCCCACAGTTCTTAATATTCATAAAAGGGTCAGACAACAACACAACATTGTTTAATGAGTTTAGACTGAAGGGGGACCAGGGGGGAGAAGGAGATGAGTGGAAGTGGAGATGCTTCCAGACTAGCAATAAATAATGTTGCATTTAAACCCTTGAAACTCATAAAACTGCTGCAGCAAGTGCCTAAATATTTTCAGCAATAATGCAAATATATGGAAAATTATACTGGTGAAAAAAACAAAGTCTGGTAGGAATACAGAAAGATGTACCCTGTGAAGGGGTAGAAGGTAGCTAAGGGATAAAATCCATTAATTTGAGGCTACTTTATAATATTAGGAATCTTCTCCCAAGAAGCACAATGTTGTAAAGGTGGAGACAATTTCTAGTCCATTGTTAAATGGTGACTGAAAGCTAGAAATATTTTAACTCAAAGATCTAGGCAGGTATAAGAGAAAGATAAGCTGAAATCGTCCAGTATCAGCAGGGCTGCAGGTGGCTTTGACCTGTGAGCACAAACTGTCAAGAGTAGCCACATCTAGGAAAAGGCCAGGTGCACAGGCGTTAAGGTCCCAGGACCTCGCAGCAGAGTGGACTTAACCTTGATACCAGCCCTTCCTATACCGGGGCAGAAAGTTATGGCAGCTCCCCAGCCCTATGCCACCCGTCCTGGGTCTCACGTCCCCTCTCACCAAAGTCCAGCAGCTGCTTCATGGACAGTGGGGAGGGGCTGTAGCGCGAGAAAAGCTCGACCTCCCGGGGGACCAGGCCGGCACTGCTCAGGGAGCCGGCGCTGCGCATCACGAAGCGGGCCGCCTTCATCTTGACGCCCACCGAGCTTGGCAGGTGTGGCGAAAGCTGTTGGGAACAGAACCTAGGACCAAAGTGGGGCGCGGTGCGTCCAGGAGGGAACGGCAGGTGCACCGTCGGGCTCGGTTTTCGAGGGTGCTGGAGAGGAGCCTGGCAGTAAGACCGAGGTGCTGTGGCCCAAGACTTGCGTCTTCCCACCCTAGCTGCCTTTTATTTGTCTCTCTGCACTCTCCACCCCCAACCCCAGCCGGGAGGAGTCACTGGGACTTGGAGACGCGTCCCGAACTTGGGACCACGCCAATCAGCTCAGAGAAAGAACTTTCGGCCCCGCCTCCTGGCCCCGGCCACCAAAGAGTGGCACAGTGACCACGTAGAGGCCTGGCACAGGCGGCCGGGGCAGAGTAAGAAGGAGGCCAGAGAAGCGGAAGCTGAAGCGGACATCTGGGGGCAATGTGGGCTCAAGATCAGTCTCAGGGGACGGAGACCCAAGTCGCGTGGGTTGGGAACCCGCCCAGGCTCGTCCTTGTTTACAATTCCGAAGCTGTCTCAATGTCATGCATTCTCGAGCAGAAACTGTTTCCAGGAGTCGAAACTCGGAGAGCTTGTTGGTCCTTGCTCAGAGCGGGACTTTTACAGTAGCCAGTCATCTGCGTACAAAAGTATGGGGTTCCCTGCCATTGGACAGAAAGGAATGAACAATCCAGAGATTTCCCTGCGTTTCTCCAGCAGCACCGTGCGCACCTCAAGAACTGAAAGTTCCTTTTGCTTTGACTTTAGGAGCAGCCAAAACGAATTTATTTTTCCCCCGTGTTAAAAACAAACAAAACAAAACAAAACAAAAAAACTCCCCCAAAACAAAGAAGACCATCAATTCGTTTATCTCTAGTGAACATCTTTTTTTCCTATTAGATTTATCTCTTAATTTAAAAAGTAAAAAAAAGTGATCAGTTCGTCAGTTTGACTCACCTTTTTCTCCCATCAGAGAATTTCATCACACTCTTCCCTTGTATGAAATGTCCTTACACTAAATCTTAGCCGAGGCATTCTGTTCTGCCATAAAATGTCCTGCACAAACTATTTGCCCCAAGAGGTCTTTCTTGATTGCTTCTCTGTCCTCCTTCTTCCAAATATGACCTTTATCACTCATGTAATTACAACATATTGTAGTTGTTTAGGTTCTTATATTATCCCTTCCTGACCCTGCTCCCATAAAAGAGATCAGAGTAGGAACTGTCTGATGTGTCTTTGGGATTCTTACCCAAAGAATTCTTACCACCATTACTGGGGTTCTGAGCTTGTCCTAGCAAGCTCTCTGTAACTTTTGTTACCTGTGTATAGGCACCATATTTGCTTTCCTACAATTTCCCACTTTGTTATCTCTCATAAATCTTCCAGGATTTGTGACTTCCCTTTGTCCCCAAATATTTTGCTCAGACCTATGAAAACTAGCCTTGTGAAGACATCCAACTTTTCTCATCTTCCAATGATGAGGGTGAGATTAAATTCTTAAAGACATTGAGGGATGATTCTGGGGTGCATGAAAAGACTCTAGCAGTTGCACTTGGGTGAGATAGAAAAAGAAAAGAAAATGCATCAACTCAAAACAGAACAGCTCAAGCATTCATCTTAAGTTGAAACAGTTGAGGGAACAGCAAATTTCAAACTGTATCTCCACTTGTACATAGGTTTTTTTGGGGGGGGGTACCAGGGATTGAATTCAGGGGCTCTCAATCACTGAGCTACATCCCCAGCCCTATATTGTATTTTAAAGACAGAGTCTCACTGAGTTGCTTAGCACTTGCTTTTTGCTGAGGCTGGCTTTGAGCTTGTGATCCTTTTTGCCTCATCTTCCCAAGTCGCTGGATTATAGGCATGCGCAACCTCACCCAGCTGTATATAGGTTTTGATACTACCATAATTTGTATTTTGGTACTTGTAATCATTTATTTAACATTTACATAGTGCTATGAAGCTAAGACGTGTTCAAGAAACCAAAAGACGAAATAAGACTCACTTTGATGAAGTAAATAAATTTAAGGCAAAATCCCCTTTTCCATGAATTAAATCCTGGGAGAGAATTTTTCCCCTTTTTTGTGGTACTGAGGTTGAACCCAAGGCCTCATACATGCTGCTAAAGCTCTCTACCACTGGACCACCCTACCCCTCCACCAATCCATGGATTACATCTTTATATGAGGTCATGAATTGACAAAAATACATGCTGCAAAGAATTATACTCTGATCTGCATAGGGAAGGCAAAGGAAATTATGCAGTACAGGTAGATGTGTCTAATATAGGAAAATCTCATTTGTTGAAGTCCATTTAGTGCTCAACCTCACTTACCCCTGTCAGTTGTGGAGTGATTAAAGATCAGGTGGTGTCATATGATGTTCTCAGAGATGACTAAGAGCTAAATGTGAACTGAGGTCAACAAAATTTTGTCTCCACGTTCTCCCATCCAATAATATTTACCACAGTTACTCTCAGAGTACATTGCATTCTTCTATGTCATTTCTGTGTGATGGGAACTGTTGTTATAATTGGCGCCATTGATGGTAGCTGGGCTGGAACGGTCAGGTCACATTGTTACCCAGTTGGCTAAAATGTGATGTATTACTATGATTAAAGAGTGGCCTGGGTAGAGAGTGGCATATCTATTTTCAGCTACAGATCATCGAGGTGATCCAACTGGGACAAAGGTGAGGCAAAAAGATTATTTGAGGACAGAGGATGTGAAAAAATCCATATATTCATTTAAGTAAGGGTAAACCATGAGAAGATTATGAAATGATTTGCTATTGGGGGGTGTAGAATCAAAGCTATCACTGCAGACACAGCAACCTAGTAATCCTGCTTGAGACACCTGATTCTTGAGATTTTGAGGTGAACTCTTACTTAGCACTAAATAAGTCTGTCCAGCTTGCCTGGCAAAAATCTAATAATATAAGGCTGCTGGTAGAGTTTTAGGAATGCAAGTCACAATGTTTTTAGAGGGTAAGAGATGTCCAATTTGACAAAATGCATCAGAATCCTTAAGGAAAAGCCTATTCCATTTCCCCATCTCCATGAACATATTCCGAGGAAGCAACTAAAAATATACATAAACTACAAAGCCACAATGGCAAGATTAATGGATTTAAGGTTAAAACATGAACAGCAAATTTGGAGAAAGTATTTGCATAATATGTAACAAATTATTATTTAAGAATGGCTATTTAACTAGGGAACCAAAAGGTCGTGATCTGTTCTCTCACAGAGATTATAGACTTCTGGGAGAAATAGCTATTACCAAAGAAAATAGACAATAGGACTGCACATTAAACTGGATCAAGCACTATAAAGAAAATGCACACAAAGAATATAATGGACTGGAACTACCTTAGATTTGGTGGTCAGGGATGGTCTTTCTGAGAAAATGACAACTAAATGAGATGGAACAGCCTTCTATTGAGGATGACAGCGAATACTGGTGAAAAATATTGGTGGGGATATTGGGGAAAGCAGAGGCTAAATCACCACTTGGTCTGCTGTTTCTTATACTCATGCTAACTTAGGGGATATCGAATGCCAAGAGATTAAATGCCTTGGTGGATGTAATGACATTTACTCTCAAGTACCCCAGACTCACAGTGGATAATGGAAAACAATGGTCAATTATTTTATAACTGATGAGACTTTCATTCAATCCCCAGTACAAACAACTGTAATTAAATGAATTAAAACAACAGTTCATAAGAAAGTTTTGAACAATGTACCATGTTGGTTCTGATGGTGTTGGTGATGGTGATGGTTCCTGGTAGTGGGTGATGCTATTGGTGCTAAGGGGTGTTTGGAGAAAGAGCTGCATTGGTGATTAGGGACTTTCACACTGAGAACCAGCATTTAGGATGACCTTAGAAGAATGAGCAAGATTTTGACAAATCATTGATAAGCAGTGAGAAAAATCATCCAAGCATTGGCAAAATTACAGATTTGGAGCTAGGGATACATGAGTGAAGTAATAACCAATGTAGTCCGGAAAAAGCTGGGAGAGATTTTAGACTACCAATATAGTTTAGAAAAACCTGAAAGAGGAGGGAATGGGAGAATGTGTTCCCTGCTTAAATTTGTTAACAGTTAAATAATTCAATTCAACTAAACTTTTTTGAACACCTGCTTTGGACTGGTCCCTATGATTGATGGTAGGGATAAAAAGTGAAGAAGGTATAGTTTCTCTTTCCAAGGATGGGAGAAAGACATAAGTAATATTTGTAAAAGTATAATGTATATAAAGTATGTATGGGGGAGGCAAGGAGTCAGGTAAGACTTCCTTGATGGAGGAGATGTGTAATTACAAACGGTGGATAAACATTGATAGGCAGATGAAGAGGAAGGGTATTGGGGCTGGCCATCAAGAGAGGGAATAAAAAGAGCCTTCTTATTTGGTAGGATCTGTAGGCTTTGTCAAATCTGAGAATGAAGAATTTTTTTAAAAAAGTTCTCTGATGTTCTAAGCCTGTAATACTGGGAGGAAGTGATTTCACTAATAAAGCCAGGCAGCCAAAAGGGTCAGAGGAAAGGATATGTTGATTGGAAGTGATATTCTGTCCACAGTGTTTTTACAAGGTTCCTCTCCTATTTAGTCTCCAGCTGTATCTCACTTTTTCCATGCATAATAATCCCTTCTAGGGCAGCCCTTTGTTTCATTCTTGGCCTCTTTACGCTTATCAAGGCCAATATCTTTCACTTCCCTAATGTAATACAACAACATCTTAGCAACAACATCACAAGTGTATCATTCATTTCTTTTGCCAATGTTATTAAAAAACAAAAACAAACACAAGCAAACAAGCAAACAAGCAAATGAATCCCAAATCCTGAAGCTAATACTTATTGAATTTGGGGGGGAGGGAGACAAAATTTTTGTTTCAGTTCCTAAAACAGGTTCTTTTTCTCTTTTTTCCCCCCAAGAAATTTCCCACTTATGTTTGATGTTTGTTTTATAAAACAATAAAGAAAGGTGAACAAAAGAAAATGAACAATTAACTGAAGAAGAAAAAGCAATGCATAATAAGCATGTGAAAACAACCTCAAACTAGTGAGTAATTAGGAAAATAAACAGAAACAAAACAGACATCATTGTTTTACCATCAGATTGGCAAAAATGAAAAAGGCTGACAGTATCTGTTGGCAGGGTCCGGGGAAGTGAAACACGTTCTATGCTATTTGCGTGAGTGTAAAATTGGCAAACATATTTGGAAGGCAAGTGGCAGAATCTATAGAAATATCAAGGATGGTTATCCTATGTGTCAGTCATTCCACATCTAGAAACCTATCCTACAGTTTTACCAACACAGAACATAAAGATATATGTATCAAGTTGTTCATTTTACTATTAACTGTATGAACAAAAATTTGAAAATAATTTGTGTACCCATGAGGGAATAGATGATAATCCATGGCTGCAGAGTAATGATACACTCATGCATCAAATGTTATGCAGATAATATAATGAATGAGGTAGGTTTTGCAGCAACTTTGGAGGTCTGCAGCTCTGATCTTTCATGGAAGAGTTTGTTGTCAGTTGCAAGGAATGCAATTAGCTGATAGTCTTCAGCACCAACATGTTTTGGATCCACTCAGAAGTTGAGCTGAAGCCACATCCTTCCCACGCAGCTCCCAGTGTTGGATGAACACCTAGAGGGACCTAGCCATTTCTCCTCAATGTAGTACTCCTCTAATGGGAATGCTTTGTTCTGGAGGCCTCTACTGGGTGGCTGAAGCTTTGTCAATCTGTGTCTCATTCTGAGTCTGCCCTGCTCCCTGTTGCTTCCCTGCCCTCTTTCTTTTCATATCATCATAGTTGGGAAAACTTTCTCTGATCCACATTTCTTCCTCCCCTTTAGACTTTCACATCCTGCCTCAGTCTACCTTGCTAGGAGCTCCTGAGCAGACACTTCCCATTAGAGAAATCCTACATTGCGGGAGAGAGAGGTTATTTCCCTCCCATCCCTGAATGTATAACTGGGATTTACATACTTGGCGGTCAGCATTTGGGAAAAAAATCCCACATTAGGACCCTGGCTCATGAGGTTAGAGCTATCACGAGGGGAAAGACCAAGTCTGAGAAATTTCTCCCAGAACAAGATAATAAAGCATAATAAAGCATTTTAGTGGAAATGATGGAGACTAGTGCCGATCTTTTTTTTTTTTTAAATTTTTTTTTTTTTTTTTTTTTTAGTTGTAGGTGGACACAATGTCTTTATTTTATTGCTCTGTACGTGGTGCTGAGGATCCAACCCAGGGCCTCACGCATGCGAGGCAAGCGCTCTACCGCTGAGCCACAATCCCAGCCCTAGTGCCGATCTTTATAAGTATCTTATGGCTGTGGGGACGGTATTCATCATCATTTACTATGTCATCATTTATATGAATTCATCTTTGAAGACTGAATGTTTCCTTGAGATGACTGGTGACTATTATGAGCCAGGGATGTTCGCCCTAACTGAAAGTGCTGTGCCGGATGTAGGATTCTCACAAAACCGTATTAATTAGTGGAAATATAAATTAGTATTCTGGGCATATATACAAAGGAAATGTGTTGAAGAGATATTAGCTCACATGTTCAGTGTAGCACTATTCATAATAGCCAAGAAATGGAAACAACATAAGTGTCTATCAATTGATGAATAAAGAAAATACAGTACTGCTCCCCAATGAAGTACTATTCAGCCATATAAAGAAGGAAATCTTGTCATTTGTAATAGCATGAATGAGCTTGAGGAACATTATGTTAAATGAAATAAACCAGGCACAAAACACAAATATTGCATGACCTCACTTGTAAGTGGAATCTGAAATTGTTGAACTCTTTTAAATGGAGAGTAAAATGTTGGTTACCATAGACTGGGGGTTGGGGTTGGGGCCATGGAGAAGATATTAGTCAAAAGATATAAAATTTCAGTTAGACAGAAGGTATAAATTCAAAAGATTTCTTGTAAAATACAGTGACTATAGTTAATACCAATGTATCATCTACATGACTCTGTCTCTAAATAAAATACAAAATAGGACTGGGGATGTAGCTTAGTGGTCAAGTGCCCCTGAGTTCAATCCCCAGTACCAAAAAGAAAAAACAAAAAACAAAAAAAAAAAAAGAAAGAAAGAAAAAGCAAGAGAAAGAAAATTGCTAGAAATAGATTTTAAGTGTTATCACCATAAAAATGACAAGTACGTGAGGTAATGCATATATTAATTAGCTCCTGTAGCCATTCTACAACATATCCATATTTAAAACATGTTGTATATCATGCACATATATTTTTTCAATTAAAAATAATCAAAAAATTAAAAATACAAGTTAGTATTTTACATTTTAAAAATATGGCTCCAGGAACATGTTATACAGGCATTGATTTGATGAATTTATCTATCATTTCTACTAGACCCCCTGCATATAAAACCTCTTTTATTCCCAACTCTGCTTACCAGGAGATGCAAATTGACACCATCTATATGTATTGATTTAGGAAATAGTCTTCTTTAGTTTATTAATTGTACAAAGCATGTTACAGACCAATATGTTGACAATATAGTGTGATTTTTATTTGAGAGAGAGAGAGGGAGAGAAGTGTATGTGGATCTGAATTGATGGGAGCTTACAAAGAGTCTGGAAAGGAACCACACCAAACAGTCATAGAATTGGAGATGTGTAGGAGGAGAAATGCTCACTTCTTACTTTCTCTGTCCATATTTATATTCTACGTGGTGTCTGGCTCAGTGCTAAAGCCAGTGATAGTTCTTGACCAAATCAACAGTGAAGGAAACACCCTCCTCTGTGAAATGTTATTTGCCTTGTGATTTTCTTCTTTCATGGGAGTATGGGATAAAACAACAGTGAAGCTGAGCGGCTAGGAACTTGACTCCTGCTATTGCTGACTATGCCCCTGCCAGTTCCAGTGCTCTCTTGTGACTGTGTTTTGCTATAGTGAGAAGGATTGAGAGGGTACAGTGGAGAACATTTGTAGAAATAAATGCAGTCCAATGAGTCATGATGGTGTAGCCATTTGGTACATTGGCCCAGTGTTACTGAATTTGAAGATAGAGCTGGGGCTCTGGGTAGCTATATAATCCTAGGCAACTTCAAAGTTTAGAAGTAATTAGCCAACTCTTCGGCCCCACAATTCTTTGAACTCTTTAATCCCAATAGTGTGAACCCTCTATTGCATTTCTGTTACCTGTTTCCATGGGCACTTCACATATCAGATGCGAGGGTTTGAATGTGTACCTTCCAAAATCCACGTTGACACTTAATTCTCAATGTGGTGGTATTTAGAGGTGGAGACTTTGGGGAAGTTATTAAGTCATGAGGGCTGTCCACTCTTGAGTGGATTAGTGCTTTATTAGAAGGCTGGTGGGGCGGGGGGGACCTGACTTAGGTTCTTTTTGCTTTTCTGCTCCTCCATTCTATGAGGACAGCGTTCCAGCCCTCCAGAAGATCCAGCAACAAGGCATGGTCTTGGAAGGAGAGAGCAGCTGTCAGCAGACAACAAATCTGCTGACACCTTGATATAGGACTTTACAGCCTCTGGAACTATTAAGAAATAGATTACTTTCTTTATAAATTGCCCAGTCTAAGTATTTTGTTATGGGGGGCACAAATGGACTACATGCCAGATTACACTCAAGACTATCTCATCTCTGAAAATATGAAGGCTGGTGGTTCCTCCCCTTTCTGATTCCAACACATCCTCTTCTTGCCCCCATTCTGTGTATCTCCTCGCTGTCCTTAATCCTGTCCTGGCATTCATAAAGATTTTCTGGCCATAATTCATTCCTCTTGCTGTAATATGTCATTCATCTTCTGTTTCCATTTCTTCCCTCTCCAGCTCTTCAGCTCAATGCTCTGTTCATTATTTATTTCATTCTTACCTCTGCTCTCTTCTCGTTCTTCCTCTGTCTTGGTAGCTATTAACCAAAGGACAAGTATTATTTCACTGTAATATTTTCTCTCCTAGGCAATCATAGCATCTCTAGATGCAGGGGTTATCAGTGGTCTTTTGATTCCAATAGTTCAGCTAATTGGCTCTCTGGATTCTATGTTGTATCGTAGGAGCTCAGAGTCTACCTGGGCCCATCTCATCATGCATCAAGTCCTGATTTAACTCAGGCATCATCTAGCTTCTTTGTCTCATTTCATCCACATTTGACTAGATTCTTCTCTGAACTGTCTTGGATATCCTGCAATGTGACATAGCCTCTCATTCTCCTTACCCTTCTTCCAAACCCATTCTGCCTTCTGGAACTCAGTATTTGTCTTCAAACTCCTACATACCCATTCGCTTCCCTGAATATTCTTTCCATATTTTTGTCACAACTTGAGGATACCATGTTTCTTGAAGCTTCCTGAGTGTAGGTAATTTTTCTCAACCCCAAGTACCTCATGTGCTGAAAGTGAGATGGGCATTCTCCTCCTCCCATGTCTGTTACCTCCGCTGCTTTCAAAACATTTTTCTTCCTTTTTCTATAGATCACAAGTTCTTTGCAGAACAGGCATCAGACAATAACAGTTTGTTGCTGCCATTTATAGAATGCCTGGCTGCTGTCTTCGTTGTTATTAAGACTCCTGTTATCACTGTTGCTAAATTTAATGCCACTATAAATGATCCAGCTACACTTCTTCCCCTAACTCATCAATCTCTTCACCTTAATATCTCCCCACAGCCCAACTCAGCTCCCCATTTCCATAATCACACTTCTGAAGTTGTCTTCACAAATAATACCATATCCAAATGATCCAATATAAGCATCCTATGTCCTCCCATATTTTGAGCATTGAACTTGACTATTTTCTCAAGTTTAATACCTCAAACTCTCTGGGTCTCCCATTACACTTTCCTTCTTAGGTCTCCTTTCCAGGCTTATCCAATGAGAATGCTATAGTCCAATACTATAATTATTCACCCTTGGGAAAACCTTTTAACTTTTCCCTTCTGTTTTGCTTACTTGGTATGCCAACCCTCATTAAACCACTCTAAATATAGAAAGTGGGTACAAATTTCAGTCCACAAATGTCAAATGTGCAAGGGCTCATATTTGATTTGCCTTGCCTTCCTATAAGTCAGATTGATGTCTATTATAAGATCCTTTGGAGAATGTAAGATTTTATTCTTCTCTTTTTCAGAGCTTATGAATACCTAAGGTATTAGGGCAGGTGGGCATCTAGCCATGTAATATCTATTGAGATACTTCCCATCAAATTTGGTCTTAGTTTATTGGTTCAAGCAAATTGTTGCTCCATTATACCTCATTCCATCCAAAAGACCTGATAGGTCTGGTGCTGCTTCTTTGTGCTTTTCTTAAGTTCATGGGAAGTATTTCACTCTGCTGATCCTGAAACATACTGAACTATAGTCTTGTGCTCCATCCATATCTGTGCCCCATTTGTTGTGGCTGTACCACATTATTAGGCTGAAACAAACTTCACAAGGTTGTCTCAGGCCTGTGGGCCTAAGTGCCATCACACAGCCATTTCTATTCCTGCTGTCTTCCAAAGGTCTTGGTGCAGGAAAATAAGTTGTTTCTAAAGCGAAGTTCTCCCCTACCCCCACTCCCAGGGATGAGGATGGAACTCAGGGCCTTGTGTGAGCTAGGCAAGCATTCTGTCACTGACCTGAATCTCCAACCCCAAAAGCAAAGATCTTGAAGGAATTTGTAGTATGTGAATATAAAACATATCACATCAAGGTCCCCACTATTACCTCTCAAACTAGAATAGATGTCTGGTTCTGAAGGTACAGAAATGAAAGTGTTGGAGAATTGACAGCAGCTCAGATGAGCCCTGAAAGGGGATTAGTGGATCATAGAAATCATACATGAGTTTTGTGGAACTGAGACAAATGAAAACCCACATTTCAATTTCTCAGCAGAGCAGATCTCTTAACTTTGCAGTATTTTTTTGTCTGCTTTTGTGAATCATGGTCCATCCACCCAGATGGGGGAGAGGATCATGGGGCCATAAGAAATGTTGTTGAAAAACACACCATTAATATTTTGAATATTACATGTACAAATGTAAGAAAATACACCAGGTGAACAATAATAATTTTTAGGTTGTAGAATTATGTGTATTTACATTCACTTCTTAAATGTTTTCCCAAACGTTAAACAATGAACTATGTGTTACTTCTTAATTATAGGAAAATAAATGTTACTTCAAAAGTTGAAATGAAAATAAAGAAGAGGTAGAAGAATTTGGCAAATATATATTCAAAATAGACTTTTGGACTGAATTGGAAGGAAGAGCAGGACAAAAATTAAAAAATGGGTCAGCAGTTCCACCTTCTATTTGCAATCCCTTGTGCAAACCAAGGGGTGTAAGGACTGAGGAACTGAGGTGCCTGCAGGCCATTGTCTCTCCCAGTTTCATTCCTGCCCAGTGTCTGCTGGGGATTGATGCTGAGCCATTGCTGGCTGCAACTTGGCTTCCAGTTCTGCCTATTCCTTTCCTCTGTATTCTCATCATTGCCTAAGTTTCCAAGATTTTCACCAAACAGAATATTTCTTCTCCCCATGACCCCACCACACAGAGTTCAGATAGAATTATCTTCCTTTGAAAACTCAAGGTTTTGCCACCATTCAAGTTTGGTTTATGTAGTTCTGATTGGCCACCTCCGATAACCTTTTCTGATATTCCAAATAATAAAAGAGCTTCAATCAGGCTCCAGGTCATACAAAAGACAACTGGACAAGACAAAAGGAAGTCTTGTGGGGCTGGGGCTATGGCTCAGCGGTTGAGCGCTTGCCTCGCATATGTGAGGCACTGGGTTCGATCCTCAGCACCACATAAAATAAATAAAGATATTGTGTTCATCTACAACTAAACAAAATATTTTAAAAAAAAGGAAGTCTTGTAATTTCTTTGCTTAACCCAGGGCAGGATCGAGAAAACAACAATAAGAAAATTACATCAACCTTCCACTGACTATCCAGGTAAAAATGAAAAAATTTAGTCAGTTATATAAATATTCCTTACTACCTGGTTAATTCAATCAATTCATGTGCCCTGCTCTATTAGTCTGAATAATTTACTGTATATCTATCTATCTGTTTGGCAGTGAAATGGCAGACATCAAGAGGTTACACTAAAATTTTCTCTTTGTTTGAAAATACTAGTTTAAGAAAGTGTATGTTATGCAAGCTCTCAGTCCCTCCCAGTCCCACTGTGGCTGCCACCACTATTAATAGACCTTATCTTTTCCTGTTTGGTCTAGGTTGGCCTTGGGATTCTTCCCAATGTAACACTCCAGATGCCTGTGTATCAGTGAATTAGGTTTTGGGGATATAACCCCTTTTTATTTCTGGGCTGGGATCCAAGCCGTTTCCCAGTGGGGCATCTGGCCGGCAGCAATACTCCACCTTTTCTTTTCCCTTTGGAAAATCTCCCCCTTAGTAAAACTGTCCATGACAAATGTGAAAATCATCCATTTAATCCAATCTATTCACCTGCAGAGGAAAAAAATGAAAGCAGAAGCATTAAGTCACCCAAGTCACACGGCCAGTAGGAAACATGGATTTTCTAAATCTCAGTTTAAATAAATACCTTTGCCACACTCTCCTGGGGCTCGAGAATTCTAAAATTTTTTACATTAATCTTTCTGCCACTATGGAACTAAGAATACCTGTTTGCTCTCTTGGCCAAAACCAGACAACAGTGTGAAACTGAGTTCAAAGCAAACCAAACAGATGCTTGACATTCAACGGTTGGTTGTTGTATGACCCTATTTTACTTGATGTCCTTTCCCAAGTAGATCACAGGGTTAACTTCACCAGAGAGAAATCTAGACTGTTTTCAACTTTAACAATAATCACACAGGCACATACTCCTTTCCCTCTTTAGAATTTCTGTTTTGAGATAAACTTGAGGATCTAACTGTGCTGAGTCTGGGTACATGTTTATGTTCTTGTTGACAAAAGGGACCTGGCTGGGTTTCAATAGCCAGTGCTGAGTACAGAGAGGAAAGACAGGTGGGAAAGGCTGGGCTCCCTTTCTGTAATCTTTCTCCTCTCTTTCCACATAGTGTTCTTCCCCCTCTCCTTTCAACAGGCTCTCTCTTCAGAAGACAACGTGTATTGGAGCAAAGGAATTGTTTTCCTTTGCAGTAATTCATAGCTTTCATTTCTTGTTTAAAAATGAAAATAAAGTTACTTTCTACACCACACAGTTTCATCTACATTATTTTGGAAGAAAGAACAGCCTGTCTTTGCAGAAGCTGTGCAGATACTAGCCTTCTCTTTAGTGAAGCTAAGTGGGTGAGAGGTCAGACCAACGCACACAGCAGGGCTGGACAGACCACAGTGGAGTCAACAAGGAGAAGTTAAGTAGGTAAAAGGTCACTGCAGTGGAGCAGCAATAACTTTCCATGCATAAGCTCTTAAGCATCCAGTTTCTGTTCTTGGAAATAAAGCTCTCTAGGGGAAAGGTTGTGGAGACCAGTGGCGGCTCTATAATAACCCTTGCCTGATTCATACTGTGTCCGGGACTTGAGATTAAGCAGCTCAGGCTTCCTGGCCATTAGGAATTCTGCTGCTCCAGTGGAAAAACAGATTGTACAGTGCTTTATAGGTCATCCTGTGCTGAATATAACAAACTGATAAATAGCCTGTCCACTGGCAAATTCATATTATGTAAAGTAACTTTATAAGGAGAGATTCTTTCAAACAGTATATTTCCATTCAAAAAAAAATCTGTAGGTTTGCTTATTAGTGGTTCTAGACTGGAGCAATGGTTCCTAATCCTCAGGTGGATCTGATGTGCAGCCTAACTATAGATCCCTTAAAATATGTCTATAAATGACTCCAGATTAGGAGAGAATTCCTCCATATTCTAGAATATGCATTTTAGACTGTAGATAAATAATCAGAGGGTCATCACATCAGTTTAGTGAGTCGCAAATAGCATTAAAATGAAAAACAAGTGAGAAAAAGCATGCTTGTGATAAGTGAATTTTTGTTTTTGTTTGCTAAACTTTTTTTTTCAGATCTATCTGGATCTTGACGTAAGAAAACCACTATTCTAGATTCTAGGAACAAAAGCTTGCTACCTTAAGCCCTTCTCCCACAAAATTCTTCTAATTCAAACTGATTGTTAGCTTTTCAAAAAACTCTACTGATTCCACAGGATGTCGCTGTGATGGGGAAATCTGCCATTTCATTATTTTAAAAGGGTCTTGCAAACAATGTTCTTCCCTGATGGTTTCCAGCATTGGTTAAATGTATTTCTCTCCTAAAACATCAGAATGTAAAGAAAGGTCATGATCATCATCCCAAGGTGAATACATGCAAATGAGAAAGAAGTTGTTTGCTCAAAAGCTGCACAGAAACTTGCTCAGTGTGCACTCCATTCAAAGAAAATAGAGTTAACCGAGAAGGAGCCAGTCTAGTTCTTACCTGTGGAATTATAAGATGGTAAACAGGCTGTCACAAGGATTACGAACAGTCAGCTGAAAGAACTGGTGCTCTGAGAGGGTGGGGCATTCCCACTACAGCTGTTGAACAACGGGACAGCAAACTGTCCAATTGCTCTTAGAGACCCCAGAAATTGTAAGTGGGGGCAACAGCAGTAGAAATGAGAGGCTCTAATTTTTGGGTGACTTTTTTATTTTCAATAGAGGTTTTATTGCATCATTCGAATATCACAAATTGGTTTTATAATCCAGGTTCTTGTTTCTGTAGCTGGGTAACTCAGATCTTATTCATTAGCCTGCTGAACTGTTCCTTTTGCAGAAACAGATGCCAGCCCCAAATTTTCTGATATCCTTATTTTTAACTGTTGTGGCTTGCTGAATCAAAGCAGCTGAATTTGAAACAAGTTCAATATCATTTCCTTCAAGCATGAACTCATCTTTCTGGGCTTGAGATACTGCACAAGCAGCAACACCTGTCCTCATCCCAACCCTGCAGATGTATTTTTCACCCAAGGAATTTTAGATTTCAACAAGAGACCCATTCTCTTGAATGACACTGATGAAGACAAGAGTGCACACAGTCTTTGTCTTGTAAGGAAGCTTGGCTTATCTGCAGGACTACAGACAGTGTGAACCGCAGCCACGTCTTCTCTCTTGCCCCATCATTTGTCAACCGAAACCTCTTCTTTTTCTTTCCTAGGAAACTGAGTTCTACTCTGATGTTATTGAAGTCCTTCCAGATGATTCCTCTAAGGTGCTTCATAATAACTGAGCATCCTTTCAGAGTGATGTCAACATTTTCTGGAATGTTGACAGCCTGATTGCTGAGAGTGGTCTTCGTTTTCACAGTAGATATGGCAAAGAGAGAAGAATAGACCTTTCTCCCAGTCCATTAATGTTCTTGCTTATTTTTCTTTTGATTTTTTTAAAATGAGTGCTTCTGAGTCATTGCTAACCTTTCCCTGGCTGCTAATGGGCACTGTATTTCCTATATTTTAGGATGCAGTTAGAGAATCTGTACCTGACATCAGTTTGAAAGCAGGTAGGAGGCTTCAGTTATTAGACCTATTTATGAGGTCTCTGAATGACTGAATTTTCACATTTTATCTCCATATACCTTAGACACAGCCTCTAAGGAAACTTTTATTTTTATTTTGCCTCTACATTGATGAAGAAGAATTAATATTCTCTGTCTTCTAAAAAAAAAATGGTGTCTAATGATTTAATCTAGTCATTTCAGTATTCTGATTTATGAAGGAATTTCTTGAAACCAGTGAACAGTAGCATTTGCCCTTCTTTCTCAAGAAAGGAAGACTTGCTGTGTTCTGGCAACCAAAGAAATAATTAAGCTAATTTCTCCAGGAACCTTGGAAAAAGTGGCAACAAATAATGGATTTGTCCTTTAAGAAACATTTCAAGCAAACAACTTTTCAGTTACAAATCCATTTAAGGCAGTTCCAGATCAGCCATAGGCTATTTTTCTCATTAAGGTCATGTTTAAATGGTTGTATCCAGACATAGGAGACATCAGACAAACAACACCTGCAAAAAGAATTGGTGAAGTATTGATTTTTCATCAGTCAAAAAGTTTGCTAAGCAGATGAAAAATAATTCACCTTCATGGTGACATTTTCCTGAGGTCTTGCTAGTGGCAAGGTATTACTTTTCCTTTAACACCAAAATTTTAATTACCAGAAAGGTCAAGGACATGTTGGTAAATTAGAGGTCATATCAAAACAGTAAATTTGTTCAGGTTTGAATATGGCCTCCACCTTCCCTTCAACCTCCCCCCTCCCCACATGACTGTATTTCCTGTGTTGTTAGCCCTGTTAACAACAATAGGTAGATTGGGGGATTTCAGTAGGTTTTATATTTCTATTATGAAATGCATTTGCTCAGTGAAAAAAGGAAGGATGGACTGGGGACATAGAGATCCTGGGTCTTGTAATTTCTTTTGATACACACTGAGAACCCTTTGGTGGGGGAATCATTTTTGTCTGTCTAGGTCTCAGTTTCCGTGTTGATAAAATTGTACTGTTATAGGTGACCTCTAAGGTACACATCTTCTCATTTACCCATACGGATTTCAGAGTTCTCACCAATGAGTCTGAATAATTGTTGCCTTTCAAACTCTGAGGAAGAATCTTGATTAGAGTTCATTTAGTATAAACTCCTCTAATCAGGGACATGCTTATAGCATCCTCAACCTACCGCCACCTCATTGTTGCCAAGCTCCTTCAGGTGACCCAGTGTTCTCTCTCTAGTAAAGGGTCTTTATTTCCTTTTGGTGCAGTAAAAACTAAATTCTTTATACTAAGACACTGTCTTTACTCATCTGTCTCATATTTTAAAATTTTTCCTCTGGAAGAACTTAAAATAAAACCAACCCCTTCTAGTTTCTTCACTTGACATTTAGTAGTTCTGGCTATCTCAATCAAGACCCTGATTTCCCTTTGGGGAGCACCCCATTGTATTTTGTCTTGGAGAAAGAGATGCACAAAAGATATGGTATCTATTTTTTCTCTCTCTCTCTTTCTATTTCTTTTTTTCCCCTTTTACAGCCAGAGCCAGGTTCAACTCATTGAATATTCTTTAATGGGTTGTTTTTTCTGATGGGGTTTTGAATCTTGAGTGAGCACTACTACTGCAAGAGCATGGGGTAGGTGCTGGTCATTCATCATTGCGGACAGTGGCAGGGGTGTGGAATGAGTTGGTGTCTTCAGACACTCTTGTCCCTGAGCCTCCTCTGTCTTTACTGAACCTGATCCTCCTACGACATTTCTCCTTTGATTAGATACAACTAGAGATTTAAAAAATCAGACTAGAAGCTGGCAATTGAGATGCCTAAATGAAATTTCATGAAATTTCCCCACATCTTTGGAAGCCAATAATGTTAATGCCTGTGTATTCTTTTCCTCAGATTTTGTACCCCATTGGTTGATATCATTCCCAGAGATTTCATCATCTTGTATATTTACAGTAATACTTAGCTACAATGTTTCTCTTACATCTTCTTATACTTGAAACCATTCTCTCAACAGTGTAGACTAGGGTTGAACTGGTTTTCGATACAGCAACATTAGACTTTTGGTGGAGTTTATTGTCAGTGAAAACTACGATGTTGGATCTTTCCCATACTCTACAGAACATATACAATGAACTAATAGATTTTTTAAAAGCCCCATAATGTTTTGTCTCATCATAATGTATAATATGAAATCTATAGATAGAATATTCAGTCTTTCTATAATCTTTTGATTGTCTAGATCTTAGTGAATTGAAATTCTATATTTTTGTTCATTTTTATAAAACTAGTTTGAGTTTTTTGAAAAACTGACAATTCTGTTTCTGCCATTTGGCCAAAGTTATTTTTAAGAATAATGTCATGGGGCTGGGGTTGTGGCTCAGTGGCAGAGCACTTGCCTAGCACAGGCGATGCACTGGGTTTGATCCTCAGCACCACATAAAAATAAATAAACTAAATAAAGGTATTATGTCCACCTACAACTAAAATGAAATATTAAAAAAAAAAAAGAATGATGTCATGGTCCAAATTCTTTGGAAGATCTCTAGGAACTGTTCCTGGAAGAAAATGGAATAGAAACCAATTTTGAAAGATAGAGCTGAGAAAAGAATACCATGCTCAAACATGTGAAAAATATGATATATTAAATTACTCTTTGAGATTTAAGATTTACAATACATACAGATATATACAGAATTAAAAACTTGAAATAGTATTGTTAGAAAATGCCCTCCAGACTGACATTCATGAGCTATAATTCAACATTTCTCCAAGTGTACCCCATTAGCTATTCCTTGCTCAGATAAGGCAAGCTGGCAAAAATGAAATTATTTACTTTATGAATTTCAGAACCATGTTTATAGTAATGTATAATGTGAAATCTATAGATAGAATATTCAGTCTTTCTATAATCTACTGAACCACAAAAACATCTTTTTTTCACAGTATCCTTCAAGACTGGTAAATTTGTCAAAACTGCATCAGAGAGTATTTAAGGGCCATGGTTATTATACCAGCTCCACGTCTGTCAGCTTTCTAATCTTAAATTTTGAGGACTGATCTCAGAAACAACTCATATACCAGTACTATGATCAAACATCAAGACTACTTCTTGGAAGAAACCAGTGTTAAAAAATTATTGAGGTCAGCCAGGCGCGGTGGCTCAAGCCTGTAATCCCAGCACTTAGGGAGGCTGAGACAGGAGAATCGCGAGTTCAAAGCCAGCCTCAGCAATGGCGAGGTGCTAAGCAACTCAGTGAGACCCTGTCTCTACATAAAACACAAAATAGGGCTGGGGATGTGGCTCAGTGGTCAAGTGCCCCTGAGTCAATCCCCGGTTCCAAAAAAAAAAAAAGTTATTGAGTTTAAATCAACTTTATTGTTATTTGCAAACAATGAAATGAACTCCTTCTAGGGGATACATTCTGATAAATCCATGAATGTTGAAAACATTGTAAATAAAATGCATTTCATCACCTAATCTATGAAACATCATAGCTTAGCAACCCAGTACATTGTAGAGTATTGGTTTTTCCCCTGGTGATTTTGTGGCTGACTGAGAGCTGTGGCTGGCCGCTGCTGCCCAGCATTGAGAGAGTGTTGAACTGTACATTTCTAGCCAGAGAAATGATCAAAATTTGAACTATGAAGTATGGCCTCTACTGAATGCATATCACATTTGTAGCATTGTAAAATCAAAAAATAATTATGTCAAACCATCATAGGTTATGGACCATTTGCTGTTTGTAAACACACATTCACAAATATATCATGTAGACATATATACATATTATATATATGGGAATATATAATATACATATATTCTATGTATATATAATATACACTCACATACATATATGTGTGTGTGTATATATATATATATATACACATATATGTTTGTGTATATATATATATATGTTTGTACAGGATTTTGGACATATATTGGATATTTTTTCCTGCCTGTAGTTTACTATTTCAGTTCTTAAATGGTTCCTTTTGATGAATAGAAGCTTTGAATTTTGAAGTCCATTTTTTCTTTAGTGTTCTTGCTGTTCTCAGCTTCTCTATCATCTACCTTATGGTCACAGAGGAAGAAGTGCATCTGCTCCTTGTATTTTTGTGTTTGCTCATTATGGCCATTGTGTTAAGCCTTGGTCTCATTACCTTTCACTCTTTCCTTTTTACGGATTCATCATGAGTTGGCTAGAAAAGCTTCTAGATGTTAGGAATCTGCATTAGCCCATATGACAAGACACTGGTTAGGTCCATTGTAAAAGAGACACAGAGAACATTTACACCATGTAAAACATACACCAGAAGAGCAATCTGGAGTCCTTTCCTAACTTCCCTGACAACAAAGTTTCTCTAGATATCTCTATCAGATCATCTCAGGAATTTTCTTTAAGGCACAATTATCTTTGATCATCTTGTTCCTTTGTTTACTTGTTTCTCATCTGACCTCCACGTTAGACTGTAAACTTTTCTGTTTTGTTCCTGTGTAATGAATGAATGACCAGCAGAAGCCAGGTTGCCCTGGGGCTTGCCCTACTGACATCAGTTTGGAGTTGTGATCCTACCACTTCATACTTCCTCTGTCAGTTTAACCTCCTACTGTGCATTTGTAAATAACTATATGGAGGTAAAACCTTTGCATAGAATTGCTGAACCCATTCCTTTAGGGAGGCAATCTGTCCCCACTTGAATGCATATTGGGACCTCAGAAACTTCTATGTTCACCCTTTCCTTGGTAAGGGAGGATTCAGGATAGGGGTAATGGGGGAATTATTGAGAAGATTGCTTTTTTTTTTCCCTGTAATTTCCTTTCTAGCCTTTTAGATGGGTAATTAGCAACAGAATATTGGCTTTCTTAGATTGTTGCCTAGTAGCATAAGCTAGGTTAAAACAGTCCTGCTGGCATTCTGGAAGAGGGTTTCTTTTACTTGTGTTTATCATTCAGCTGCTGAAATTCACACTGGGTGAAAATTGGCATGACAGCCCTCGACTCAGTTGCAAGTTAGAAGAAAACAGATTCTGCTTTGCTTAAATTGTTTTCGATTGACTGGGTAAGAATAAATTAAAGGTTCTCGTAGGTAATAGCTTCTGAATTCAATTAAAAATATCATCAGACAGCTGCTTTCTTTTTTTCCTGAAAGTACAGAAATGATTTTGAGCTACTTAATTGATTTTCTTATGAAGTTTTTTGACTGACAGATTGAGCCTAATTCTCCCTCAACATTTTTCACTCACATCAATATAGGAATAGAGAGCAGAAATCGGAAGAAAGGAGCAGTTACCCTGCTATGGTAAGAACCTCAGAGTTGTAATCTTAAAGGCCAATCAATTTATCTCTACATTTGTCCATTCATTTACACATTGATTTATTGATCAAACATTTATCTCTTAATTTGGGCCTGGTTCACTTCAAAAGCATTCAATACTTATTGCATTTGGGATTTTTGTTTACAAATGACTCTAGTTTGCTAGTCAGGAGCCATGTTGGTTTTATTTACCACTGAATAGTAAGTACCCAGAATAGGGGATGGTACATAGTGGGCCTTCATTAAGCATTTAGTGGAAGGCAGGAAGAGAGGGAGGGAGGGAGGGAAAGAAGGAAGTTAGCAAGGGCAGGAGCTTAAGGACATAGGTTATGATGTTTTCTTTGCTTTTGAGAGCCATGGAACATCAGACAAAAGGAGGATGAAAAAACACATACCCAGGGGCCAAAGTTTCCCAAATTTTACTCTCCTTCAGTACAAATCAAAGGAGATTCCACAAAGGGTGTCCCACTTAGCCATGTAGGCAAGACATATTTTTTAAACCAGAAGGGGAAATCACAAGCCATCACAATATGCCATAGAAGGCCAATCTGTTGTTTGTTTGTTTGTTTGTTGTATTTTGTTTTGTTTTGTTTTGATTGAGAAGACAGAACCTGTACATATTCTTCGCTAGCTGGTGGTAAGGAGTCTAGCTTAGGAGTAGGGAGTATGGAATTCTATTTTACCTCCACTCATAGCTGGCTATGACTGTGGCCAGCTTGCCTCTGCCTCAGTCTCATTATCTTGAAAGTGAGGATAAGGATGATGGGAATACTTACCACATTGTCTTTGTGAGACTTGAATGTGCACCCATGTGAATGCACTTGATGGAAACTGGTTACTTGACAGTAATGTGTGCTGAAGCTATGAAGAAGGATTCAGACAATTTTACATGCTTCATCCCCAAAAAACTTTATCTATTTGACAAGAAGAGATACTGTAAAAGAAACTAAGCCCCAAGCTGTACATTTTATATAATTCTATTCTTCTCAATATCAAAACCAGCCAAAATTGGTTGACATAAGTGTATGAAGGGTGTAAGGGAGTGTGGGGACTTCTGGAGTAAGTTCTGTTCTTTTACCTGGTGGATGATCACATAGGTGGCTCTACAGTAATTAACTGATCTCCATATTTTCCTATGTTTTGATAAAATATTTAATAAAATACAAATTTTAATATAGTACAGAAAATGATGAAGAAAAAAACTGTCTGAGAAAAATCATCTGAGGTAACAGGATTTCAGTGAGTTTTTTTACAGTGTTCACAAGCCAAAAGAAATTCCTAACAGTTTTGTTTATTAAGCATTTACATCCTACTTAATAGTAAGTGTTTATATGGTATCAGAGTGATGTCTCTGTTTTCCTGGAAAATTTAAAATATCCTGCAGCAGCCTTGCAAATTTCTTGCAGTAATCTGGTGTACCTTGGCAGACAGTTTTGGAACCAGTTTTAGAACTTGTTTCATGGCTACACCATGGAACATGTCTTATTAAATTTAAAAGAACTGTTATCATACAAAGTATGTTCTCCAACTACAATGGAAATAGAAATCAACCTCAGAAGTAAATGTATACAATTCATAAATAAGTGAAAGTTAAACAACTTACTCTTTAAAAAACAATGAATTATAGAGAATTTTTACACAAATGAAAATTAAAATACAGCCTACCAAGACTTATGGGATGCAGTGAAAGCCTATATTAATAAATAAGATGAATCAGAAATCAACAACCTTACTTTCCACTTTAAGATACTAAGGAACAAAAAATAAAGATACTAAACCTGAAGCAAAAAATAAGAAAGGAAATAATAAATACTGCAGCAGAAATGAATAAAATAGAGATTAAAAATAAACATCAATGAAATAAAAATTTGGTTTGGATAAAATGAACAAAATTGGCAAAACACAAACTATTCTGAAATCTACAAATGTTGTTGGAAATAAAGAAGACTAAAATAAAAGGAAAGACATTCCACGTGTATGGATTAGAAGACTTGATATTGGTAAAATGGCAATACTTCCTGAATTGATTTATAGGTCCGTTGCAGTCCCTTTCAATTTCCCACCTGATTCCTTTGCAAAAACCGACAAGCTACACCTAAAATTCATGCAGAAGCTCAAGGAAACCAGAATGGCCAAAATTATCTTGAAAAAGAACAAAGTTGAAAGACTCGGGTCTTCTCAACTTCACAACAAATTGTGAAGTTAGAGTAGTCAAGACAGTGTGGTACTGTTGTAAAGATGGCATTTAGAATTAAGAGTCCAGAAGTAAAACTTCACATTTATAGTTGATTGACTTTTGACAGGTGTGTTAAAAAAATAAATGGAGGAAAGCATAGTCTTTTTAGTAAATAATACTGGACAACCAGTTATTTGCCTACAAAAGAATGAAATATGCTAACAGAAAAATAATGCTGCTTGTAAATGACTATTTAGACTCAAAAAAAACCCAATTTTATTCAGCAAGAAGGAAATCAAATCTGGAAAAAAAATACCCACAGACTTCAGAATTAATGAAAGGAAATAAATCATAAGTCTGTTGAGCTGAATAGGAATGTCACTGAGCCCTGCCCAGCCATCACAGAGTTCATGTCAAAGTATCAAGTAGTGTGTGCATACCTGATATTGAACACACCTGGGGTCACAGGCTGTGTTGAGAATCTTTTTATGGCTTGAAAAGATTGAGTTTTTACAAATGGAATGGAGAAACATTTTAAATGTATTTCAGGAGTCCGTGCGTGCGTGCGTGCGTGCATGTGTGTGTGTTTGAAGGAGAGGGAAGTCCAGTTTGCTGGAAAGGCCTTACTATTCTGCTCACAGAATTTGTGGTCAGCAGAAGCCCAGATTAATGAAATATAATCTCTGGTGCTTCCAGCACTGTTGATTTCCTTGGTGCTTTTCCTCCTTCCTCCATTCCCCAACTCTCTCACTTCATTCTGCTCACCGGCTTCCCCTTTTCTCTACCCCTATTGGTGGCAATTCCTTCACTGGTTGCGAAACATTGAAGAACAAAAATGCTAGTCAGTGTACCAATATTACAGAATAGATTTAGTGGACAGTTAATGTCCAATCTACAGTCACTGATAACTGTAAAGATTGTTGCTTTTTTTTTTTCTCCCCTGTCATAATATGTTCAGCATATAGCTTGAAAATTGGGATGAAATGGCCAATAGTTAGCCAGACTTGGGAGAAGCAAGCTGCCTGTGAATTACAAGAAAGTTCTTAGCGCAAAGGCTCAGAAGATTTGCGCATCATTGCTTTCATGATGTGTTGTGGTACTGCTAAGTGTCTCTTCATATCATCTACCAAGTTCTCAAGTGATGCCCCTTTGAGAAAACACTCTCTTGGGGTCCAAGCAAGGCATCATTGGATGGAGATTGTTGTTTAGGGAAGACTCATTCTGCCCCAGTGGCCTGATTCATTGCTTCAAGCCTCATGCTCGTTACACTGTGTACTTTTCCCTGTTATCTTGTGAGGCATGACAGCTCTCATGGCATTGACGTCAGTGATCTGATGGCTTCCCTGCAGTTGGCGGAGATGGGCTCACAGTTCTATCGTTCATCTGCTTGAACAATCACAAACAGAAAGCCAAGCAGACCCTTTTCCGCTCTTGCGCTTTATTTATTCTTAGCACTTTGCTGAGACTTGGCAACAACCGATGGAAGCAGGAGATAATTTGTTTGGATTAAGTCAATAGTCATCCTCTGAGATTTTTAGCTATCTTGTTTGTTATGCTGCGATGGTCCCTGTTCTACCATGTCATTTGACTCATAAGTGTTTTGGATAAATCCATCTCATAAATGACACAGAGATGCCAACAGAATCACTGGTATTTATTTGTAAAATTCACATTTAAATCAATCATTATTAATAAAATGACACCCATATCTACCAACTTATTTTCTTATTAAGAAAACAAGGATAAAAACTCAAGGAATCTGTTTTCCTAACTATTGAGAGATATAGACACATGTAACTTCTTAGAAACACATTCTCACTGATGTTAAACTTTCAATTATTTGAAGAAGATTTCTTTTTTCTTTTCTCAATATATTAAGCTAAGTAACTTTTTAATTAATTTAATTTATTTTCAGGTACAGGAGCTGGAACACAGGGCTTTCCACATGCTAAGCAATTGCTCTACCAGTAAGGTACATCCCCCGTCTTTTCTAAAATTTTATTTGGAGACGGAATCTCCCTAAATTTTCCAGACTGGACATGAACTTGCAATCCTCCTGCCTCAGCCTTCTAAGGAGCTGGAATTATAGGTGTTCACCACTGCGCATGGTTTCTTAGTACCTTTAAAAAAATAAAAATAGTAATTAGGGAAATGGGTTATTTTGTGCAGAATGAAGCTGGCTTCACTTTGAAAAGTTCCGATATAGGGGCTGGGATTGTGGCTCAGCGGTAGAGCGCTTGCCTCGCATGCGTGAGACCCTGGGTTCGATCCTCAGCACCACATACAGAGCAATAAAATAAAGACATTGTGTCCATCTACAAAAAAACTTAAAAAAAAAAAAAAAAAGAAAAGTTCCGATATAAATCTCTAACCATAATTTGCATTTTGACTTTCATGTCTCCTCTCTTTAAAAAACACAGGTTGCCTATGTCAGATATTCAGGCTGTTTCAAGAGTTCTGGTGCCTTTGTAATATTCTCCTTATTCCATCATCAAATCATAAACCTTACCATATTGCACAGCACATCTTAGTTTTCAACCTCTGGTATTTACTTTGGTCTTTCTAACAATTCTGTGACATAGTGGAGTCACATATTGTATGCCTCTGGTATGAAATGTTTTTCTTCTTATAATTAGTGTAATTATAATAAAATTAATTATGCTCCAAGAATTTTACAATGCCCAGTAACATACCAGAAGAAATGGTAAGATGCTGTAAAAACAGGTAGTGAAATTTCTGCTTAAGAAATAGAGCCCTTGGGGTGTGCAATAAAATAAATCAGGGAGCAAAATGATGAATAGAGGGTGGCATCTAGAAATTTCCAAAAAAGCTTGGAGCTTTACATAAACAAATACCATATTTGGCTTCTTGGCTTCTTCCATGTTTTCACACATGTTCTTTAGGCTGTAGATTGATTTTTAATTACATTTCCTTTTCTTCCCCCTTCTCTCTGCAAAAGTGTTATTATTTTTTTTCATTTTTAAAAAATTTACCTGCATAAGAAGATTTAAAGTTGGATTTAGAGAAACTCAAGTTCTACATAAGTCAGGGTAAGTAATCACTAGCCACTTTGATAGTCAATTTTTTAAAATCTCATTTGCCTAACAGTACAAAGAATTATTTCTTGCTCTTGTCACAGCCAAATGCAGGTGAAGCAGATTTCAATGGTATTACAGAAAGATTCAAGCTGCTTCTGTATTGCAGAAATGTTATCTCAAAATTCTTTGCTTGCAGATTCACCAATGAGAGAGAGACAGAGACTGAGACAGAGAGAGAGAGGGTCCAAGGTGATTGGTGAATTCACAATTCACACTGGCTTAACTCACACTACCTTGGACCCAGAGTAGCATATTATTTACACTCACATTTCCATTGGCCAGAGCTAGTTATGAGGTCCCAACCTAATTACAATGCTGAAAATCATAGAGGAGCATGTAGAGTATTTGGTGAGTACCAACTATCTGTGCTGTGAAGGTACAGAATGATATGGATTCATAGAAAATTGGAGCTAAAAAAGATTTTATAGAATATCTTGTCAAATCTTTTCCTTCATTTTACAGACTGGAGAAGAATCAGAGGCTAGAGAGGTTGAGGGATTCTGACCAAGTAGCAAGATGTGGCAGAGGGAGAAGTTTCTATCACAACAACTAGTATTTATTCAACTCTTGTTATGTGTTGGGCACTATGTTTTTCTGTGTGAACTCTCACACTCACCCCATGAGACAGACACTGTTAATCTTTATTTTAAAGATGAGAAAAATGACAACTAAAATGTCTCAGGTCACACACAGGTCATAAAGAGCACAAAGGAGATTCCAACCCTGGGTGCCTGTCTTTCAAATGCCAGCATACAATTTGTTGTTTGATGTGCGCTTTTTTTCTCTGGTCTCCAAATTACCACCAGATTACATGATTTGGGATGAAAGGTAAAAGCCTTCATCAAAGGATGATGCTACAGGAACATTAAGATAGAAACTTCTCCAATGTTCTCAGTTACCTTGAGGACAGATTGAAGTTACCTATGAGAGCAGAGAGAAAGTAATGGCCATAAACATAGGCTAATCGTCACTAGATTGGCATGGTGAAGCTTGCTGCTTGCTATAAATGGGCCTTTCCTGCAAGACCTAGGAGTATTTTCTGTCACATGTGGAGTAACCATTTCAGATTGCAAGCTAACGAACATTAATTTATACCCATAGGGCATAAATTGAAGATAACAAAAGTTGCAGCATATGTTTAAGAAGCAAATACCAAATGTTATGGATTGGTTCTGAGGTGTCCTCCATTAGGCAGACAACACAGGAATATTTAGAGGTGAAATGGTTAGATTATGGGATTTGCAACCTAATCAGTGGATTAATCCATTGATAGGTTAATAATTTGAATGGAAAAACGGAGTGGTAACTATAGGCAGGTGGGGCATGGCTGGAGGAGATAGGTCACTGGGGGTGTATCCTGGAAGGGTGCATTTTCTCTATGTCCCCTTCTTCCTCCTCTCTCTGCTTTCTGGTCACCAAGATTTCCTCTGCCATGCCCTTGGGTCATGATGTTCTGCCTCACCAATCATGAACCGAGACCTCTGAAACCATGAGCCCAAAGTCAAAAGTTCCTCCTCTAAGTTGTTCTTGTCAGGTATTTTAGTCACAGCAACAAAAATCTATCTAAATATTAAGTCAAATAAAATAGTCATTTCTTGTGGTTCTCATTCCTTCACACGACAGCAATACTGGGCGTTTAGTTCACAACTCTTCACAATAAGCAATAGGGATCAAGTTTAGTTTTCAAGTTATCTACTTTGTCATTAAGGTAAACTTCTTCACTGATATAAAAAAATACAAAACCTAATTAATTAATATCAAATTATTTGACATGTTTGGCACAGTAGCTGAAAGTACCACAAAGTGGAAGCTCTTCCCCCGTCTTCCTTGTTCTCTTGCCTCATTTTAGCTAGTGAATCACTGTAGAATCAATTTTTTTTTTCCTGTTTTCAACCCTGATATTATTACAAATTCTTTATCCCAGTGGGGAATTAAAATTTCACTGGGGGGCAGATAGAAATGCCATAAAAGTATCTGTATTATATTTTAAATGAAATGACTCCTTGCTTGATTGCATTCACCAAACCACCAGATTGCTTTGGCAAGGTGCAGACCCAGCTTGCAATTGGAGGGCCACCAATAGGAAGACATGGGATCACATCATTCCCAAAACAAGTGGACACCGGCCAGGTGAAACATGAGATAATTAACCGAATCTGAGTCCAAATAAGTGTTTTGGAGGAAAAATAAGTTTCTGTTATCTAGTCTTGATGAGGTCTCCTGGGAAGGAAGCATGCTGTCCAGGAAAAATCAACATATTTGCCACCAGAAGAACTAGTAGAAGTTCCAACTCTTTTTACTAATTTGTTAAATCCCTTACTTTCTTCAAAATGTTTTTCTTTTCTATTCTTATTTTTTATTTTTGTGCAGTTATTTCAAGAATATAAAGACCCAGTAAAAGGCTTTAACAAAAGTTCTATGTTCATGCAAAACTCTACTATAACATGCTAAATGAGATCTGAATATTCAACCATGTAAAGCATGGAGTCACTTTATTATGTGATTAATGCAATGTAGAAAGTTCCATGGTCCATATGTGCCATTAACCTCTCCTCGGGTCCTGCTGAGGTTTGACACATCTAGTCTCTCCAAGTTACTTGGCCAGAATGAGTGAGAAGAATAGTCAGGATTCAAGGATCCATCTTTTTCAGATTCCTCCAAATGATTTAAGATTGTTTGCTAGTTTCCCTTGTGGCTTAGTCATATGTTAATTCTGTACACTTTAGCTTACACTGATTCAGAATGGGATTGATCAGAAGTCACTGTTATTGTTTATCATGTTATATCCGTATGTTCCATATGAGGGAATTTTCACGTTGTTACTTTTGAGAGTTGAAGTTATTCACCACTGTATGTGTAATGGGATAGAGAAAAGTTCATTCTTCTGACTGGGGAGAAAGCACTGCAGTTGGTTTAAGAAATAATTTGATGGACTATAGTTCATGTTATGCATGAGGTAAAAAGAGAAACTGACATTGCTACTGGGGGGATAGTGTGGCTTGGATAGAGATATAGGGTGGAAAAAACAGAAAGGAACAAGCAAGGAAAGGAGAAAAGGAGCTGTGCTCTGGGGCCCTTGTAGGCCCAGGATCTTTTTTTTTTTTTTTTTTTTGGTACTGAGGATTGAACTCAGGGGCACTTGACCACTGAGCCACATCCCCAGCCTTATTTTATGTTTTATGTAGAGACAGGGTCTCACTGAGTTGAGTTGCTTAGCGCCTCGCCATTGCTGATGCTGGCTTTGAAGTCGTGATTCTCCTGTCTCAGCCTCCCAAAGTGCTGGGATTACAGGGGCCCTGGATCTTTAGTGTGTATACAGTCCAAATATATACTTTGGTTATTGGAATGTTTGTGTATATATGGAGTTGAATATATATCTGGGTTATGGTTTTCACTTGCCTGTTTTAGAAAGAGCACAGATGAGCACAGGCATATAGGCACCTCTCTGGCATCTGTGTTATCTATGAAAGTTCCCAATACTACTAAATAAGATTATTACATCCAAGTCATTTCATAGGTGCACAAGAATCTCTGTGAAATGGTTTCAATTTAACATCAACTTTCAAGTCTGGGTTCACATAACCAACAACTGAATTTGTCTTCAGTTTGCTCTAATTCTAGATTATGGTAAAGTCATGAGGCCTAAAGTTGGAAACATCACTGTCTTTAAACCCTTTCACATGGCAAACTAATCCAGAATTCATGACTGCTTCCTCCACGGCACATTAAATAAGCCGGGCTCCATTGACTAGCAACTTAGAACTCTTAGAGTTCTTCACATAAAATTGGAAACTGCAGAGAATGGCATTTTATGGAAATAAATCCATCCTGTGCCATTGCATATAAATTTCCTACTTTGTTCTTAAGCAATAAAAGGAATATTATTTTCAGCTTTTCAACCCACATGTGGTTGATTAAAAAAAGCTCACTTAAAAGTATTTAAATATTTATTACCTAAGTTATTAAAACATTACCAAAAACCAGTGGTTCCTGGCTTTGTCTCAATAAGATATCACACATTCTAATCAGTAACAGAGGCTTCCCAAGGCTTGATATTTCCTCAGGGAGTGGGCAGATAGAGAAAGAAAGAGGGGCACCTGTTCATTTGGGAGAAATGTATGAAGATCATATCAGAAACAATCAAAAGATTTAAAGAGACAACCTACAGAATGGAAGAAAATATGTGTTAACTATTCACCTGACAGTTAATATCTGGACTATCTAAAAAACTGAAAAAACTTAACAACAAAAGACTAAGTGATTCAACTAGTAATGGGAAAATGATCTGAACAGACACTTCTGAAAAGAACAAATACAAATGGCAAAAACTCCATATGAAAGATGCTTAATATCATTTGCCATCAGGGAAATGCAGATCAAATCTATGAGATAACCATTTCAACCAGTAAGAATAGCTGTATATAAAGAATAATAAATGCTGGTGAAGATGTAGAGAAAAAGGAACTGTTCTCTGTGGGAATGTAAGTTAGTAATAGTCATTATGGAGAATAGTATGGAGGTTCCTCAAAAATCAAAAACAGATCCACCATATGACCAAGCTATCCCATTTCTGGGTATAAAAGCAATATACCAAGTACGTGCATGCTCATGTTTATTGTGGCACTATTCACAATAACGAAAATTTAGAATCATCTAAGTGTTCCTTAGCACTTGGCTCAATCCTGCTGTTCAAGTTTTATGCTAATCAGGGTTTGGATTATACCAGCAGTATTGGTTAGTCTAGCAATCCCACTCAGGTCTGCCACCTTCCATTTTCTCACCACTTGTGGGGAAGCAGGAGATTGAGGTCCTGGAATTGTGGACATGGTGGGTGGAGGGGTGGGTTTCCAGGCTGTGGAGGGGGCATCCGCTACGGGTGAGGTAGGCTGCCTGAGCATGACTGGTTGGCATACCCTCTTGCCTGGGCCCTGGCATACAGAAGCAGCCCAGGATCACCACCTGCACTCCTGCCTGCCCCGCATGCTGCTCCACAGCTCCAGAACAAGGGCTTGGCTTCACTATTCTCAGCATAGTCATAGAATGAGAATGGAGAAAAGCTAAAGAATGATGAATGTGAACAAAGGTGAGGTGAAAAAATGGTACCAAAAAAAACTTGTCTTCATTGGCCAGATGGGAAGAGAAAGTATTCTAATATTAAAACCTGCAGGATTATAGATGCAATCTCTGTGCATGACGGGCTGCTGAAGGCACATTATATCTGTTTACCTTTGACCCTCTGACTCCTGTTTCCATGAACTCCCAGAAATCAGATGTTCAGATGTGAAGTATCCTTCAAAAGCTCATATGTGAGATAACGCAAGACGGTTCAGATGAGAAGTGATTGGGTTGTGAGAGTCTTAACCCAATCAGTGAATTCATCCCCTGATAGTGATTAACTGAGTGGCAGATGGGATGTGGCTGGAGGAAGTGGTTAATTTGGGGTGTGGTTTTGGGGTATATATTCCTATCTGAGGAGTGGAGTCTCTTTCTCTCCCTGCTTTCTGATCACCATATCAGCTGCTTCCCTATGCCACATTCTTCCACCATGATGTTCTGCTTCATCTCGAACCTGGAGGGACAGAGCCGACTGTCTATGGACTAGGACCTCTGAACACTGTGAGCCCTCAAATAAGCTTTTCCTCCTCTACAGTTGTTCTAATCAGGTCCTTTAGTCACAGTGGTTAAAAAGTTGACTAAAACAAGCAGAAGAGGAGACAACAAACCCCAAGTCTTATTTTACCGAAGTATCTCAGATCCTTCTGTTTTGATTTAAAGCACAATGTGGACAGGGAATGTGTCAGCAGCCAGAAATCCCAAGAGAAGCAGGGTCACCTCCTGGAAGAGACTTCAGGTTCTATAGAAGCCACCTCCTATTATCTATCAAAACAAGTGCCAGGTATACAAAGAATCCAACATACGAAATAGGAATAAATGCACAGTTAGATCTAAAGTTCAATTAATTACAAGTTGGAAAATTATTTAATTCAGATTTTAACAAAACTAAAAACCCAAGTGCAAATATTTCAAGTGTCTATAGCTTATTTCTTAAAATGTAGTCAATTAATTAGAGATGAAATTAATCTGTATGACCTGCAGGATTATAGATGCAATATTTTATGTCAGGCAGTGAGGAGGTGTAAAGGACAATTTATTATGATGTATGTTTATCTTTTTTGGATTTCTTGAATGAGAGACTACAAAGTAAGTAAAACAAAATGAAAATCTATTTTTTCTATAAAGTGGACCATTGCTTCACTAATTAAAGTATGATTTGCTTTCTGTGGTTTGTCCCTCCAAAATCAAATGTGTGCAGTAAGTTCATCTGACAAAGCCATTTCAAGAAACAAGAGCACAGTGCAGTGGCAAAGCTGGCCCAGGGGTGAGTCTTGAACTGATCACTGCTATGGGCAACTGGAACTCTCTGATGAGCACTGTAGATGGCACTTCAGGATAGTCAATCCAGGGAATAGACGAGAGGGACATTTATCTATCAGCTCTCATCCTTCCTCAGAAGTTGCCTTATGGTATTAACTTCCTGTACTTCCAGGCTGCACCTGTGTGACAGGACAAGTCAAGAAACTCTGTCACTTTATCATGCAATTTAGCTTCTGCTTTTTCTCCATTTCTCGTTTTCAGGAGTCAGGCGTGGTGGCCTACACCTGTAACCCCAGCACTTAGGGAGGTGGAGACAGGAGAATCGCGAGTTCAAAGCCAGCCTCAGCAATGCAAGGCGCTAAGCAACTCTGTGAGACCCTGTCTCTAAATAAAACACAAAATAGGGCTGGGGATGTGGCTCAGTGGTTGAGTATCCCTGAGGTCAATCCCCAGTACCAAAAAAAAGAAAAAAGATGCCCAGGGACAGAATATGATAGATAAGCAGGAAAACTAACATAGTGTATGCATGTACAGCAAAAGAACTGGCTGCAGTGAAGTATGTACTGAAAGTGACTTGAGAGGAAGAAAGATGGACATAGGAGTCTACTGTATCATAAGCCACATCCAACTAATTTGTGGTGGCTGCCAGACTCTTGTATTGAGAAGAATACAGATGCTGGTCCTGGACTCAACAACAAAGAGGTGGGAGTTTAAGGAATTCTTTTGATGTCATTTGGATTTAGTGTCATAAATTGGTCTCCTTGCTTCCTCTTTGATGGGAGTTGGGTGATGGGAACTGTGGCTGATGGAGTAGCCTCAAACCAATCTGATTTGGTATGAAATGCCTCTTCTCATAGAGATGTTTAGATACTCCTTCAAGATGTAAAATAGAACAAGATTCTTTGGATTGTGGCTAAAAACAGAAGTTTGTTATGTGATGGATTAGCAGAAAATAACAAATTCCTTTAGATTAATTTGCTTTGGATTGAAGAGAATAACCATTAAGGTGCATAGTAGAGACTGTTTCCCATGTTAGAAGGTGAAACTATACTGTTTTTTTTGAAGAAGGAAAAAGTGATTTGTGTACTTAAATATTCTATAGGTCTCCAAGTCTTCCAATATTCTGGGGACCCCTCTTGCTTTAATTATGTTCCTACACCAAGCAGCGCTGGGAAGTCTGGCATCTTCTCTTACACATCTGAGGTTTCTGGAGTGGGAGATGTGTACAGTCTTCTAGTTGCTTTCCATCTGTCACTCCAGCATTCTTCCTCCTGGCTTTGCCAGTATCACTGATGCCTGTTTTGTCACCATTCCTTCTGGATGCTTTCTCCTTCCTTTACCTTTGCCCCAAATGTGCCTAAACTCCCCTCTCTTTCATTCTGTGGCTTTATCACAGAGTTGCCATTGTCACAGGATTTTATTGAGGATTTGGGGATAGTTGAGAGATCATAGCAGAGATGAGGAAGTGAACCAAAATGGCGAGTTTCACTATTTCTGAAGAACTTAGCTACTGTTCTCCTGAGGAATCGGGTACAGGCCATCTTTCTCTTGAGCCTCATATGTCTCCAGTTGCTGGGGTCTACGCTTTCCCATCTTTGCATTTCCTCTCATTTCCTGGGGTCCCTAGTCCCTCTGGTAGCCCTGGGACAAGTCAAGAAACTCTGTCACTTTATCATGCAATTTAGCTTCTGCTTTTTCTCCATTTCTCATTTTCAGACTAGACCAGAAGTTGTTCTTTAACAGAATAACAGTAAGATCTAGAAACAAACTTTTCCACCCAAAAGGGGCAAATTCTGCCGTTCATTTGGAATAACTCTCCAGGGTGCTTCCTTTTTTTAAATGCCATTTTATTTTCTAATAAATAATTTATTTTCTAATTCTCTAAAACAGGCTTGGAGCTAGTTAAAGTTAGAAATTTTGGGGAAAATGTCAGGGTTTGGAGTGACCACAGAAACTAAAGCTGGTGGAAAGAGTTTCTAATGGAAGAATATTTAAATGTATCCTTAAGCCAAAACAGAGGAAGGAAATAAGGATTCCCTCCCACCCAGAGGAACAGAGAATCAAGCACCAGAAATTCTAATTGTAATGTCTTTACTAATGAATCATGTGACCTAGAGATGTATGTGCAGTGAAATAAATAGAACTGATTATGTACCCAGGTAAAACAAGAATCACTGAGCAGCATAATTTATTAAAATCTTGAGTTGTGGACTAAGACCTTATACATTGGGATTAGAAAATCTAATGATTTCCCCAAGAGTTTGCTTCCTAGTCTAACTTGAAATGGAACAAACCCCCTGTGTGAGAAAGAATTGAAAGGGACTTATTTCATCTTGTGTTCATGGAGGACATTTGGACAAAAGCAGTCCTTCGTTGTTAATACCCCAAAGCACCCAGGTGATTTTTTTTTTTTTTTTTTTTGGCAGAGTAGATGATTTAAAAAGGGATTATGTACAGTAAAAGAAAGAACTACCCATCCCACTACTGTAAAATCTAAGCATTCTTTGTTTAAACAAACTGACAAACTGCATCCAAAACCACAACGCACTTGCTGAAATGAATCAAAGTTATAAAGTAAACCCTAAGCAGCTGCAAGCAAACATTTACTGTATTAGAACCTTTCTTAAGTCCTCCGCGAGAGGCAAACTAGGAATAAAATCCATCTTGAGTTATTCTGACACTGGATTAGTTTTCCATCCAAGAAGTGCAGTGGATTTCCTTTAAAGTGATTTTCCAAATCAACATATTTTGGAACTTTTTATAATACTTTGAAATGAGGACACAATCTTTTCGTATTTGGAAGTGGTTTTTGCTTTCTTAATTTTTTTAGGAAATTGAGTTTTTATTCTCTATGCACTAAAATTGCAATGAGCAAAATGAGAAATTCAGGGCCAGCAATCTTTGTGAATAACATTTTGCTCTGTCCTTCCTAAGAGCTGGTAAAGAACAGGCTCAGGCTAAGAGGTGTGAGTTTCAGGTTAGAGCAACTGAGACTTGTAGACACACCTGTACAGTAGCACCAAGCAAATTCTGGTTTTGATTGTTCCCATCCACATTATTTCTGAGGCCTCCACACATCCTATGAAATGGCATCTGCTGATACCTTTGCTGGCACTGGCATTAGTCCAGCTTCCAAACCTGCTTTATATCCTAATGCTTAGGACTCTGCCTGGTTTTGGTCTGAGTGGTGTAACCGGCTAGCATGGAACATTCTCTGCCTTGCCTTCCCCACAGAACTTTTTCCTCTTCTTCATGTGCTGTAAGCCAAGGTTTAGCAAGGCTCTATCTGCTTGTTAGCATGAGTTCCCCAGACTTTGCACCCCAGTTCAGCTCAAGAGCTCTTGAATGTTCCTTTCTCAGAGGTAAGAGCGGTTACTTCAGCCTGATTAGAACACTGAAGAAGCCAAAGCCAGCTCTGCATCTGGACAGCAGTACTGCCAGTTGGTCCCGAAGAAACTTGAGTGGCAGATAGATGATCAAGAGAAGGACTCTGACCTAGATGCAGTTGAGAGGCAGATAACATGGGGACTTAGATGCAAGAGCTATGGCGTAAGTCAAAGTATTAATCACATGTTCAAAGCAAGAGGCCACAACTCTAGCATCCAAGTCCCCATGTCATCTGCCTCTCAACTGCATCTGGGTCAGAGTCCTTCTCTTGATTACCCATCTGCTACTCAAGTTTCTTTGGGACTGGCAGCATAGCTTCTTCCTAATGTCTTTCCAGTGACTAGAAATCAGTCTTGGCTGGAAGTCCTCATCATCAACATCTGCCCGGCTTGGGGCTTCCTCCTTACTTTCTATATCTGGTTCCATCTAACTATTATCTGGTATCCGTTCTTTCTGCCCATGCTTATGGCTTATCACTGTGGCTATACCTTCTCCTTGTCCCCAGACTCTTTCTGGCTTTTTGTCCTAGTCATCTCCAATCTTGATTTTTAAATAGCTAATCAATATCCAGCAACAGTATTTTCACCTTTGTCAAGCATTTCATAAATATTAACATTAGACTTATGAACTCTAAGCTTCACAACATCTCCAAAGTAAGTCTCTTTACTCGCATTTTGTAAAAGAGAAGAATGAGTTTTGGATTGACCAGTTTATGGGAAAGCAAAGGAGCCAGAATCAGACTGGGGTCTGGCATCAAAACCAAGCTCATTCATTTCACCAAATTGCCTCCCTTTGGGAATAGATGCAGTATATTATCTTGAATCATCACCAATATTATTATCTTCGCTTATAAACGTAAGGACTTCACAAATGACAAAGTCATAATTTGAATCAAGATTGACTCTGAAAATCTTACTCTTTCCTCTGCATGATACCATCTCTACTGTGGTACTCACTCCATTATAAATTGTATACTTTGTAAACACTCAAATTTCAGCCTGAAATCAAATTAGGTGCCCTTATACTAAGGTCCCTCGATATTGCATCCGAATGCTAAATTGTCGCTTCGGACACCTTTTTCCTTCCTGTTATTCTGCCTCCTTCTCAGCTTCCCCACCCATTTGTCCTTGGAATGATTCATCTTTCCATTTTCTCTTCAGCAGGCATAGATTGTCCCTAAGGATGCTTACAGAACTTGAAATATCAGCTAGAATGCCAGCTTTAAATTACAGTGAGGAATGGAGCCATCAGGCTCTCTAGTGACTCATGTGTGCTGATCAGTACCCCCTCTCCCTGTGGGCAAATCTATGTGGGATGTTAAATTTATAATTGGGAGATGGGTTGGCAAAAGAAGAATTGGAACAAGAGAAATTAAATGAGGTGACTGGGTGTGACAGACGACATGGTCCGATGCATCCATCTTTGCATTTGTAATTTTGCTGTCACTGGTCCTGGCTGCTTAAACCACTAGACCTGGGCACAGACTCCCAGGTGCCACAGTGGAGTGTTGAAACATTGTTACTGTGCTTGATATGCTTGAACAGTTTTTAAGAATTTTTAAAATGACAGATTCAGGAATGATAAAAATATTTGTGGAAAATGTGTAACACTTAAAGAATAAATATTGTGAACAGGCACTTGCCCAGTGTCCAAGCAAGAAACAACATTATCAAGAACTTTGAAATTTCTGTGTGTTGCTAGTTCATCCTATCCCATTTTCTTTCTTAAATAACTACAGTCCAGCATTGTGTGTTTATAATTTCATTTCTTTTCAGAATAGCAATATCCTTGAATCTTTAAACAATACATTAACTTTAGGTAAATGGAACCATACTTTATTTCTTAATAAAAAAATAAGTTCATACTGTTTTGTGTAGCTGTAATTCATTATATTTTGTGGTACATAGTAATCCATTGTAGTAAAATATGACTATTTACCTGTTCTACTGTTGATGTGCATTCAGTTTGTTTAGAATTTTCTAAGAGAGTTATCAGTGCAACTATCTACATTCTTAGGCATTTTTCTTGATGCCTATAAGCATATATTTCCAGGAGTGAAATTCCTGGGTTATAGGGTATACAGATTTTTTGTTTGTTTAAAAAAACAACTTTTGTCCTAGAATGGTTGTGGCAGTTATTTATATAAATATATATAAATATATATATTTACTTATTTTAATGTCATTATGATGTCCAGGCTGGACTAGATCTTCTGAGTTCAAGTGATTCTCCCACATCAGCCTCCCCAGCAGTTGGGATGACAGGGTGTGCCCCATGCCTGGTTGATACTCCTATCAGTAATATAAAATCCATCTTTTTCCCACATTCTTACCAGGGTATAATATAGCCAGACTTTAATTTTCATCAGTATTATGGATGTGATGGTATCTCATTCTAAATTTACATTTCATAATTTCTAATAAAGCTGAGCATCTTTTCATGTTTATTTCTACTTGTGATTATTCATCTGTGAAGTTCTCATTCAAGATTTTTCCCTTTTCTATTGGATTGCTTTTCTTTCTTTGAAATTGATTTGCAGAAATTTTTTTGTTTTTGTACATCTTCTGCTACGAATCAGTTTTATGTGTTAAAAATTTCTTTGCTCAGTTTGTGTGTTTTCTTCTAATTATTTTTATATCTTTTGAATAAAATGATAGGATCCCAATTTTCCTTTATGGTTTTTGTGTGGATATTAAGAAAACTTTGGCTAGATGGAGATCATAAAGGTATTCTTCTGTCTTGTTAGTTTGCCATATTATCTCAGATTTTAATTTAGTGAAAGTGGATTTTATATATAGTATATGATAAGAATACATTTTACTTTTTTTTACCTGTAATTACCCAAATGTGTCTAGATAATTTATTGAAAAGTGCATTCATTTTCCAGTAACCTGCTATACATCTCTGTCATATACCAAAGATCCATATAAGAGTAGACCTGACTCTGGGCTTTCTAGTCTGTTTTACTGAAATACATCCGGACAGGACTCCTCTGTCTTAATCATTAGTTTTGTAATTATGTGATAAAGAGAACCCTCTTTTTTCTTCTCCATCTTGGCACCTTGCTCTTCCATATAAATTTTAAAATCAGGCTGTCAAGTACCACAAAATTCCTTTGGGATTTTGATAGGACTATCTTTGAGATTACCAGTCAATTTTGGAATAATTGGTTTTTCTACGGTATCAAGCCTTCTTATCCGTGTGTATAAGGGTTACATCTGTGCTTATGCAGATTTTCTTTGCCTTTCCATAAAGTATTATATTATTCTTCATAAAGTTTTTGAACTATTTCATTATATTTATTAAAAATATTTTATTATTTTGATGTTATTATAAATATGTTTTAAATTAAATATTATGTTTGAAGACAGTTATTTTGTATATTTGGTTTTGTATTGTGAAGCCATTCTAAATTGTCTTATTAATTTTAGTGATTTATTTGTACCTTCTTTTGGATTCTGCTACACAGATCATATCCACAAATAATGTCAGCTTTCTTTCTTTCTTTCCAATCCTTATGCCCTTTATCACTTTTTCTTGCCTGATTATTGGCTAAGGCTTCCAGTACAAGATTATACTAGTGGTGCTAGCAGATGTCCTTGTTTTGTTCCCAATCTCAAAGACAATGCTTTCAATATTTCACCATTAAATATTATGTTTGCTATAGGCTTTCTGTAGATACCTCTAGTCAGTATAAAGATGTGCATTATTGATTGATTTCTTTACATCTATTAAAAGGATTATAAGATTATCTCCTTGCTTCTAGAAATATGTTGATAAAAATACCACTTGAAAACATGGTGTTTTATATAAATCAATTTCCTATATAAAATCAAACTTGTTCTTCTGGGACCAACCAAATGATATATTCATTATTTTAACACACACACACACACACACACACACACATTTCTGGATTATATTAAAGTTCTGTTTAGATTTTTTTATCTTTGTTCATAAGCAAGATTTGTATGCTGTTTATAATCATGTTCTCATATTATGTTAGACTTTGTATCAAAGTTATACCAACTGATAAAGAGAGCTAGGGCTATTCCACTTTCCTATATGCTGAGATAATTTGTGTAATGTGGCACTGTTTTTCCTTGAATATCTGGAGACATTTCTGTCTTTATCATTTGCTGGAAATTGTTAACTGACTGGACCTGGTTTATCTGTGAGAAGATTTTTGACTTATTCAAATTTTTTATGGTTATATAACTTACATTTCCTATTTCTTTTTAAGTAAATTTTTGTAAGTCATATTTTTCTTAGAGATTTATTCATTTCATCTGAGTTTTCACATGTATTGCATAAATCTGCTCATAATATCTTTTTATTATCTTTCTTTCTTTGAAGCATCGTTGATGTTTTTCTTCCTAATATTGTTTACTAGCACCTCATGCCTTTTCAAAAATCTATCTTCAGAGATGTTTGTCAATTTTATTAGTTCTGTCAAAGAGTCTTGATATATTTTCTACTCTGATATTTTTCCAGGAAATTTTTCTACTTTCCCATGAAATCATTTCCTCTGTCAAGCAGTGGCATTCAAGATTTGATATTATACTGGATACTTGAAAAATCACTTTTTCCCTCCAAAGAACTTTCAGTGTTACTTAAGTAAAACTTTGAGTTGAATTCTGCAGGGAAAAATAATTATGGAGTCATTTGAGTTGAGGATTTAGGATAATAAATGTTCCCTTGTGCAGTTTTAAGTAGGAGACATTGGATGCTCATACAAATATTTTAGTACTTTACCTCCATAAGCTTTTGCAGACAGGTCTTAACAGGTTGTTTTACAAATCCTTTAAGCAACCTACCAGTACAAAACACAGCAACCATCAGAAAAGAACAAACAGAACCCTAGTTGTTTGGACCAAGTGGCAAAGATGAAGGATGAGGTTATTTCTGAAGGTCATAGAATCTAAGCTTCCAACCTTATTTTTTATTATACTTCTTTGTCTCCCTCCTAGCTAAATGCAATCATGTAGTGGTACGTAGATAGGACTTGTGCTTGCTTGCTTCACTTCAATTCTTTCCTGTACCTGCGATTCTGTTCTTATGTATCTTTTACCCAAAATATATTTACCCATCAGGGTTTCTTCCTAGTCTATGCCCTTCTTATTTGAGAACCATTTTCATCTCTGCTCACAGTAGTGGCTTCAGCTGCTGTGTTTGCTCTACACAACATTTTGGCACTTAATAGTACTAATCTGGCCAAAGTTGATGCCTGACCAAAGTGTCAGATCCCCCCTTTGGGTAACTTGGAATTGGAATTCAGAAGTTTTTGTGAGTCTCAGATGGTTCCTTTTGACCTGGTTGTTGAAGGCTTTGAGGCTAAGGATGTCATTTCACAGCAATTATGTTTGGCCCATGAGTACTCAGAAGTAGAGAAAGGCATTCCATAAACATAAGTAAAAGTGGATGCACAGAGAAAAGCAAAGACCATGCCGTAGCCTTGTAATTCTGAAGAGCTAGATGTAGTAACCTTAGCTTCATTTGGCACCAGATTCCTGGATCCAGTTTCTCATTTAGGCTCAACTAATTTCCACTCTTAAGTTTCAGAAGCTACCCTTGTATCATTACAATAAAATTCCCTTTTTTCCTTACGCAAGTCAGGTGAGAGGATTTTTTGCAGCCAAAAGACATTTGACAAAGACCCCTCTGCCATGAAACCATTCCTATTCTTCCTATTTAAAGTCTAATCTTTTCATGAATGGCTACTCAACTTTATTCTACCACCTACTTATATTATATCATATTTTTTTAGAAAAGCTTTTGTCCTGCTAATTTTTATTTTTCAAATGTAGACATTATATACCAACTTCTGGCAAAGAAAGATGAGGATTTACCTCTGCTACTGCCCTTCCCCTTCCCCATCCTCCTACTTTGGCCATGGCATAATTTTGGTTAGATCATTGCTCAGTATTTGCATTTGAATGTATGTATCAATGTTGTAACAGCCGAACCATATGCAATAATGGATTACTTTTCCTTTTTCCCCTAAAGTTAATACTTGGCTTTTTCTTTTTTCTTAGTTTACTAGGTTCCTATTATTAATTTGGCCTCAATTTTTCTCTAAAAGAACTTTGAAATTTCTCTAAATACGGAAAACACATCATGTAGATTCAATTTTTTTTCTTGGCAATGTTTCAATGAAGCCTCCTTTTTTCTCTGTCCAAGATTCATCTATTGCCATCTGCCAAGAGTTGTCTTGAAACTCTCCTTCACCATTCAGAATATTCCTTCGCCACTCTCCCTTGTACAATTCCTTTGTTTTCTGGGTCTCCTGTCTTCTTCATTCCTGATGATTTGGAGAATTCTTTTCTTTAACCACAATGTTCTGAAGTCCCATGACAATGTGCCTGATTGTGGGTTTGTTTCATTCATTGTTCAGATAAATCCCTTTAATCTGACTTTTGGAAGTTTTCTTTCTTATTTGTTTGGTACTTCTTCTCCTTTGTTCTCTTTCTACCATTTTGGAATTTGGGCAGTTGAAGTTTGGACATGGTATGGATTGGCCCTCTAGTTTTCATTTTTTTTCTCTATTTCTGTTTTCTACCTCTTCTCTTTATCTATTCTTCTTTCTTTCTTTCTTTCTTCCCCCCCCCCCAGGGAGAAATCCCCTAATTTCCTGCTTTGGATGGGAATGGGTGGGGATGTCTGCATGTGTTATAAATCTAGTTGCTAGTGTTACAGCAAGCTTTCATGGAAAATCTGTTGATGGTTTATTTTTTTACAAACTATATTAACATACATTATATTTCCTTTCCATCTATTTTAGTTTTATTTACCCATCACAAAAGATAGGCCCATTTGTGTCTAAGTGCACAATTCCTATACATAAGTGTTTTGGAGCTCTGGTTTTCTGTTTGATTTATAGTATCCCAGCATGGGAAACAAGAACTATTGATCTATTTTGTGTCTTTGGACCCTTTGGCAATATGAGATAGACTCCTAACTAGAAAAATATTATTAGTTTATAAAGTCAAACACATATAAGATTATAAAGAAAACTGACTATGTTCAATTATAGATATTAAAAAACACATTTACAATACAGTAATTAGGTACTTGTAAATAAGCACATTAAATAACAAGATCCAATGATAGGTCTAATAACTTCTATGATTTTAAGGTAGCAAAGAACACAGCATTTTAAGATTCCTGCAAAAAGTAATATAATAGGGAAATAACTATAATTACTGTTGATGAAAAAGACACAGATTTCTTGCCTCTATTCATAATGGAAGGAAATGCTAAATTTCAGCTAGAGGTTAGTGAAAATAACAATGTATTTCCTTTGCTTCCCCAGTTCATAAGCCACTGAAATATATCCATGGACCCCTGCAGAGGAAAGAGGAAGAGATATTTATTGTGTTACAGAAAAAAGCTCAATAAATTCTTACCTCAGAACTACTTTTCTGTGTGTGTGTGTGTTTCAGGTTGAGCTTTGATATTTAGTTCACACTCCCAAGGATGGCTTACATGACTTTAAACTCAAGTTGGCACTATTTGATTTCAAGCCACATGTGCAATGATGAAACAGATTCTGGCAAAAAGCGTGTACATATTTAAGAACGACTAGAATGGTTGGTTTTCTCAACTTACTTGTGATGCAAGTTTTGTAAATCGCCTAGTTGTGTTTACATCACCTATTAGAGAGACAATGAAAAGAGATGAGGTCAAACCCAGGATATTATCTGTAAGTGTTCCTCATATTATTGGCTAAATTTTTAAGGTGCTAATTTTTATACATTCTTCCTTTTTTAGTGCAGACATCTTCTCAAGTAAATAAATATAATTTATTAACTAGCACAATACTTAATATTGCCTGAAGATTTCACAATCTGAATTCAAGTTTGAAGTCAGGTTGACCTTGACTGTGATGAAGTAAAATGGAATGAAAGAAAGGGGGCAAGTAGGTGAGAAACTAAAGAATAAATAAAAATAAGCTCAAGTCTTTTCACTAGTGACCATTATAGGCAATATCCAAAAGACAGAAATGAGCTGAAATATAATTTTGTAAGCTCCTCTGCAATTAACTGAGTTGTTGAAAATATTTTGGAAGGAATTTCTGTAGTGTCACATTAAATGCTGCATGTGACATTAGTAGATAACTCAAAATTTATTTTATTTTGTCTTCCTTTCCTCCAAACACATGCATTACTTCAATTAATTAATAAAGTACTTTTGAGTATATGACTGAAGGGGAGACTTGGTTGGGGTTCTCTGGCCAAACACCTCAATCCCTCCAGTTTGTCCTTTGACCTTTATAATTTTACTCTTTCAGATCCTTAAGACTTTTTTCCAGATTTTTAAGTGTTTTGGCAAAACATTATGTTTGAACATTTACATGAGTTATTGTATGCTAATAGATGATTAATTGCTAAAGAACTGAAACCTAGACTTCTAGGACCACATGCACAAAAAATGTTAAAAGGAAAGATGCCACATGTGTATTCAGATGATTTATACCTAAATCTTGGCTATACCACTTTGAGCATTGTTTTTGGATCTTTGGTGGGGTACTTATTATAATGTCAGCCTTGTCTATTTCAGAAAAATATATAAAGTGGCACTGTAATTAATATATACACCCATTTCCTTAGTGCATCTCTGTGGGTCAAGAGTCAGGAAGGAAAATAAAAAGAAAAATGAGTCTGGGGTTGTGGCTCAGTTGTAGAGTGCTTGCCTAGCATGCGTGAGGCACTGGGTTCGATCCTCAGCACCACATATAAATAAGTAGAAAAAAAAATAAAGGTCCACCAACAACTTAAAAAAATATTAAATTTTAAAAAAAAAAGTAAAATGAAAAAGAAGGTAATTTTAAAAAAAGAATTTTGTTGTTGTAGATGGACACAATATCTTTATTTTATTTATTTATTTTTGTGTGGTACTGAGGATCGAATCCAGTGCCTCACAATTCTGGGCAAGTGCTCTAAAACTGAGCCACAACCACAGCCCCAAGAAGGTTAATTTTTGTTGTTTTGCCCACGACTGGCCTTTAGGGCCTATTCTGAGTTTCAAAAGGACAAAAGAAATTTAAAATGCAGTTTTTTTTCTATAGCAAGTTCATACCTGAAGTATGTCACACTTAATTTATCCATCCATCTATCCAACCATCTAATCCATGATCCAGCAATTACCCAGCACCTGTCCCATGACCCATGCCAGGTATGGAAAGAGCCGAGACTGATGGAAAAACCTGCCACCCCCACCTCCTGTCTAGTTTTGAGACTCCCAGAGTAATAGATATATTCTCTTCATTCATTGAGTTTTCTTCCATTTAATATTTTCCAGCTACTGATTCTTAAAATAGGCTTCTGGTTAAAGATGTCCTCTGTTTGAAAAGCTAAGGTTTCCTCAAATGAGCTGAGATAATTTTTATGAAAGAACCTAGAAAATTGTCTGACAGGTTATAAATTCTTTACACACATTCAGGCATGTGAGGATGTATTATTTATTTGATAAGTATGAAAAAATGGCAGGTATGTAAGACATGTGGAGGGACATATGAAGATGTATTAGTAGGCATCCAGATGACTGGAGCTGAAAACAAGTAATTGGTACTTTTTCAGTGCAATTTAAAATACTTCCACAAAGGTTACAGCAAAGTTATCAAAAATTAATAATTAATTACAAAAGAAGTATTGAGAAGATACCACACACTGATTTTATTTGGGTATTTCAAAGTGTAAAGCATATCATTTCATGCAGTTTGAAGAATACTATTTTATTATTTTTTTCTTTCATTTCACATTACCTTCACCTAGTCTCAAACTCCATTTGAGACAGTAAGAAACAAAAATTGAATACAACAACATAATTAGTGGAATTTTTTGTCTTCGTTTTGTATCATCAGAGAACTACAGTGAAAATCAGAAAATTTCTGTGAGCCTGGGCAAGTCACCTAACCACTCCAATGTCTGTAAAATGTCAATATGCATAATTTGCCTGCCTACCCCATGAGGTTACTATGCAGATCAAATAAAATCATACATGAGAAGGCTCTGGTTTTTTTTTTTAACCAAAAATGTGTTATTCATGATATTATAATTTTAATTCTTAGTTTGATTGGTATTATCTGTGCTTCTCAGTCAGCTATATTGTTCACTATGTATCTTCTCCATTGTTTCCCTTTTAGAAACTGCTCCATGGAGAAGAAAAAGATTGTCCTTTGTTGGTCATTCTATCTAACTGTCTAGTAGAGGTGTAGTGCCATGCATTCTGGAAACTCTCATCATGCTGAGGACAGAGTAGTATAACCCTGTTATAAACAGTGTCACTATTCACAGATTACCAGAGGACCCAACTCTGTCTCCTGTGTACAGGATGATTTATAGCATATGCTATAATGGAAGGTTATAATGCTGCAATCAGGGAACAGATTCTACTTGCATCACGGAATAGGCCATACATAATTCTGTTCACAGGATACACATCATCTTTCTTTAATGGTCTGAATAATGTAGTAGCAGAACAGCAAAAGAAAGTGATTTGGGAAATAAAACCAAACTGTTATTAAGTGATGCGTAACACTGACAGTTGCCAAAGTATTCTTAGTTCTCATTATTTTTATCTATGAGAGAAATTAACAACAATATAATATCTGATATATGCCTATAGAATACACTTAATAGTTTTAATGGCACATATTTTAATCCCTTAGTATCTTAATAGAGTATGGAAGGTAGAGTCCTGTCTTAATTTTATAGAAGGGAGACTAGGTTTTTAAAATAGGCTAAACAAAAAGAAGACTGAGATTATGTCAATTGCAGAAAAATGGATGGAACTTAAGAACATTATGTTAAGCAAAAGAAATCAGACTCAGGAAGTTAAGAGTTGCAAGTTTTCTCTCAGATGTAGAATAGAGAGAAAAAAAGGGAAAAAGTCTGAGGGGAATCTCATGAAAATAGAAAGGAGATGAGTAGAGGAAAGAGGAGGAAAAGGAAAAGGAAAAGACAGTGAAATTGACTAAAATATGTTTGTGCTTACATCAGTATTTTATAATGAATCCCATTATTATGTATAATCATAAGGCACTAATAACAAATTTTAATATACTAAAAATCTTCGGATATATACTTTGTTAGTAGTAATTATGAATCACACTCAGGTCTTTGATTTGAAGTTTTTGTTTTCCCTCGATTAATATATTCTAAATGCACATGCATCATCACGACCATCTGGCTATCCATTAACTGTAGATAGGAGAGCTCTTCTGTTTTGAGTTAGAGAAAATTCTAGAGCTTCTCCATTCATGATACAATGAACAGATACAATCCTGAGCAAATAAAGAGAAACTAATCACAATGTCACACAAAAATAAAACCATCACAGTATTTGTTAAAACTTATTCTGTCAAAAGACAAGTTTCCTGAGATAGTCTAGTCAGATACTTAACAGTTCATTGAATATCATGTCCCAGTTGCATGCATCTTTTTCAGTTACAGTTTAATTATTCTTGTTATACTGGTAGTACAAAATGTACTTATTTTATTTTTATGGGAAGATTGCAAAAGATTTACATTGAGCTCAAAGTACATTCTTTGTTTCCCTGGTGATAAAGAAATTCAGCCATAGGACAACTCGATCAAATGAAGCAGCCAGTTCAGAAAAGGGCGGTGGATTTGCTTTCCAGCTGAGAGTCTTTTATTACAGGTACTACCAAAGCAATCTCAGCAAAGCCCTATTTCTGTTTATCTATGAACTCTGTCCTGTGTTCCATAAGAAGTCACATACTGTTACAAAGCACAACCATTACACTCTTGTTATGACATCAGAGAAGTCTTTGTTATGGGTTCAATTCCAAGATTATGTAATATAAAATGGCTCTACCCAATGATGGGGCACAGTCGAATTCATGGCTCAGGTCTTTTCCCCAAAACTGTAAGAGAAGTTGACATTAAAGGTGTGTAATGTATTAAAGTACATTGTCTTTAGTTTCACATTATGCTGCTTTTGCACAGAACAAGTAGGATGGAGTCTTGGCAATTATCTAGCTAATGTGATCAATGTTAATGGACAATCTGGTTAATTTGCTTTTAAAAGCAGATTTCAGCAACAAGAAGTGAAACACCGAGAGAGTTCTTAAATGAATTTTCTTTAATTTTTAAGTTAAATTGCAGTTCCTTTCTTTATTTTCCAATTACTACATGATGTTTCAATAGTATTGTTGCAATAATAACACTTTGTTCTTAAACAGTCTCTTGGATTCAATTAGTTCAAAGTACATTTGGGTATTTATATAGGTTATTGGTTTCCATCTAGCCTTATGAGATGAATTTGAACTGCAAACATTTGTAACTCTCTTTCATTGTACTTATTCTTCTCTGCATTCTAATAGTGATTTCTCATGTCCTTGGAAATTTCATATACATATATGTGTGTGTGTTTGTGTGTACACATACAATTTTTATACATTTAGATGGACACAATTTTGTTTGTATGCGTATTTTTGCAGTACTGGGGATTGAACCCAGGGCCTCATGCATGCTAAGCAAGTGCTCTACCACTGAGCTGTATCCCCAGCCTAGACAGATACAATTTTAATGTTTTTACTTTGAAAGTATTAAGCTTGTCTTACCTTCTTTCATTGTTGAACTGTAATACTTGTTTTTGTCCAAATGCCTATTCACTTAAATGTGTAAATTTTTATTAGACATGTACTAATTTTATGCAAAAAACAAGGTTTTAGGTGGGTGCATGAATTTTTCAATATGTAACTGCTTTTGACCTATAAAAACCTTTACTTTTCGGGCTGGGATTGTAGCTCAGCAGTAGAGCGCTTACCTCGCATGCGTGAGGCCCTGGGTTCGATCCTCAGCACCACATACAAACCAATAAAATAAAGACATTGTGTCCATCTACAACTAAAAAAAAAATTTTTTTTAATTAAAAAAAAAACAACACTTTTACTTTTTTTTTTTTTTTTTGGTACTGGAGATTGAACTCAGGGGCACTCGACCACTGAGCCACATCCCCAGCCCTATTTTGTGTTTTATGTAGAGACAGTGTCTCACTGAGTTGCTTAGCGCCTTGCCATTGCTGAGGCTGGCTTTGAACTCGCGATTCTCCTGTCTCAACCTCCCTAAGTGCTGGGATTACAGGCTTGTGCCACCGTTCCCTGCTAAAACCTCTACTTTTTATGTCTTGAAACTAATGTCTGAGAGATGCTAGCCTTTAGCTTTCCTTAGGAGCTGTGCTTACAACCTAGTCTTTGTGAGATCATCTGTCCTTATCTTTATCACCTAAGTACTTAAAAAAATATTAAGGCATGCATTTAGTTAATTTTAGTTTAAATTCGTTTTAGACTAGTAATGTTGATAGGATAAGCATTATTGACAGAAATATGAATGTAGATGCTTTATTTTTATTTTTTGTGGTACTAGGGATTGAACATAGGGCATCACACATGCTAAGCAAGTGCCCTACTGCTGAGCTATGTCCCCATCCCTTTCCTAAGTTTTATTTTGAGACAGGTTTTCACTAAGTTGCCCAAGTTGACTTCAAACTTGCAGTGCTTCTGCCTCAATCTCCCAAATAGCTGGGATTACAGGTTTGTACAACTCTGCCAGGCAAATGTAAATGATTTCTAAAAGAACTTACCTTTATTCCATGTCTCAAAGAGTCTCCAAAATAACATTTCAAGGACAATTTGCAACACAGATATTATGAGTGAGAGAGAGTGGGGAAAAGGGCAAAAAACAGCATAAGACTGTTGGGTGTTATGACTTAAGGGTGAGAGTTATCAGCAAATATTTTTAAATAGCTGTGTTCTGTAAGTTTAATAAATAAATAAGAAGCTTCAAAATATACTACAGTGACACAGCCACTTCAATGTTTATAGCAGCTCAATTCACAGTTGCTAAACTGTAGAAACAATCTAGATGCCCTTCAATAGATGAATGGATAAAGAAACTATGGTATATATATGCAATGGAATATTAGTCAGCATTAAAAGAGAATAAAATTATGGCATTTTCAGGTAAATAGATGGAATTGGAGAATATCATGCTAAGTGAAGTAAGCCAATCCCCCAAAACCAAAGATTGAATGTTCTCTCTGATAAGTGGATGCTGATCCATAATGGGGGAGGGAGGCATGGGAAGAATAGAGGAACTTTGGTTAAAGAGGAGGGAGGGGAGGGGAAGGAAGGGGTCATGGGGGCAGGAAAGATGGTGGAATGAGATGGACATCATTACCCTATGTACATGTATGACTGCACATATGGTGCGACTTTACATATGTACAATCAGAGAAATGAAAAGTTGTGCTCCATTTGTGTACAATGAATCAAAATGCATTCTGCTGTCATGTATACCTAAGTAGAATAAATAAATTTAAAAAAATCTTTAGGGAATAGGAAACTATAAAAGATAGCAGATTTTTAAAAAATTAAAAATAACTCTTAGAAGTTAAAGTGCAGTAACTATTAACAACTCAATGTACAGACTCTTAAAACTCACCAATAAGAAAATGAAAATCCCAAATAAGATATAACATCGCACCATAGAAGATATACAGATGGCAAATAAGCATAAGAAAAGATACACATCTTATGTCATCAGGGGACTGCAAATTAAAACTACAATAACATATCACTACACACATTAAAATGGCCAACATTCATTTAATGATACAGATTGCTGATGAAGATGTGAAGCAAGAGAAGCTTCATTTATTGCTCATGGGAAAGCAAAATATACAACCACTTTGGAAGACAATTTCTTATAAAGCTAAACATAGTCTTACCATATACCCAGTAATTGTACTCCTAGGTATTTACCCAAATCAGTTTAAAGATCATGTCCACAAAAAAAACCCAAAAAACAAAAACACTTCACACAATGTCTACAGAAGCCTTATTTATAATTTCCAAAAATTGTAAGCAAACAAAATGTCTTTCAATTATTGAATGGATAAATACACTGGTACATTCATACAATGGAATATTATTCAGCAATAAAAAGAAATGAGCTATCAAACTGTGAAAAGACATAGAGGAAATTTAAATGCATATTGTTCAATGAAGGCAGCAAATCTAAAAAGCTCTGCCATATATTTCAACCATATATTCTGGAAAAGGCAACATCAGAGAGAACAAAAAGATCCATGATTGCCAGAGACTTGCAGGTAGGAGGAAAAGGAGGAGGAATGAATAGATGGAGATGGAGCACAGAGAGTTTTTAGAGCACTGAAAATATTGTCTATCATACCATAATGGTGGATACATACACATGATACGTGATACATGTCAAAACCTATAGATCTGAAGACTACAGAGTGGACCTTATAGTGAACTACACAGGAAAGAAGTTATAAATTTTGATGAAGTCTATTTGAGTGATTCTTTGTCTCATGGATCATGCTTTTTTACTGAAAAAGTCATTGCCTTATCCAAGGTCTTCCAGATTTTCTCCTATGTTATCTTCTAGAAATTTCTAAAATACTTTTTATTGGAGTTTTATCGCATAGAAAGAAGAAAATAGAGTAGAGGCAATGGTGGAAGAGAAAATGGCTAAGGATTTTTCAGAAACATGTTGAGGAAAAAGTTTGTGAGGAACAGAAATATGGATAGTGTATCCACTCTAACACACATGTGCAAGAAGCAGGGGGGAGGAGCACGGTTTGTCCAGTGGTAGGAACTGTTTCTCTTTGTTCCTTATTGTTCACAGAGAATGAAAGAGTTTAAACAGCTGTGAGTGTGTTGGGAGAAATGACCCCAGAGAGCAAGAAAATGACAAGTTAGCCCTGTCTATTCTCTTTGTCAACTGGAACTTCAGGTAAATAAGTTACTAATAGTTGCTAAAAGGAAAGGTTCTTATTTGTGGAATGACTTATCAGGATGTCCTTGCTAAGAACTACTTAGTAAATAAACCCAGATCTTTTACAGATCTTTGACACAGGATTCTCTGAAGAGTACTATGAGTTGTGCACCCCTTGAGTGGAACCTGGAGGTGTTTCATAACCTAAGCACTCCTGCTTCATGAGTCGAACTGAAAATGTATCAGGAACCTCATATGTCATTTTAGATCAGAGAGTACATGTCTGAAATGGGGGGAAAGGACCCATGGAGCTGCCTCTGATGTCCCAGACCACATGATTTGTCTGAGCTTCTTGCCTGCCCGCATCCTGAAATCATTCATGAAGTTTGTTACTGTGTAAGAACTCTGTTTGATTTGACAATCTGACCTTGCATATTATCCCACTCATGAAATCAGAAAAGGACTTTTTAAATGCTTAGTGCTATAGAGCACTTCATTGTATTGAGCCATGTTGGTTTGACTAAGAACTTAAATAGGCAACAAATTTTTAGCTCTCAGAAATTGAACTGCAGTAGTCAAGGATCTGTGAATATCTCTGTGTTAACTCTGCTATAAAATCAACATATAATAAACAACATAAGAAAATATTCTTTAAAAAGATTGTAAGAACATATGCCAAAATATTAGTAGTAGTTATGTGTGGGTAGTGACATATGGGGGTTATATTCACTTTCTCCTTTATTTTATCTATTTTCTCAAAATATTTTATAATTACATGATACTTCCTTTTATAAGTCATAAAAGATAAACTTTGAAAACTACAATCTTATGATACAAATTTATCACAACTATGTTTTTGAAAACTTCCCAACAAAAAGACGGAAAGGAAATACACCATATGTTACCTGGGATTTTCTTGAAATTGTTGGTAGTTGAGTGATCTGTTTACATTTTTCAATGTTCCTAAAAATTTTATAATGAGCAGGAAATATTTTTGTAATGAAAACAAGCTAAATTTTGGAAGAGAATGCAATTTAGAATATATTTTGAACTGAGCATTTCTTTTTCTATTCCCTTTCAATCTGTTTATTCCTAATCTTGTGTATTAGTCTGCTCATAAAATCAATGAAGAGAGTTTTTAAATTAAATGTGTGGTGCTACAATGACAGTTAGTATTTAATAGTCAGAGAAAAAGTTCAAAGTTTATAGACTTTGGCATTAACAGTTAATGATCCCTAAGCCACCAATATATTTTTGTCTTCATCAGATTCTCTAAAAATGCTGTTGAAGCTAAAATCTTGTATACACTTATTTACTCCTATCTGTACATATTTTTGTCTTAGCTTATAAAGAACTTAGTCTAAGAGTTTAAGAAACATCTTCTTCACCAGCATTCCAAAAAATGACATTTTTAATTTATAGCTTAACCAGTATAAATCGTGATCGTCCCTCCCTTTTATTTCATGCTCTAAGCACTATATATCAACTTTCTGAGAGTATTAACTTCTTTGCCTTTTCTTTTCTTTTTCTCAGCATTTTCAGGGAAATGACTCAGAAATAAACAGAAACATTCAATCTAGAGCCAGAACCAAGAACATAGATTTAAGCCCATATCATTACAGCATGTTACTGAGTCCTGTGGACAGACTAACCTTGGTCAGTGTCTGCCTGAAAAGACAACTTTACTGGTAAGTCAATCCCATCCATTCATTTGTAAATAATCCCTAGCAATGTGTATGGGATAGAGGACTTAGGAGTCTTTAGAGGCGAGCAAGACACAGTCTCCCAGCTTACTGAATCCTACATTTTAGGGGTGAAAGAGGAAAACATTAAAGAAACAGCATTAAGTATGTATTTATAATCTGTAATAATAGCTCAAAGGATTCTATGGAAAGAACAATATAAGAGGACCTGCTTTAGGTTGAGCCAAGGAAGACCTCATTGGATTCAGTTACCAGAGCTTGATCAATTTCTTTTGGTGATGTTAGGTTTGCCTGATTGTTTGCTATTCGTGTTGGTGTCTATGCATTTGAAGGAGCAGATCGGTTTTGTCAAGTTAAAATCTTCTCCTGTTGGGTGTCCAGGCAGACGGGATTACCTCTGGGCTAATGGTTGTGTGGGGTTGAATCCTATCTGATCCCTGGGTGGACAGAACTCTCCAAAACCTTGGTCCATGCATCTTGGTCCATGGAGCTGCTTCAGGGAACTCAGATAGTGGGTTTGTTACCAGGTGACTGATGGTAGCTTCCTCTTTGTCTCTGGAAGAGCGCCTAGTGGATCACTGGGAAGATCACAGGTTGGCCCTCACCTGAGGTTAGGAGGGTCTAGAACTATATCAAAGAGAAACAGTCTTCTTTAGAAATGACATTTAATGGAAGTAGAAATAGCATGAATATTTGAATCAGAAGAAGGAAGATGAGAGAAAGACTGAGGAAGACAATGTGTGGAGTATTGGAGGAACTGTAGAAAGCCAGAATGGTTGAACCAGAGTGAATGAAAGAGCCTGGAGTGGAAGACAGTCCCAGTGTCCTGGAACTCACTGAATTTGGGATTTCTATCCAAGACCAATGGAAAGTCATTGAAGAACTTTGAGCAGAGGAATAACCCTGTTGGAAAAATAAATGAAAATCAAAGCCATCCTCATATTTAAAGCAGTCTCATGGGAGGATTGAGGCACTATATTCCATTTTTGGGGGGATGTAACACATGGGCTGTATGAACATCAGATAAAGTTTGAGTTTATGGAATCAAGTACTTCCTATAGTAGAGTATTAAAACTTCAGGCTTTGAAATCAGACTGTCCTGGGTCTGCTACTTCCTCAGTGCGTGACTCTAGGTAAGCTAACTCTATACAGCAGGAATAATAATTTGTTTTTGTGAGGACTGGATGAATAATACATATAAAAGGTGAACACAGTGTCTGGTACATAGTTAGTGATCAGAAATAATAGCTGTTATTTCCTGACTCACCACCATTGGGGAAGAATAAAATCATCACACTGTGGACCTTTATGCTCCTTACATAAGCTAATGCTGGATGTGTTTTTAGTGAGCTAAATTGTACTCAGTGTTTTCAGAGTAATGAGCCAAATACATTAACTGTTCTGGAAACAGATGAAGCCTGACTATTTTGACTAAATATAGAGATAATTAGAGTCTAGACTCTATCTGTTGATAGGCTTGGGGAAACATAATGAGAATAATCATGCCATAATAGAATAATACACAGGGCTAAAACGAATCAGAAATTTCACAACACAGATGAAAAACAACTAATTTTACTGATGTCAGAAATACATTATTAGCTGAATCTTCTTATAATCTTATGATGTTTTGTTTCATGTTGTAACAGCTCCCTAATAGTATAATCAATTATACCTTTCAGTTTTGCCTTTTCTTTCCTCTAAACATAGTTTGGTAAAATTATCAAGTGTCAGATAAAACCCTATTCTGTAGTTTTATAATATGCATTAAAAGCACTCATTCTTTGATGTACTTGAATATAGAGATGAAAGGTCCTTACAGATTCTTTTATTCAAAGCCAGAGACCTATTTTCTATAAGAAAGGCATTGACAATTTTGCCTGGTAACGAGGCCTAACTGTGTACAAGTTGAGTATCCTTAATCAAAGAACTTGAAGTTTGAAATGCTCCAAAATCTGAAACTTTTTGATCACCAACATGACATCACAAATGGAAAATTCCACACTACTATTTCATATTGTATAAAATTACCTTCAAGCTATGGTATGAGGTATATGTGGAACTTTACAAAAATTCCATGTTTAACTTAGGTCCTCATCACCAAGATATCCCATATGTATATGTAAATATTTCAAGATAAAAAAATATTGTTGAAACACTTCTGTTCCCAGGCATTTCAGATAAGGAATACTCAACTTATATTTGCATATTGTCAGTGGAGCAATTCATGTTATCATGTTATTGATTAATATACATGTAAATAAGTCTACAATGCCAATGTGTTACACAGAAGAGAAAAAGAGCAGACTGAAATACCAGGCTTTGGACCATTCTCAGTATGGAGAGCCAGATGTGAATGTTAGAACTGCAGGCTTCTTGTTCATCTCCAGCAGTGTGGGAGAAAGTGATAGGACATAGCTAATGGCAAACCTGTCTTCATTTTATGATTTAGAATCTGGGTGAAGTTCAGGGTTTGAAATACCAAACCAAGCTGTGCAACAAATCAAGCAATCCAGAGTTGTTGTTAAATCAGATGAGCTTCATTAGGCTGAATGCAGGAACTGATTAGTGTATGGAACACAGTGTGGGTTTGCAAATGCCACTGATCACACCTAGACCATGGTTAATTTTTCACTAGTTCTTGGTAAAAATAAGAAAAGTAAAGACAAAACGGTGAGCTTTTCACAGAGTAAGTCATTTAGGAGTTTTTAATTCAGAATTATGTCCTACTCTTTTTTATATGAAATTATAGGGGTAGAAGATTTTTAAAAATTAATGCTGCTTATTCTGCAAGATAAAAAGTTGAGGAGATTATGTCAGCCTACAGAGTAAACCTTGATTTATGTATTGTAAAAATTATGTACGTACATGTCATTTTAATGAACATAATGCTAATTGTGCATCTTTATGGCATACAATGTCATATTTTAATACATGTGTACAATGTTTAATGATCAGATCAGGGTAATTGGCATATCAGTTGCCTCTGATATTTATCATTTATTTGCAATGGGAACATTCAGAATCTTCTCTACTGGCTATTTTGAAATATTTAATTAATTGTTGTTAACCAGTTACTCTTCTGTGCAATAGACATTAGAAGCTTTTACTCCTATCTAGCTGTACTCCTGAACCTATTAACGTCTTCTCTCTACTTCTCCTCACCTTTCCCAACCTTAGGTAACCACTAGTCTACTCTCTACTTCTATGAGATAAACATTTTAGCTCCCACATAAAAGTGAGAACAAGTGGAACTTGTCTTTCTGTGCCTTCTTCATTTAACTTAACTGTCTCCAGGCTTATCCATGTTGCCACAGATGACAGAATTGTATCCCTTCTTGTGACTAAGCAGTACTCCATTCTGTATATATGCCATGTTTTCTTTATCCATTCATCTATTAATGGCCACATTTGTTTACTGAATCTGTGAAATCTAAAACACTAGCATCCATTGGGATAGAACAGATATAACAAGAAAGAAAGCTCAAATGGGCCTTTTAAGGATCCCAATAAAATTAGATCATTAAAGTAAATATTTTACAAGAGCTAGAGGTTGCAACCTGGAGGCCCTGGTTCAGTTCAGACCTGTGGGCCAGATTAGGACAACAAGCAACATATTCAATTGGTAGGTATAGCTCTATTTTATGAGAAGAACAGACTCTAGCTATAGTGCTGGAGTAAGATTCTGCGTCTGCTGTGTCATGATTGAACCTTTATTATGACAAGATGTGGATGAGGGCAGGATGCCATCCATGCAGGAATACCAAGAAGTGGCTGAATGACCAGGCACTTGGGACACTCAGGAGAGCTGCTTTTTATCAAACAGTGTAGTAGTCTTTCCATATTTTAGCAATTGGTTTGGCTACATCAATTACCTGAATATTTCCCTAGGCATTTATGATAGAGGTAAATCCCTAAAATAGAAATAGGAAGAATGCAGAAGACTTTAGTAAGCTGCCCTGATATTTGGTATCATCTCCTTTCCCAGACTGAATTTTGTAAATGAATCCTTAAAGTCAAGCTTTATGTGTTTCCAAAGGAGGTCTGGATCGAGTTTGAACTAATTCTTTTTCCAGAGAATACCATGGAAAAAAGTTTGATACCATGATTTTTAGCTGTGATCTTTGAAGGATTAACCTACCAAGTTTCTAAACTTCCCCCAAAGATTCTGCCCTTTGTACATTATGAAGAAAATTAGTTCACTTTCCCCATTTGTCTTCTTATCCAGGTGCCAGCTACACTAGGTTTAATCTTATATTTAATAACAAATAGTCTTTCCAACTAATCTGGTTTTTCATTATTTCTGGAGAAAAAAAAAAAGGAAGGCACTGGAAAAATACAATCTGTTCCAGGGATATTGGTTTATAGCAAGACAATAAAGAGGCTCCTGAGCCCTCTATTCCCAACATCTATACTACCTATATTTAACTCTTTTCTCAATGCTAAACAGTTCACCCTAGAGGATCAATCTTTGAAATTGGTCATTCCGATTACTTAACACATGTTCTGCAAAAAAAGCCTTCTCTGTATCAATAGTATAGCATTCCAGATATTATACATATAATCTTTAAAAAGGATGTCAATAATATTTAATTTATAATCAAGTCCCAAACTGCCTTGTATTGTTCTGTGGCTGCTGAGTTGGAAACATTCAAACATTCATTGTAGTTATAATGTACTTTAATATCCTCAGATAAAATGTGTTTTATCAATTCATTATAATTAAAATGTATTATTAGAGAATCTCTACTTGCTTTTGCTATATTTAATATTTTTAATTTGCAACATCTGGCTATCTCTAATTGCTGTTTCTGAAAATTTCTGTATGAGATGAATGGAAAGTATACTCATGTACTTCATTCCTTTTTAATAAGAAAGAAATATAAATTCAGACTTGTTTAGCTCACACAAATCAGAGGTGAAAGCTGGTTGTGAGAGACTTTTGGTTCTGGAAGAAAAGTAACACTAGAACATTTGCAAAAAAATCCCTAAACATGGTGGATAGTTGATTCAAATAAATTAAGTGAAGTCCCTAGCTTTCAGAAGTATAGAGGGAGCAGAAGACCAGAAGACTAAGAGTATACATGGATGCTGCAAAAGGGTATAACGTGAGAGCAAAGACCTTGCACTAGGTCAACTACAAGGCTGATTTTAGTCCCCACAAGGGGACAGTAGATGAGAATTGACTCTATTATGAACTGAATGTTTGTGTCTCTCTAACATTTATGTGTTAGAGCCTTAACACCCAATGTAATAATATTATGAGATGAGACCTAGTGGGTTACCACCAAGGTTGCATGAGGTGGTAAGGGTGGGGCCATCATGATTGGATTAGTGCCTTTATAATGAGACACCAGCAAGTTTGCTTTCCCTTTCTTTCCACCACGTGAGGACATGATAAGAAGACAGTTATTTACAAGCTAGAAAGACTTCCCGAGAACTGTATAACACTGGCACCCTAATCTTGGAGTTCTAGCCTGTAGAACTGTGAGATAATAAATTTCTGTTGTTCAAGCTACCCAATCTACAGCATTATATTATGGTATCCAGAGAAGACTAATATAGGACCCTACTAAGGGAGAAAGTTTGAATTGTTCCCCATATAATACTGATGCTCTGAAGGAACTGCACTTTTAGTGGAACAGTAGACTAAAAAATAAATGTATACTCTAGCAAAGAGAGACACTGATAGATTTATTTGTTTCTGCCTGAGTTTGGAGTGAAAAAAATCAAAACAAAAGAGTAAACTCTGATACTTTAGTACTATAAACTTGTGCCTCAAATAGAGTTAGAGCTTGACCTTAGCTTACCCAAAAAGGTGAAACCCTCAACCTCAGTTTAAGGAATTAATATAAGTATTAATTAATATAAATATTAATTCCTAAGCCAATAATATCCCAAGCTCCTGACAGAAACCAAGTAGTTTGAAAAGATGCTCCACAATACGGGCAGAGAGGGTTACAGAAGGAAAAAAATAAGTTAAAGAAGAGAATCCATGGCAAAAAATTCCAGACCACACAAAGAAGGCATTTACCATGAGTGAGAGAGAAGGCAAGCAGTAGAATGACAACCCAAACTTGAGATAATAGGACAATCTGAAACAGGACATAAGTCATCCATTTAAAAGTGTTAAGGCACATAAGAATTGAAGCCCTAAAAAGAAATTAAATATAATAAACAGAATAGTAGACACAATAGAAAAAAAGAATAGACAAACGATATAGTAGGTTAAATATTTTAAATAGATGAATAAACTGATTATGCAGCTGAATAATTGGTGAACTACAAACTTTATCTTAGTATATTAGATGGAATATAGAACAGGGAAATTATGAGATAGAAGTCAGAAAATGGATTAATAGTTAAGAAGTTTGGAAGGTAGAATTAGAAGGTCTCCAAACCATTAATAGGGATTCCAGAAGGATAGGACAGAAAAGGTGGAGTAAAGCATTCTCATAAGGCTGTGAGAATTTTTCAGAAGTGATGAAGTACATGAATTTACAGAATTATGAATCACGTGATTTCTAAGGATAAATAAAACCAATCTGGAAAGCAGTATAGAGCTTCCTTAGAAAACTTGGATTGGAACCACCATTTGACCCAGCTATCCCACTCCTCAGTCTATACCCAAAAAACTTAAAAACAGTCTACTACAGTGACGCAGCCACTTCAATGTTTACAGTAGCTCAATTCACAATAGCTAAACTGTGGAGACAACCTAGATGCCCCTCAATAGATGAATGGATAAAGCAACTGTGGTATATATACACAATGGAATATTAATCAGCATTAAAAGAGAATAAAATGGTGGCATTTGCAGGTAAATGGATGGAGTTGGAGGATATCATGCTAAGAGAAGTGAGCTAATCTCCAAAAACCAAAGGTCAAATGTTCTTTCTGATAAGTGGATGCTGATCCATAATGGGGGCAGGGCAGAGAATGGAGGAATTTTGGGCAAAGGAGAGGGCGGGGAGGGAAGGGGACATGGAGGTAGGAAAGATGGTGGAATGAGATGGACATCATTACCCTGCATACATGTATGGCTGCACAGGATGCAACACTATATCATGTACAACCAGAGAAATGAAAAGTTGTGTTGCATTTTTGTACAATGAATCAAAATGCATTCTGCTGCCATATATAATTATAATAAATAAATAAATTTGAAAAAAAAGAAAGGATATTTACTGAGGGCTTATCCCTTACCAGGCACTAATAAAAAAAAGAAAGAAAGCAAAGGAAAGTAATCTAGCCCTGTGTTGTGGCGCTCGCCTATAATCCCAGCCACTCTGGAGGCTGAGGTAGGAGGATCACAAGTTCAAAGTCAGCCTCAGCAACTTAGTGAGGCCCTAAACAACTTATTGAGACCCTGTCTCAAAATAAAATATAGATTAAAAAAAAAAAAACGGCTGGAGATGTGGCTCAGTGGTGAGTGCCCCTGGTTCAATCCCTAAAATCTTAAAAACAGTCGCATCCAAAAGTAACGTAACCAACAAAACCACAACTATTACACAAATCTTCACAACCTCTCAATACCAAAAACAAAGACTAGAAAACAGTGGAATAATATATTCCAGGTGCTAAGGAAAAATAACTACCAATCCATGCTCAACAAAATTATACTCAACTAAATTATTTGAAAATCAGTAACCCTTGCTAAAAAGAACTATTAGATGATATACTTCACAAAGAAAGAAACTGAATCCATGAAGGACTGAAAGAAAAGAACAATCACACTCACCAACATGGGGATTAGTATCGACAGTGGTGACAAATTTGAAGAAACAAAAACAAGATGGAACAAGAATACTAGAAAATAACAGAATGTAAAAAGGAAAAAAAAATGAAGATATTGCTAGAAAGTAAAAATGTTGATGAGTTTAGACATTATTATGTCAAGAATTCATGTTAAAAGCTTAAAGACACTACTGAAAGGGGAGCAATGTAACGTATGACTTCTAAATCAGGGGCAGTGATGGATAAAGAAAACTGTTAAAGAGAATCCTAAAAAGGAGAAAAAGAAACAGAGAAAAACCATGCTAATATATGGTGGGGGAAGGTCAGTTCAAATATATCTGTAATCATAATAAATGCAAGTAAACTAAACTCATCCATTAAAAGATAGTAGATGGATGGATTTTTAAAATATTAGCTCTACTGTTCATAACAGATACACTTAAAATATGACTCAGGAAAGATGCAAGTAAAAGGAAAATTACTCAAACAAAATGATGACTAAAAGAAAGCTGGCGTAGCTATGATACACCTGAACATTTTAAGTAATTTTTTTAAATTTAGGGAGAAAGCACACTGTATAGTCATAAGAAACAAAACAATCAAGAAGATACAGAAATTCCTAACTTAGCAATAAACCTAAAATAATAAAAAAATTGAGACATTTGCAATGAAAACCTGACAAATCCATAGTCATGTTATAAGATTTTAATACAGCTCTTTCTGTAATTAATGAATCACGCAAATAAAAATAATAAATATTTAGAATATATATCAGGAAAAATTAACAAATTTGCTCTAACTTACTTATATGGAATTATATACCCAACAGTTAAGGAATACTAATTATTTTCAAACATATATACATCATTTACAATATAACGTTTCCAAAACAAGTCTTGACAAATGGAAACAAGTCTAGAATCTGTCTCATGCACATGGTATTCTGAAATCACAACATAATAAATAAAACAAATAGTCAAAGGACAGCTATCCTTCCATTTAAAGATTCTAAAACACACTTCTAAATAATATATGTGCTAATGATGAGATTATCATATCAAAACTTATGCATCAGTGTCAAAACAATCACTAAATGCATTAATTACATATATGAAGGGAAAACAAATTAAAAATAATCTGATCTGAAAAGTTGGAGAAAAAAATTTACAAGTTAGCAGGCAGTATGGGGAAAGATTTTCCCATATATTATACAATTCATAGCCTTGATTTATCCCTAACCAATAACTAAAAGCACTTGACCCATCCTTAGCTGCTTAGTGGTTAAGCCTGAAAACTCCATTGCCTTGGAATTATGATTCTATCAGTTATGAGCTGTTATATACCATGGGCACATTTTTTAACTTCCCTGGTGAGGTCCATATGTAAACTAGGGAGCATCCTAGCATTTATTATTCAAGATTCTATAGGAAAATAAAACATCATAATATAAAAATACTGACTAATGAATTGGCCTTGTCATTTGAACTCCCCACCCAAGCACCTTGACCCTGCCCAGCAATATCTGCTTTGGTCAGATTCTCACTGACCATCCATTGTCTAAAACTCCCTGCATTTTCAGATAAGGACGGTTAAGAACATAATGCAAATGCTTGTAAAGTGAAAATGCAAACAGTAGGAATCATCCAGGATGTCATGAGGTCAATAAAAGTGGAGAAGTATTTGAGACCAAGCCATTGACAAATATTTGGCAGAGTTCAAACGTGTTAACCATTCCCTGAAAAAAAAAAAATTAACCAGAACAATGACACTATAAACATTTTGAATGAAAATAATGGTAGAATCCAAGCACTAAGGAAATTTTGAACATCTTAAAAAATTTTATAAAATCATCCTTTATGACCACCTTGAAAATACAAACCTAAAGTATAGAATACTATATTATCCACCCATGTAATTTTCTTGAAAAAAAATTGTATCACCCCCCCTCCAAAAAACTCCTTTTGAATAAATCTTGGTTCATTTTAAGAATTAGTACAAAGTTGTTTCTACAACATGCGTATGTGTGGTTGATGTAAGTCAAAATAAATGTATGCTATCATGTCAATCATTTTTAAAGATACTGTTCTAATCAAACTCTCTCTACCCCATTCCTCAATCATATACACACAACTCACCATGTAAACATAAATAAATGGTGTTCAAGTAAGTTCTTTTTTTTTTAGTTGTAGATGACACAATATCTTTATTTATTATTATGTGCTGCTGAGGATCGAATCCAGTGCCTCACACATGCGAGGTAAGCACTCAACCACTGAGCCACAACCCCAGCCCTCAAGTAAGTTCTTTTAGTTGGTCTTTTCTGGCACCATTTATATTTGGATAGAGAGGACTTCATGAAAACGGACAATCTCAAGGTTCCTATGAATCTTAATTGAGGTAATTAATGTAATTACAATGTGACTGGCCCACAGTTAATCATTCAATAAACATTAGTAGTTAACAATGCCGTGCTACTATAGATCTAAAACTTTAAAAGGTCTCCATGCAAACTTTCAATACAATTTACCAACATTGTTGCACAATATTGGCTCTTATAAACTCTACATCTTATCCAAATTAAACTCTTCTCCATCTTCACACATACCAACATAGTCCTTCTTATGTTTTTTGAATATTTATTTTTTAGTTGTAGGTGGACACGATATCTTTATTTATTTTTATGTGGTGCTGAGGATCGAACCCAGTGCCTCATGCATGCTAGGTGAGCACTCTACCACTGAACCATAACCCCAGCCCTCCTTCTCACGTTCTTTTTTTTGGCCCCAAACATCTTTCTGCAAATTCTGCATATCCAGATTCAGTAAGGTTAAATATAACTTGTCAAAAAATCCTCTAAACTCCAGTTGGAAATAGTGCTTTCTTCCCTTGTATTCTGTTTTCATAGTAAAACGTCTCCTCCATAACAGTTTATCAAGTTTTTCTTGGGAAGAGTTATTTATGTCTCACATCCCTTACTAGGCTGTCATCTCTGCTGAGAGAAGGACCCACGTTTGAATTATCTTGAGATCCTCATAAGCCTCTTGCATTGCAACTTGCTCGTAATAGTCGTTCACCCACCCATTCATTCGCAATTGTTTGTGAAATATCAAAAGGAGTTAGAACTAACTTAGTAATCATACTCATTGAGTGAAAGAAAGAGAGTAGTTTATTAAATGGGCATTAATATGAAGTTTCTTCTTTTTCTTCTTTCAGCTTGCCTAGTAATATCCCTTCCCAATCTTTTCTAAATGATGAGAACATACAGGATTCTGGATATGTGCCTTTCCGGAGATGCACTTGAGGGAGTAGCATGTGTTATTCATTACATCACATATAACCTTTTCAAGTTTACAATCAATCTTGCTTGGACGGCTGGTGTCATTTAAAAAGTACGGCAGTGTGCTGGAAAGAGAGACAATCTGAGCTGGCTACAGTCTGTGAATCCAAATACCCTATTTAAAGGTCCAAACATGAAGAAGGAGGATGTACTAAACACATCATTTTCCTTCCAAGTGATTGAAAAGGGATGGTACATTGAAGCTTTGTTGGGTTTCAATGCATTGATTTCTTCGCTACCTATTTTTCTCAGGTTTGTCAGGTACTTAAGAGTCTATTTCAAGTTGCCTGCAGACTTCTTTTCTCATGTTTCTTAAAACTATTTGTGATTAAATCACCCACATTGTCTTCCAGGCCCTAATGAGTCTCTTCCTGCTAAACTATGTTCTTTTTCTTTACTATATTCTGTTTATCACATCTTTATTTTCCACTCCATTGCTTGCTTTTGGTATTCCCATCAATTTTTCTGTTTCTTGATTCTCTGTACATACTCATATTTGTTCACCTGGATATTCATTCAGCATATAGTAGTTTCAAGACATTTTCCAGGTCAAACACTGCACTAGTCAGAGATAATAAATTCCCTGCTTTTAGAGAATTCACAGTCTAAAGTAGTGATTGGGGATGCAAAATCACAAATAATGCCTTTTGACATAATGAACAAGCACAGGATAACATCATGAATGTCATTTAGGTTTCTCAATAAAAATGGCAAAGGGGAACGTTAATTATGAGGTAAACTGATAGCTACGGAATTTTGGAATTAGAATTAAACTAAAATTTTAAGTAAACAATGGGTGAAAAAAGGAATTCTAGGAGTATCAAATAGAATAGCAGAGGTGGTAGATATTTAATTGAATGGTGCCTGATCAAGAGTAATAATTCAGCAGGTCACAGTGGCCCATGCCTGTAATCCTAGTGTCTTCGGAGGATGAGGCAGGAAGGTTGCAAGTTCAAGGCCAGCTTCAACAACTTAGTGAGGTCCTGTCTCAAAATAAAAAATAAATAAGTAAAAGGGACTGGGGATGTGGCTCAGTGATAGAGCACCCTGGGTTCAATTCAGTACTGTAAAAAAATTAAAAATAAAAAAGAGGAATACTTCAATATTTCTCAAAGTACTATCTCTGGACCAACTGCATTGGGATCATCTAGAGTGTTTTTGAAGTTGCACATCTGTAGGCTTCACCCAGAATCTATTGAGCTGGAATCTCTGAAAATAGATAAAATCTGCCTTTAGCAGGCACCCCCGATTCATTTTAGGCACCACTAAGTTAGGAAGCATTGTATAGAGACAGGGAAGCACTGATAGGAAACAGGCAGATGAACTTGCCTAACATGTATGAAGGTGGGATGCAAGTCCAAGGCACCTGGAGAGGTCACCAACTTTATTGCTATTATTTTCTATCTTTTATGATTTCCAATGGAGAAGTAAGTGTTAACATTTTGGTGTGCCAACCAGTTGTGTGGCATGATGGTAGGAATTCTCCAAGCAAGCATTTATTTCTCAAAACAGTTCATCTGTCTTCTATTTTTCTATACCTGCACTGTTAAGTACTGTTAGAGAAAACCATACAACCACACAGGTTGGTTTCACTACCAGCATATGGTCCACTCTCATTTAAACCCTCAACATTATCTAGCCACCTGTTTCTGTAGATATCTCATTCTTACAACCTCCATCCCCGCTATGAAACGATTGCATTTGCACCAAGCTTCACTATCTACCCTGCTCCTTCCAACCTGAGATCTAAAAATAGAAACATCATCACCACCAGAACACTTGTTAGAAACACAGAAGTTCAGACCCAACTAGACCTACTGAGTCAAGATTTGCATTTTAATGAGAGGATTAAAGTTTAAGAAATTCTGCTAAACTCCTAGCCCCTTGAAGGCGCTTACCTTCATCAAGTCTAAATGTAAACCCTCCTCCTTTGCAGCAGGGCGCTCTCAACAATATTCAAATATGTGAATTGTCTCTCATTCTAAAAAAACAACAAACAAACAAACAAACAAACAAAAACCACACAAACATTCAAACCATTCTTAAAAGCTGCACTATGACTTGCTCTTTTTCTCTGCAAAGCCAGAATCCTCTAAGACTTCCTTATATTTGTTTCTATTTTGCTCCCATTCTTTCCTCAACTCACTTTTAAAAGAGACCATTAGTTGTTCCCCACTATCCAGTATCCCCGTTTCCTACAGTAATAATACACTAATATTTAGCTGGGCATTTCACTGTCTAGGGTTCGGGCTCCATTTCCTAACTTCCTTTGCAGATCTGTGTGTGCCAGTCTCTAGGTTCTGAATGGTGGGCAGTTAACAGAAGTGGTATGTGTATCTTCTGAGAAATTATCTTAAAGGAGAGAAGATAACCTTCCTGATTTTTTCTCCTTCCTGCTGGTAGAATGTAGAAGAGATGACTCAAGTCCTAGCAGCCAACTGGGACCATGAGATGAATTTGGAAACAGAAACCACACATAACATGAGAATTAGAGAGAAGTCAATTGAAATAATGCATTACCATTCCAGACTGAACAGACTATCCCCTGACTTCTTGGGCATGAATAAGAAATATATTTCTCTTATTTAAGAAATGCTATAGCAGACTTTCATTATCAGAATCCTAACTGACATTTTACAGCAATATGCCAATCTTCCTTCACTTCTACCATTCCTAATCAAGTTATCAATGACATTTATTTTTACTCCTTAAGGTTCATAACACTGTTGACCACTCCTCCTTTTTTAAATTAATGCTACTCCTCTCATTTAAATATTTTCAACACTCTTCCTTGGCTTCCACACACAAACACACAAACACACACACACGTATGTATATATGCATTACATATTATATAGACATATACATAATCATTACATGTTATATATGTATACATATATATGTATACATATATAAAGCTATATGTATATATGTGTCCATGCACACATATATATATTATGTACATGGATATATACCTACACACATATATATATCTGTATGTATATACATATATATTATATATATATATATATTTTGGGGGGGGCAGTACTGGAGATGGAATCAGGTCTCGGGCATACTAAGAAAGTGCTCTACTAACACCAGGCATGGTGGCAAACACCTGTAATCCCAGTGGCTTGGGAGGCTGAGGCAGAAGGATTACAAGTTCAAAGCCAGCCTCAGCAACTTCATGAGGCCCTAAGCTAACTTAGTGAGATCCTGTTTCAAAATAAAAAATTTTTTAAAAGGGCTGGCAATGTGGCTTAGTGGTTAAGCACCCTGGGTTAAATCCACAGTACCAAAAAAGAGAAAAGAAAAAGAAAAAAGAAAGTGCTCTACTACTGAACTACACCCAGCTCTATTACCTGTGTTTTTACCCAAACCATCTTCTGCCTCTATTTATTCCAAAAATCAGAGTTCTCACCCAGTTTCACTTGAGAGTTTTGGGGAAAAAACAAAAAAAAACTAATGTCTGACCTCAATCCCAGGATTCTTGTTTCATTGGTCAGGGATGCCATGAGGCATGGCTATTGTTTACACACTCCCCAGTGATGAAAATGTAGCCGGGGTTCACTACCATAATCTTAAGTCTTGCTGGGTTGAAGGCTTTAATAGACTTAAGACTCTTATTTACTGCTCTGCACATTCATCCTGACCAACCTTATCTGCTCCTAGTTTCAGTTACTACCTATATACTAATGACTTTCAGGCTGAAGTCACTCAGATCGCATGAGCTTCAGACCCATATATATAACAGCCAACTGGACAGCTCCAGTGGAGATGTCCTCAGCATCTCCAGATTATCACATGCAATTATTTTGATTATTTCTTCCCACCAACGTAAAAATTCTTGTTCCTCTTCTGTGTTCACTGTGTGAGTAGTACCACTATCCATATAGTTGTAAGAGCTAGAAAGCGGATTCCTTCCAATTCACCTCATTCTCTTAGTCTCCCTGTTAAATCAATCATAACACTTAGATTCCACATTTCCACATTTCTCCCCATTTATCAATTTCTTTCCATCTCCCCTGCCATTTTCAGGTTGAGGCTTCATTACTTCTTGCTTGTACTGGTTTCTTTACCATCTCGCTTCCTTCCAATCCATTCTTCACACGGCAGCTGGAGTGAACATTTTAAAACATGCATCCAGTTATTACACTTCTTTGCCCAGAACCCTTTAGGAGCTCCTCTTTTCTTTGGGATGAAAGCCAAATGCCTTTGCCTGACCCTTCATGATGTGTCTCTGCTTTACCTCTCCAAACTCATGTCTCTAGTCCTCCCCACCCTGTGCTATTGTACAGGTACAGGGAACTGTGGTTTCCCAAATTCATATGTTCTGCCCTGTCCCCAACCTTGAGCATAGTTAAATGCCCTGCTCTCCTATCTGGCTGGCCAGTCTGAAACTTGCCTTAGTTCAGGGAACTGTGTCTTGATCATTACTTGTACACACAGGCTTTTATACAATGTCTGGGGTGTAGTCAGCTCTACAACAAATATTCTTGACCACTTACTATGTTCCAAATGTCATGAAACTTGAATTATGGTGAATTAAATATTTGTTAAATGAAAATAGGTCCTTAATTATTTTATGGGTAGACTAAGAGGTTTAATGATTTTCTAAGCATCACAGAAAATGGTATAACTGAAGCTATGTTTGATATAGATTTGCTGGCTCTGAAGCTCACGTTATTTCCACACTTCCTGTATATCTCCTACATAAAAGTGCTTTGTGAAGAGATTATAACGGTAGGGCACAATAGTGCATGCCTGTAATCCCAGCCACTCTAGAGGCTGAGGCAGGAAGATTACAAGTTCAACGGCAGCCTCAGCAACTCAGTGAGACCCTAAGCAATTTAGCAAGACCTTATCTCAAAATAAAAAATAAAAAGTGTTGGGGATGTAATTCAGTGGTAAAATGCCCCTGGGTTCAATTTTAATCTCCAGTATGGGGAGACTATAATAAAGATGGCATTTAAAACAGAGTTCTCTAATGCTTTAAAATGTTTTCTAGGTTATCATTATATTTTCTGGCTTTTCTAATTAGCCTGTGGCTTCTAACAAGCTCATAAAACAGCAGTCTGGAGATATGTTCATCTAAAAGCAAAACATTTGGTCAATTAAACCAATTTAGTGAAAAAAGAAATAAACAACTGAATCCATTGGAGGGACATCAATTTTCTTTTGGAAGAGTTAGTTGGGTATCACTAGGAACAGTCTTCCGCTCCAGAATGCTTTTCATTTTTTTTTATTTGGATTTGGAATCTGAACGTGTGGCTTTGCTGTGCTTTGCTTCCTGAAATTACACAAAAGATTAATTCTAGGTCACAAGAAGGAGTGCTTATGGGAGCAGGGTAATTAAAACAATGAATGGAGGTCCTATGTGACCCATACAGCAGTAGGCATGTGATGGTGATGCACTGCAGTAACAGATGAAACGTGGCTTTGAGGGTAGAGAGAAGAGACGAGAACCGATGTGACAGGTCAGAAAGGAAGAAAGCAGAAACAGCAGAAGAATTTCAGTGGAGGCCGAGAGGCCTTGCCTCTGCTGGGGTCAAGATGAGAAGAAGAACTAGACTCCCTCAGGGTAAGGGCACAAGGAGCAAAGTGACTGTGACAGCCATCTTGACCTGCAGCCTCGATGGAGCATCTTCACTCTGGAAGGAGTTTCTACCACAAGATGAGGAACAATGGAAAGCATAGAAAAATTCACTCCTAAAAGGAATGACTTATGTAAATAACTCATTCCCACATTTGCACATGAGCCGTTTCTCTAAGATCATGTATAATAGTAACAAATACAATTGGGGAAGAAGAACAACAGCCACAGAATCAAGAAAGTGTCATTGTCCCTTAGCACAGGGACTGAGAAGGAGACTGAACCTAGATGCTTCCCAGAGATTTTTCTCTACTTGGAAGTAAAGCCTCAGAAATTTGGAAGTTGATTGCTCATAAACTACCTGTATAGCCTTCTAAAAACTAAATCGTATGGTAGAATGCTCAAAAGATGTAAGAATATATAAAAGTTTTTATTCTAAGTTTATGTTATTTTACAAACCAATTAATTTTACGTTAGCAATTGTAGCACTTGTAAAAAAGAGGAAGAAGACAGATATGTGTATGTGTGTGTATATAGAGAGACTTCTATCTATATACTTATATACAGAAATAGATATATCTACATTTATATGTATATATCTAACTTTATTTATTTATTTATTTATTTATTTCTGGAAGGACATGCAAAAAATAATGAGTTGTGTATTTAGGAAGCAGCTGTGGGAACTTGGCAGACAGGAAATAAGGTTGGAGCGAGTTTTGTGGTTGTGTGCATATATAACTGAATTTCCCCTTATTCTTTTAATTTTAGAGCCAAAGAAATATATTATTTATTCAAAAATCCAATAGATCTATTTTAAAGAAAATAATAGAGCCCTCACTAATTCATTAGAACTATAGATCCCTAAGCATGTACATAGATGGGGGGATCCTGGTACCGAGCTGTTGTTAGCTTAGTATTTTGGCCTGTCAGTCTTCACCTACCTTCTAGAATTTCTGGTCTATTGCAGCTCTGAAAGATCAGGGCTGAGACGCTCTGAAAAGATACTCCATGATTCAGGTGGCCGCTAGAGGACAAGCTGAGAAGTTTGGTTACATCTTCCCCTTCCTGAATGAGAAGGAGTTTAGGAGGCAAGACGCATAGTTGGGAGTCATGACAATGGGTTGCTTTTTGTGCTTGATAGAAAGATTTTATGATCATTAATGTAAGCATGAGATTCAAAGCCAATTTGTAGAGAACACATCGGGATGAAAACATGCTGAAGAAGGAAATATACCTGGAATGTGACACTATCCTTGTCACTCATGCACACTCTTGTAACTACGGGCAGATTCCTAGCCTTTCTGCGTCCTAGTTTCCTCACTTGAACAGGGTAAATTGTGATAGCATTCTTGTAAGTGTCTTGCATTTTGAAACTTCCCTTTTTAAAATTCAGAGCTCAAATAGATCAGATATGTTCAATCCTAAGGCAATCCTAGGTCTCCTAAACTCACTCCTACAGGAAATGAACTGCTATGAAACACAGCCAAAGTCCATCTCAAAGAAGACCTTCCTAGAGCCAGAACCAGCACATCAGATTAAATTACTAAGGAATGCCATAATATGATTTGGGTTCTATTCTAAGTTACTTCTGTTGTGTTTCTCACTGTTTTGCATTTCCCCATGGAGTTGTTATTGCAATGAATACTTTCTGTTGGTTGAGGATCACTAATGTTATGATTTATTATAAATTGCTGGACCACATGGAGCCAAGCCTATATCTGATAAACATGCATACTGTCAGGTCTGGTCAGGGTCTAAGATGCCCAAATAAGGAAGCTGGTCAGCGGAGCTGCAAGCCAGATGTGACGTCACTAGTGGACACGCCTCCTGTCAATCAGCGAGTTTTCCTGACCCATCAGGAAGGACTCTGGCCTTCTCTTCCTGTTCCCAAGCCCTCCCCTTCCTGACCGGGATTTCTTGAAATTCTCTATGCACAGAATCTCGCCCGCCATTTCTCCCCACACGCTCTGATGGTCGGGGGATTTGGTCCGAGGGTGCGCATTTCAATAAAGCCTTGCCCAGTGGCTTAATTCATCTTCTCCTGGTCGTGTGATCTTTACACATACCACCTAGATAACCCAAATCTGAAGTAATGAAGAGTAGGTTGCTTTTCCTTAGAAATGAGGCAAGTGATTTTAATTTTTTTCTATAGACATGCGCACTTTTTTACTTATATGTTTGGGATGAAGAATATACAGAGATGCTAGGAACCCTCTTAAGTACTTTTTCATTTTCCTTTATGCTATGCAATTCTGATTTCCCTCAGGGAAGTCCTAAACCTAACCCCTAACCCTTAACCCCAACTGTCAATCCACATAGTATGGGTAAAGTTGATTTTATCCCTGGCTTGAAAAAAGAGATCTGACTCAGAACACTATAAACATTTATAACCAATAATATGAATACAGAATCCAGTTCAGGTCAATGAAGAAAGAGGATTTGGTCCAGAACATTTTTGCTCAGCTTAGAGCTGTGAAATTACAAATCAAGAATAACCACATGAAAGAAGTTCAGATAGAGAAGAGAGAAAGAAAGAGATTGATTGATTCTTGAGATTTAAGAACATCCATGTCCAATTATGTGATTAATAAACTTCTTTTTGCTTCAGCCACTGAGTTGGGTGTTCTAACTCTCACAAGTAAGAAAATCTCAACTAAATCCAATGGGTTTTCAATAGATGAAAAGATGCTCTGCTTTACTTAAAATATAGGAAACAAAATTAAAACCACACATACCAGTTTTCAATGATCATATTTGCAAATATCCATTATTTTGATAACTCATATTGTTCAACTTATGGAAAAATAGGAATTATCATACTTTGCTGGTGGGAGCTTTAAGGTGAAGCAATCCATTTGAAAATGTTTGTTGGAATTACAAATGCATTTACCTTTTTAACTAACAATTTTACTTCAGGGATTTATGCTACAGATGTACATGTGAAATAAAGTAACATTAATTAATTATAGCAGTGCTTGCAATAGCACAATGTGTCAGTCAAAATGTTCACCAGTAAGGGTCTGGAAATGTGAAAGATTATGATACATTTAAACACTGGGGAACCTGTGAAGCTTGTAAAAAAAAGACCAAGGTATTTCTTTTTGTGTTAATAAAGACATACTTTCAAGATTTGTTGTTAGAAGAAAATTTTTAAGTGCAGATATTTGTGTAAAACATTTGGCTAAAATTAGGAGAAAAGGAAATATCTTTTCATATTTGCTTGTATGTGTGTAAATATCCCAGAAAATATAGAGAAGAAACTGACAAGAATAATTATTCATAGAGTGGAGGTGATCCATGAGATTTAGGGAATACAAATAGGGGAGTTTTATTTTGTTTTTTTTTACTGTATATCTTTTATGTTATTGTATTTAATTTTTTGAACTATATAAACCTTTCACAAATATTTTCAATATATACACGTTTGAAGAAAAAACCAACAATAATTAAGTGGGTTTCTGGAATTGTAAGTTACATATGGGATGCTGGCGCTGAAATGTCAGCTGCATAAATTGGAGGAGCAGGCTTTCTTCCACCTTCTAGAACATTAGCTGGAAAGAGATTTTTGCTGCATTGCTGCAAGGCGATATCCTGTGGCAACAGTGGCATCTACAGGACACATCCAATATCTTTTGTTTATTTTTTTATTTCTCCAAGTTGGAGGCAGGCTGTGGATGGGGTGGTAATGGTTAGTTTTCCATTGGAGTTGCTGGACAAAAGCACTTCTGACCATCACTGAGATTTATTACCATATTCACCTGGGTTACTGTTCTGATCATCTAGTGTCTGTGGCTGTAGACAAAAGCACTTACATCTTTTTAAAGCCATAGTTTCTTCACTTGTAAAATGTGGATAATAATATCTACCCTATCATATTATTGCCTACTGATATTTTAAGTGAATTATGTCTCTTAAGGAATAACAACCCTGTTCCCCAAAATAGTTTGTGATTGCTCAACCCCAGGCTCCCAGGCCTGCAACATTAGGAAATTGAATCCTAAACAAAGGCTGCTCGGGAAGCGTTCTCAGCCAGCAAGCAAAGGAAAACCGCTAAGCAGAGGGAGCTGGAGAGAGAAAGCAGGCAGAAGGGGGATGTGGGGAAAATAGAGAATGATGGCAACATTTGAACTCTTGTACCCTGGTCTACCAAAAGCTCTGAATTTACCTCTGACTTTTCAGCTTAAGGACAAGAAATCCCTTTTTCTAAAGCCGGGGCTGGATGGTTTGTATGTTTGTTTAGCATTCCCCACGTGCAATGGAAAGACTCCTACGTATTTCATATTAGAAGCTGCTCAACCTCACTCTAATAAATGTAGAAAATAAGCCGGGCGCGGTGGCACATGCCTGTAATCCCACCACTTGGGGAGACTGAGACTGGAGAATTGCTAGTTCAAAGCCAGCCTCAGCAAGGGCGAGGTGCTAAGCAACTCACAAAATGGGGCTGGGGATGTGGCTCAGTAGTCAAGTACCCCTGAGTTCAATCCCCAGTACCATAAATAAATAAATAAATGTAGAAAATAAGAATGAGATAGCACTTTCTACCTATTATATTCGCCAAAAAATTAAAATTGATATCATTTGTTGGCCAAGCTGAGTAGAAACAGTCTCATATTTTACTGGTGAGACTATGAGTTTAACAACTCTGAAGGAATGCAAATTTGACACATTCGTTAAAACGGTAAATGCATATATATGCTTCGACCTAGTTATTACACTTTTGTGCAATTTGCCCCACAGATATTTACCCATATGTGCAAAATGAGGTGGGTACAAGATTATTTGGGAGCCAGGACAGTGGTACATGCCTGTAATTCCAGCAACTTGGGGGACTGAGACAGGAGGATCACAAGTTCAAGGCCAGACTCAGCAATTTAGTGAAGCCCTCAGCAACCTTGTAAGATGCTGTCTCAAAATAAAAAAATAAAAAGGGCTGGGATATGGCTCAGTGGTTAAGCATTCCTGGGTTCAAACCCTAGTACAAAAAAAGAAGAAAAGAACAATTATTTGGCATAGCATTGTTCAGAAGAGCAAACAATGAGAATCAATCTAAAAGTTCCTCATTGGAGAACCAATTTTATTCATGTGGTGCAGAACTTTCAATATACTAAAATATACTAAGAGGAATAAGTAATTTTTAGAAACTGAAAATGGTAAGTTCTCCATAATATATAGCTGTGTAGGGAAAAAAGATTGTTAGGAAGAGCTTGCTGTAATTAGTGTTAAAAAGGATGAGGAAGGGGGGCTGGGATTGTGGCTCAGCGGTAGAGCGCTTGCCTGGCATGCGTGAGGCCCTGGGTTCGATCCTCAGCACCACATACAAAGCAATAAAATAAAAACATTGTGTCCATCTACAACTAAAAAAAAAAAAATATTAAAAAAAAAAAGGATGAGGAAGGATGCTATGTTCATCGTTACTTGTGTATACCTTAACATTTCTGGAAGAAATTTTAAATGAGTTACCGTGGTCAAGGCTAGGTAGAGAAAATTGGTGGATAACTGAGAAATGAAGGGAGATTTTTTTCTATGAATACATTTTTGTTCACTTAATTTTTGGAATTTTTTACATGTATAAGCCATTCAAAAATGAAATAAAATTTCAGGGGAAAAGACTCCTAACTTAGATGTTGAGCTATGGAATTCTAAACTCGTGAGTGGTGGTGGTGGGGGTCTTTAGATTGAATAATACGCAGACTGGACTCTATTGCCCTAGAATTCCTGACCCTTTCCAGCCTTGAGAAAATGTTTAGGCTGCAGTGCTAGAAAGAAATATCACATGCTGACAGTGGCACCTACAGGACAAGCTGAGAATGTTTCAGTTTGTTTCTTCACCATTTCCTGGTGGTTGTGGTTAGTCAGAGTTTAGCAGGAGCGTAGTGACTTTTTTTTTTTTTTTACCATTAGAGTTGGTGGTTATTGCAAACCTAATTTTCATAGAAGCATACTGGAAGCTTAGACCTTGAGCAAAACAGCCCTGATTACAAATATGAACGCTGTCACTTACTCTTCATTGTTCCCAGATGTGTGGTTTTAGAAACTTACTGTTTCTGAGCCATAGCATCTATCTTGTCAAGTGCAATATGCTGTGTATATTGTACGTTAATGCCTCACAGTGGGTTGAAAGATTTCTTTGGCCAGAGAAACTCCAAACCTGGAAAATAACAACCTGTGATTACTCAACTCTTAAGACAATCCTACACACTGCAAACCCATTCCAACGGGAAGTGTTCTGGCTTAGATGTGGTATCCCCCAAAAGCTCACATGTGAGACAATGCAAGAAGGTTTGGAGGAGAAAGGTTATAGCCTTAATGTAATCAGTGAATTAATCCCTGGTGGGATTAACTGAGTGGTACCTGGAGGCAGGTGGGGTGTGGCTAGAGGAAGTGGTTCATTAGGGGTGTGGCTATGGGGTATATATTTTTATCTGGAGAGTGGAGTCTCTCTCTGTTCTCTGATCATCGTGTGAGCTGCTTCCCTTTGCCACACACTCCGCCATGATATTCTGCCTCGCCTTCAGCCCTGAGGAATGGAGCCAGCCTTCTATGGACTAAGACCTCTGAAACTATGAGCCCTCAAATAAATTTTCCTCCCCTAAAATTGTTCTGGTCAGATCTTCTAGTCATTGCAGTGAAAAAGCTAAAACAGGAAGTCAACTGAGGAAGAGAACATGCCTCCTGCCCCAAGATCTCCAGCTCACAGGACCGGGTGATGGAAGCTAAAAGACAAAAGAGGTCCTGCCTGCAGACAGCTGACCAGAGCAGCAGGTTGGTTAAGAAGCTGGTGTTACCTGGAGGCCAGGGAAGTTTTCCTCTTGCTGCCCTGTGAGTCATGGAGTTTGTTATGCCCCTTTTGCTGTTTCCCATTTTCCTCTTTACCAAATGGATTTTAAAAGATAATTGTCTTGGTCTTTCTCTGTCCCTCTGTGTATCATGTTTATGGTTATACTGGATCCATAGGTTGCTGGGCCGAGAGGGCTTGCATCAAGACGTGATGAAAAAGAATTGCCCAGAAATCCTGGATGTGGAGCAATAACTAGATGAGTCTTTTTGTGGTCTCTGTCTGGGAAGAGAGGAATACAGTTTTCATAGTGTTTATTTAATTAGATAGACATAGATATTTTTGAAGAGATTTATGTGAATAGAAGGATACGTATGGATGTTGGGCTATCCTATGTGTGGATGATAACAAAAACTTGTGGTGTAAATCAGTCAGCATTTATTTGTCCTCCTTCATCTAATATCACTTTGATCTTTCACTGGACAGCAGGCATTCCCATCTCTCACTCAGTCCTTCTAGTTGGTGTGATTTTGACTATCCCTGGCTCCAGGAGTTGTGTGTGGCTCAGAACTGTCTAATCAGAAAACATATCTCCTGCTTAGTTCAAGTCAGACTCAGGCAAGCTCTCTCTGCTGGTGTTGAAGCTGTGAGAATGAAAGGAAAGGGAGGCTGTCTGAGGATGAGGCCAAGACCCAGGGAAGCTAAAACAAGAGCAGAATGCAGGCGGGGAGGAAGATACAGACAAAGAAAGAGAAAGAATACTTTTTCTCATTCTCAGATTGGCAAAAATCCTAAACACACTTTTGTTGGCCAGGGTGTGGGAAGATAAACTATTTCACATGTGGCTGGTACAAACATAAACTGGTATTAGCCCTGCAAAGGGCAATTTTGAAATGCCTATAGATATAGTAAATACACATATCCTCAGATACATTGAGACATGGTAATGTGCATCAAAAATGAACTAAATACAAAACATTTATTTAAGCATTAGTTTTAGTACCAAAAGAATTAACATATGTGTTAATAGAGAAATGAGTAAATTTAGGTGTATACATACAATGGGAATACTCAGAAGAGAGGAAACTTTTTATGCCCCAAATTTTTATTCCAGTACAAGATTTTGAAGGTATAGTGTCACATGGAATAATCAAGATAAAGAAAGATGATGTGCTAGTATATTATTTTGCAAAATAAAAGGAAGTAGTTTTTAAAAATTATTTATCTGTGCATAAAACGTTCTCTGGAAGTACAAAAGAAGTTAATAGCATTGTTATCCTTAGTATGGACTAAGAAAAAGGGAACTTTTTCCACTATTTTCTTTTTGTACTTATTTTTATTTTTATAAAAATATATTACCTATTCAGAAAGTAAATGAATATGGAATTAAGTCCTTCACTGGTATTCAGGATCTGCAGAACAATAAAAACAACAACAAGGAAAAAAACAGGCAGTGAATCCTGGCACTGGACTGCATAGGTTGGATGAGCCGATTTATTCCATCTTCTAGAATATCTAGTCTATTGCCGCCCTGAGAGAGCCCACACAACTGGAAATAGATGTTCTGTGATGAGGGTGGCACCTGCAGGACAAAGTGAGAATTTTTCTGTTTTTGTCATTACTCTTTTGACTGGCAGAGGAATTTAGCAGAATTGTGGATGGAGCTGGGAGGATGCATGCATACGTTTCCCACTTAAAATGCCAAGTATGAAAATGTTGCTGATAATAATAGTATATTGTTAACAAAACTATTTTTATATAAGATACACAGGAAAGTCATCTGGAATAGAGGGGTAAATGTAGACCCTTTTGTTACAAATATTGGCTTTGTTACTCCCCAGCTATGTGGTTTTAGGTAAAGTCAGGTAACATTAATCAGCTGTGGAATCCACACTTAGGAAATGAGGATAATAAAACTTAAAAGTTATAAGCATTGTTGCCTTGTAACTTTTTTAAAAAAAGAATTTAACCTTTTTTATTTATTTATTTGTTTTTATGTGGTGCTGAAGTTCGAAACCCAGGTCCTCACCAATGCTAGGCAAGTGCTCTACCACTGAGCCACAACCCCAGTGCCCTTGTAATGATTTAAGGATATGTCATAGCCAGCGAAACTCCACAACTGATAGTCTCCCACAGTTGCTCAAGCTTTGAGGGGATTCCAGGCCCCCACACCTACTCCTTCAGGAAGTAAGTTGTCAGGCAGGTACAACCCACAGAAGGGGACCCTCACCAATGGTTCCCATGTCAAATGGGGCCATGGAAGATAAAGGATAAAAGAATCTTCTAAGCTGGCTAAATTCATATGACCAAAGAGCTCACTTTGCCTCAGCATCAGGGGCCTAGGTCAGTGTCCAACTGTCTGAGGTCAGAGACCACTGTGCACTGCTTCCTGTTCTCTTCTTATCCAAATGACGGACTTTATCTTAGTTGTAATTATCTCTCCCCAAGTAGAATGTGAGTTATGGTCTCCATTTAATCATGAGAAGTCACATGAGGACCTGATCAAGAAGAATATTCGTCTCCCAGAGATTCTGGACTTTGAGCAATACCTAGTTGATTTTTGAGTTAGTGTTGTACATCTTCTTTCCCTCTAGGTTATGGAAGAACACAGTTTTTATTGTGAGTAGTTCAACTGCATGATATTTATGGGGACATATTTGTAGGGATGGGTAGAAGGAAGGGTGCATTGTCCTGTGACTCTGGCCTGGACAAGGAAAGCTGTGCACCCCTTGTCCATGATGCTTCAAGGACAGGCACATGATGCAGGCAAGACCATGATGGCCAGGACTCTCTGCTGAGCCTTACTGCCAATGTTGGAGCTATGAGGCCCTAGCTTGGTGCTGCCTGGACGAGTGAGAGAGAGACAGAGAGAGCAGTGTCTCTGTCCCAGAACCAGGTGTAATGAGATCCTTTTGGTCCCCTAATCTAAGTATATCTCTAGATGGACCCACTGACTGTTTTCTGTGAATCATATTTCTTTCTGTTGCTTAAATAAATCCAGTTGTGTTTTCTACTGCTTTTAATTGAGTTTTTATGAAAGGATGTTAAACCCTCTCACAAAAAAAGAGAAACATAAAAGCAAAACTACTTGAAATATCATTTTTGACTTATGTTGACAAAAATCTAAACACTTGATAGCACGTGATTGGATGAGCTGTGGGCTGGAGAGCATTCATATATAGATTGAAGAAAGCATTAATTGCTATGACTCCTGGTGGGGAGAGTTTGGATATTCTAATAAAATTACAAATATATCTACCTTTGGTCCAGTAGGTCCGCTTACATGAATTTATTGTGCATTATGCATATGTGGTATAGTCCTACCTTACCCAGGGTTTCATTTCCTGTGGTTTCAGTTATCCAAGATTTCAGTTACCAAAAATATTAAATGGGAAATTCCAGAAATAAACAATTTAAATTTTTAAATTGTATACTGTTCTGAGGGGCATGATGAAATCTCACTTCATCTTGCCTGGAGAGTGAATGATCCCTTAGTCCAGTGTATCCACACTGTATATGCTACCTGCCCTATAGTCCATTTAGTACTGTCTGTTATCAGATCATCTGCTGCTCACATCCATCCATCGGCATCATCATGGTTTGATGATCCTCCTTCTGGCCTGTCATCAGAAGATTAATAGTAGCCCAATGTCATGTCACTGTGCCTATGTCATGCACCTCACTTCATCTCAGCACTTGGGCACTGAATCATCTCATATCCTCACAAAACATAAAAGTAAATATAGTTTTGAGGGAGAGAGAGACCATATTCATATAACTTTCACTAGAAGATTTTTTATGGCTGTTCCATTTTATTGTTGTTATTGTTAATCTCTGTGTCTAATTTATAAATTAAACTTTATGTGGGTATGTATGTAAGGTGAAACCATAATATATATAGCATCCAGAACTATCTGCAGTTTCAGGCATCCACGGAGGTAGAGTGAGCAGTGTTTTGAAACACATCCCTGTGGATAACAGGATTGTAGCACTTCCTCAGAGGAAGTCCAGTGTGTGGTGGCTATTCTCTGTTGGTTTCCCCATGCTGTTTCCATTCTTCATCCTTTCCTGCCACACTTTGATTCGGAAGACTGACCCCTATTGAGTGCATCACATGGGCTCCTCTGCCCTCTTTTTTTTGGGGGGTGGGGGGTGGGGGTTAGATTAAGGGAGAGGCACCAGCAGGAGGTTGAAAAGGAGAGGAAGAAGGAGGACAGGTAGTTAGTCCTTCTGCTGACTCCTGCCTTGACAAGAATGACCTGTACAAGATCGTGTTTCTCTGTCCAACACAGCTAATGGCCTTTTCCATGGCTACAGCCAAAACCAGATTCTGATGACGCTAATTCTTCTCCATCATCCCTACAGATGAAATGCTGGAAACAGATTTCTGCTGCAACTAATCCCTAGGTACTCACCATTCTATTTTTTCCAATAACCTCTAAAAATGTATGATATGTAGTATACATTAATATATTTTATATGTCAACTTAAAATTGACAGTAAGGATATTTAAGTATTTTTTACTTAAAAAATATTTAGCCCATGGAATGCCAAGATATTAGGTAAAACATTATTCTAAGGTGGTTTCTGTGAGGGTGTTTGGATGAGATTATCATTTAAATTAGGAGATTAAGTAGAGCAAATTGCCCTCTACAATGTAGGTGGGCCTCATCCAAACAGTTGAAGGCAGGAATAGAAAAAGAGACTGATTTTCCCCTTAAACAGGGAGACTTCCCCACCTGATACCCTTTAAACTAGGACATCAGTTCTTCCTAGTATGGAGCTGCCGAGATGAGTCTTTAGACTCAAACTGCGGCATAGGCTTTGCAGATTTTGAATTTGCCAGTCTCATAATCATGTGAGCCAATTCCTTTATATATATATATATATACACACACACACACACACGTTGGTTCTGTTTCTCAGGAGAACCCTTTTATTCTCTCCCCTTTAAAATATTCCCTTCATCACATTCTCTTTAGTTCAACCTCTTGAGTATGAGATTCATTTCCCATGGGTGTCCTGATTGACACAGTAATTGTCATCAAGGATGACCCAAGGAAACAGACCCTCAAATGAGGTTCTGGGATTCTGTTGCCCATATATTTGATGAGCTCCAGTTATCCTTTGCTGGGGGAATTGGGACACTAGTAATCCCTAGTATGTAGCCACACCATGATTACTCAAGTCATCACTAGTGTGACATAGTGCAAACAGATGACAAGACATGATCAAATGACTGTGGCTCTTAATTGCTATGGCAACACAATGGTAATTACAATTTGTGGTCTGGCTGCTCTTAACTGCCTTGGAGAGCTTACAAATGGTGGGGGTGGGGTGGGGCTTAAAACCTTGAACTTCTAACTTACAGAACAAGGAGAGAGGAAAAAAAAGTAAATTGTGGCCTTAAAAAAATTCTTATCTAGAGTGTAGACATAACTGAGAATTAGGTCCAGTTACTGACCATATGTGTTGCAGAGAAGCAACTTTCTGGGAGTCTAGTGCCAATTAAGGCATTAATGAATAAGGAGTGCAATTCTGTGAGTTGGAATGGGAACACTTGGGTAACCACACATGAGGTTGAGCATTTTGAACCCTGAAGTCCCCGTGAATCTTCCTCAACCAAGAAGCCCATCCCTTCCCCCTCTTCTGCAAGGAGGCTTGACTTTCTTATAAAAATGGACTTAACCAAGGGCTACACCTCACAATGGGAGTCAATCCTCCCCCTACCTAGCCCCACCGTCCCTCATGTACCTCCAGACCCATCATGAGAGCTAAATTCCAGAATATCTCAAAGGGACAAGTGCAAGGTTGGCTCTGGGAGGAGATGAAGGATATTCTGGATAAGTCACCAGATATTGTCCTTTGTATTGGCAAGAGTCTAGGGAACATCACAGGCATTGACCTTGAGGGTACTAGATGAAATATGAGATTGTATTGAGCCAAATGTATTGGTATAGAGGCATTCACAGAGGATTTCTAGTTAAATGCATTGGCTGGATCACCTGAGTATGGTTAATGGAAACCTGGGCAATGGTAGTCTAAGTTAATGAGGCTATGACACCAGAATTTTTTTGACCAAGCTATAAATTGCAGAGTTCAAAGAACTCAGGAAATTCGACTGTTGGAGTGGATCTATTTATACATGAGTTGCATAGCCACCTACCATCCTCAATCATAACTAGCAAGAAGAATCGGGTGACATTTCGTTTTTCAAGGTATTAAGAAATGCCTTTAAAAGCTCAATTTAAAAATTCAGATTTAGTAGGCATGTAATAATGATGGAATGTGCTGCCACGGAATTGTGCCTGATTTCACTGGGAATAATAGGATCCTAGAATGGAAGATGCCAAGTGGCTTGCTTGACTGTCAGAGATAAAATGGTAGTGATTATTTTAATGAGTCACAGAGACCCGGTGGTAATCAAGGTGTTTTGGTTCATAGGTCCATTAAACTGATATTATGCTAATTGAGGCTGGTAAACAGAAAGTCAAAAGCACCTTGACTGCCTTAGTAAAAATACATGCATGTCAAACACATAGTATCCTACTCCACTGATGAAGTTTCTAGGGGTCAGAGGTCTGAGCATCTACGTAAGAGACAAGTTGTTACACCTGGCCACATCCCTGCAAAGAAATGGTGTCAATGCACAGTGAGCTTCTTTGGAGTGTACAGCTAGGGAATTCTGCATTTCGGCTGCATTGCACCAGGCCCTTTACTGGGTAATCTATTACTCTATTAATCTAATTAATCTATTGCTTGAAGCCTAAAACAAGAGGTGGTCAAGGCTGGTGGTATACTGGTAAATGTTTAGCAAGCAGCTCTCTAGCAAAGCAAAAAGCCTGATTTGTAGCATTGGCTAAGTTTTGTGGTGGGAATACTCCCATTGCAGCCAATTTCAAGCTACCATTGTGACCATCCAACTTACAAAATTCTGAGCATTGAATGGTCGGCTCTTGTGAGCCAATATGAGCGATGACCAGCACACCATGGGTCAATGCTAGGTACCTTCTATTCTCCCTCTAGGGGCTTATGATACAGCAGACTCATTGGTACTTGACACCATTCTATAGTGGATAGAAATTTTATATAAATGCTTTGGAATACCCAACATCACAGGGCAGATGCAGTGAGCTTTGGAAGAAAGCCTCTTTGGTCAATACCTAATGTCCATTTGAAAAGCACTCATGTTACAACAGAACACTTGTAGAAACTGAATTTCTGACCATAGGACTCGAAGATATTATGTGATACAAACTGCTCACTCATAACCATTCTCTATTTTCCTATACCCTTTCTGAGCCCTAGCATATTAAACTCTAGAGAGGACATTTTTCAGGGTTCCAGTGGGATTGGCTGGTGCAAGGAGATTTAAAGTGAAGACAGAGAGGTTAGGTATTTAGCCTCACTTCCCCCTACTGGTCTCTGCCTGCTCTGATTCCAGCAATGGCTCTACTTCCCTCAGGTCACAGCTTGTGGGACAGGAGCCATCTTCCACAGTTTCAGCTCTTGCCAGCCTCAGGTATCACAATTTTCTCTCTATTCACTTCAAGTCAAGGGATGAATTTCAGTTAGTCTCTGGCCATTCAGCATCCCTTGAGGATTTCCTTCATCTTCCCATCTCTCTGTAAATAATTGCTTTGTCATATTCTCTTGGGCTAAACACTTGTGAATACATCATGTTTCCTGTAGGTCTCTGGTTGATGCAGTGACTAATGTATTGAATGACTAATGGCAACTGTATTGCCAGTGGCAGTAGAGAGAAGTGCTTAAAAGCATAGATTTGGTGACAGAGCAGCTCCACCACTCATCTGCTTTGTGACCTTAGGCAAATTATTTATCTTCTTTTTGCCTCAGATTACTCATTTGTAAAATGGAAATAACAATTGATAAGGATTACATGAGTTCATATAACCAAAGTACCTAGAAATAAGCCCAGAACATAGTAAAACACAAAACAAACAAACAAACAAAAAACAAATGATATGCTGTAGGCAGAATTTTATAATCTCTGGAATCTGTGAATATGATCAGCTATTGCTCTCTAGGATTACATTACCTTGTAATCTAATCTTAAAATAGGGAGATTATTTGGGTAAATCTGATTTGATCATATGACCCCTAATAGCAAAGAGTTTTCTCCTGATGGTGGCAGAAAGGGAGTTCAGGGAGACTTCAAGTGTAAAGCGGATTTGACACACACTATTCCCTTTCTGGTTGGAAGAGAGTGGGAGGCATGTGAAAGGAATGGGACTGCCTGTGGAGTCAGAGAGTGACTCCTGACTGGCAGCCACCAAAGAAACAGGAACCTCATTCCCAAAAGTGCAAGGAATTGAATTATGCTTGTAGCCCAGTGAACTTGGAAGGGAAGCCTACAGATAGGAATAGGCTATAGTCAATAGCTTGACTTGTCTTTATCAGACTCTGAGCATAGAACTTGGTTGAATGCACCCAGACTTCTTATCTACAGAACTATGAGATAATAGGAGTTGTTTAAGCCACCAAGTTTATGGTAACTTGCTATGGCAGCAATATAAAACTAATACAGACTGATATTTTTATTACCAGTGATAAATAATTTAAAAATCCAATTGGAAACAACTTAAATGCACATCAGTTGGAAACCATCTAAATAAATTATGGCATTTTTTATAATGAAATACTTTATAGTGGTTGAGAAATGCAAAAAGCTCTTTATATGTTGATATAGAAAGCTCTAATGTATATTTTTATGTGAAAAAGCAAAGCACAGACTAGTTTGTATAATATGCTGCAGTTTGTGTAATAAAATGGGGCAGTGATATGTATCAATATTTGTTTATATATGCATTAACACTCTCTGGAATGATACAAGAAGCTCATAATAGTGGCAAGCTGCTATGAGGAGTCATGAATAAGTAGTGGGAGGGATATTACTTCTTATAGGCCTTTTTATATTTTTTGATTTTTATATAATGTATATATCCTCTATTCAAAAAATTAGAAATGATTTCTAAAAGGAAAAACATATAACATATTTACAACATATGTGTCAGAGCTACAGAACTCTAAAAATATGGTTGAGATTTCCCACTATGGACTATCAGCCATGTAAATTGGCTACTTCTCTTTAGAATTTCTGATCTCTTATATCCCTGAGAAATCAGCTAGAAAGAAATATTGAATGGTTATGGTGGCACCTACAGGACAAACTGAGAATTTTTGCTTGTTGGTTTCATTTTTTTTTTTCTGAGAGGCATGTATTGGAGATGGTAAATATTGAGTTCTCAATGGAAGAGCTAAACAGGGAAGTTTAATGACTGATGAAATATTGCAACCAAAGACATATTTTACACAGGCAACACTGGGTAGGACGTGCAGAGCAATAAAATAAAGGTAACCTTCAGGACCTCACATGTTTGGAGTCATATTTTCTCTGCCACTATAGGAAAGCAAACCATAACCTCTTGAATATTAATCTCTTTGTGTCTATAACTGCACAATCCTGTGCATTTTGCAGTGTTGGTGTAATATTAGAGGGAGTATGTGTAGTGTGCTGAATTTGGAGACTGGCACACAGTTGATTCTCAGGAGCTGTTAACCAGTGTGTTCTTGAACTTGAACCTCTCTTCAGTATCATTGTACTCACAGGCTAATAGACTCACCCTGCTTCCACCCAGCCCTTAAAGGGATGCATTTTGAGCTTCCCTCAACTTGACACAGACAAGCTCATCACACCATGCACAACTTAGCCTTCTTGAACCTCTCCATATTCAATTCAGCATGGTCCCATCTTGCCACTCCTTATGGCAGTCAGGATCTGGGGCCAGTTCATGAAACTTTTAGTTTGTATTTTTCATTTCTCAGAAGAAAAATCACAAATTATGTTTATTCATTTTTTTTAACTCACTGACAATATGTGCTTTAATCCACATAATGACATGACATTTTCTCCCCTGGGATGGTGATTAAGTTTGAGCCTGACCTTTCTTCACCTTCAGAGTGTAAATGTCCTTCTGAATCTCTGTTGACCTTTCTGTACACAGGCATCACATCACATTTTTAAATTGATGTGCTCTTGTACATGCATAAGACTAAAGCAAAATAGATTTTGAGATCAAGAACCAAAAGAAATACATTAGTAATCTTAATCTGTGAATAAATTAAAAATATTTTCTAACTCAGTGAAGGAAATATTTCCTGGGACTAGGCAAGCATGATTTTTTAAAAATAATCAACTAGTTATTAGAAAATACAGAGGTATGTTAAAATCTAAAACAGAAGGTGAGTTGATTCCCTATTTTCATGATGTTTAGACTAAAAAGAGAAAAACTAGACAGTAAAAGTACGTGATGATTACAATTTGAAGCAGTGAAGGATTTAGACTAGAATGGGGGGGGCAGCAACAAGAGAAAAAAGAACCTTCTGTTTCAAAGCAGATGGTGCTGCATGTCATAAATATTGTGAAGAAAATAATGACCCAGGGGGTTTTGGGCCCTCCAGTTCAAGTCTCTAATGGAAGATTTTAACAATCTAAGTGACAGAAATCACAGAGAATGGCCAATCACAATACTAAAAACTCTGTGCTATGGTAGATATGAGATAGGATCAATCATAAAATAATAAATACATAATATTATAAATCTAATGGTATATGCAATATCCATCATTACAAAATATGGCTAAAGAATTAAGGCCATCAAGTTAGAGATTCAGAGACCATGGGGCAATGTATGTGTATCATGTTCCTTGATACTATTAAAGAAGTTAAAAACAGAGGGAGGGGTGGCATTCAGACAACAGAGAGGTACAGGTTGGAGACAGTCATTGCTGAAATGGACATTTACAGGATATCAAATTAGATGGCTAAAACAAAACAACAGCTTAAGAGCTAAGTCACAGAAAGACTGTAGAAGAACAAAACAATACTGATGAAACAAGAAGAGATAGCATGGGTGTAATGCACACTTGCAAGGCAAATTGTTGTTCACACAAGTGCAATTAAGTTGAGGATACTTACAAGAAGAGCACTGCAATTATAGGAGCAGCTGAAAGCTGTAATGATGTCCCAGTTGAGATAAACATTGTTAGGACATTGCTGTCAGACTACTGAAAACTATGGACATATGGACAGCAAAGTTGGACATGAGAGAAACGGACAAAAGAGGGGAGCACAACAAGAAATGTATTAGAAAACAAAGAATAGGAAGACCTTCCAGTGCTTCTGGACATGAAAAGAAATCAATCGTACCCATTTTAAGAAGAAGTAAATCCCATAAGACACCAACAGACCACATAGGGATAAATGAATTTATGCAACTCAAAACCTCGACCATTCCCACAAAGGGAGACAAGGAATGGACCGTTGCAATAAAAACCAACAAGGAAAAGCTGAAATCATGGATACAAAATTGAGAGATCCAAATTAGATAACCTGGCATTCTTTTATCTTCCTAGGTCCTTACATTACCTATTAAAATGTAATTGAACAGAAAGGATTACTATATACAGTTATATAATATCATATATAAGTAATTTCAGGAAAATGCTTGAGTATGCATAAAGGAAATAGAAACATATAATTTGAGATGTTATGATTCCTGGTGAAATGAGAATTAAGATCAGCAAGTTGCCTTACCAGAATTTAAGAAGTGCCCTTAATAATTAGTCACATATCTAACAATGGACTTTTACTCAAAATACATAAAGAACTCTAACAGTACAAAACCAAACACCCAGTTAGAAAAAGGATAAAATACTGGAACAGACACTGCACTAAAGGGGGACTATAGATGATTAATAATTGGAATAAACAATAAGAGAAAATCACAAGATATTGAAGAAAACAAAATCAATTTAGCTGTATATTTTCTCTTTTAATATTTTTAATTTTTCCTTTTTAGTTATATATGAGAGTAGAATGTTTTTGACATATCATAAATACATGGAGTATAACTTCCCATTCTTGTAGTTGTACAAGATGTAAACTTACACTAGTTGTGTATTCATATATGCATATAGGAAAGTTATGTCCAGTTCATTCCTCATTCTCATCCCCCTCTGTTTCCTCCATTTCCTCCTGTCCAGTCTGGTGAACTTCCACTCCCTCCCCACACCCGCCTGTTGTGATTCAGCATCCACATATCAGAGAGAACATTCAGCCTTTGGTTTTTTGAGATTGGCTTATTTCACTTAACATGATTGCCTCCAATTCTATCCATTTATCAGCAAATGTCATAATTTCATTCTTCTTTATGGCCAATTAATAGTCCATTGTGTGTATATATATATATATATATACCACAATTTCTTTATCCATTCATCTGTTGAAGAACACCTGGGTTGGTTCCGTTAATTGTATACTTTTCTGTTGGAGAGACAAAACTGGAACCAGAGTCACTGGTTCTCACATTGGGTTGTGAAGTGTCACATATATTCTGTTAAATGAAGTTTATTCTTGGAAGTGTTATAGAAATTGTTTGGTGTTTTTTAAAGAATTGTTTTTAGTTATTGATGGACTTTTATTATATTTAATTATATGCAGTGCTGAGAATCAAACCGTGTCTCACACATGCTGGGCAAGCCCTCTACCATTGAGCTTATTTGGTGTTTTTAATGTGGAAAATTTAGTATAATTTTACTTCATTATTTAATGGGTATAGATAACCTATTTAGATTTTCTTTTTCTTTTTGATTCAGTTTTGATAAGTTGCATTTCTCTAGAAATTTGCCGATTTTATCTATGTTTTAAAATTCATTGAGATAAAATTGCTGAGGTGGCAGTAGTATTGGCAGCTCAGTGGTTCCTTTTGGATTACTTTTTGGAATGATTATAGACTCACATGAAGTTGTGAAAATAGTATAAAAAGATCTCATGTATCCTTCACCCATTTTCCCCAATACTAACATCGTACATAGACAAGTACATGATTGAAACCAGGAAGCTGATATAGTCCAGTACTATGAACTCTACTTGAACTCTGCCAGTTTTTATGTGCACTTATATTTGTGTGTGTGTGTGTGTGGGCATATCATTCTATGAAATGTTGTCATTTGCATTTGCATACATTTGCACCACAATCAAGATATGGAGCTGTTCCATCATCACAAAGCTCCCCCACAGCCCTGCTACCTTCTTATAATCTTATCCTCTGTGCCTCCCCCTCTCCCTAACCATGGTAACCATTGATCTGTACGTCTCTCTAAATTTGTCATTTTAGAACTGCTATATAAATGAAATAATAACGTGTTTAATCATTTGTTACTGGCTTTTTATTACTCATCATGGTAAATGATGGTGAATATTTATCTTCATTTGCTTTTATTTGCAATCTATATTCCCTCTTAGGTGTCTGTTCCAGTGTTTTATCCTTTTTCTCATTGGATGTGTGGTGTTTTACTGTTAAATTTAGAGCATTCTTTATATATTTTGAATACAATTCCAGTGTTAGCTACATGACTTAGAAATACGTTTTCCCAGTCTGTATCTTGTTTTTTTAAATCCCCTTAATGGGGTTTTTAATAGAGCAAAAGTTGTTAGTTTTGATGAAGTCCTATTTGTAAATTTTTCTTTTAATTTTGTGCTTTTGGTGCCATTTTAAGAAATCTTTGGTTAGCCCTTGGTTATTTTTTTCAAATGTTTTCTTCTAAAAGTATTAGAGTTTTATATTTTATATGTAGATTTGTGATCTATTTTATGTAATGTGCAAAGTTCAGGTCAAAGTTTATTTTGTTATGTTGTCCAATTTTTACAGCGCTGTTAAAAATTCTATCTTTTATTTGTTGAATTGCTTTTTCACCTTTGTTGAAAGTTCAATGTCCCTTGTGTGGCTCTGTTTCTAGGTTCTCTGTTATGTTGTGTTGATCTTTATGTCTTTTCCTCTATAAGACTCTCTTATTACTGTAATGACGGAGTTAAGTCTTGAACTGAAGTAGTTCAATTTCTCCAACTTTACTTTTTTTACAAAAAGAATTTAGCATACTCTATTTTCCATTCAATATTTTATATTAAGCTACACTATATCTACAAAAGATTGTGGGGCTTTTAATATGAATTGCATTAAAACTATAAATAAATCTAGGAAGAATGGAGATTCTTACTATGTTGAATCATCTAATTTATGAACAGCATCTCTCCAATTTATTGGTGCTTCTTTTATATATTTAATTGGCACTTGGTAATTTGCAGCACATGATCCTTTACATTTTTTTTTAACTTACACCTGCTCTTAATTGTTGGAGTTAATTGGTGTTTAAGTTTGGGGTTCCAATGCTCATTGCCAATCTATAGAAGAATGATTTTTGGTGTTGACCTTGTATCTTATGATCCTACTAAATTCATTTATTTGTTACAGGAATTTTTGTTTAGCTTATTTTGTATTTTTATACACATAGGGAATCTGAAAACTATGGCCTGTTGTCTGTTTTTGAAAATAAACTGTCATAAGAACATGTTTGTTTGTTTTCATTTTGTCTGAGTGTTTTCATGCTACAAAAGTAGAATTGACAAAGACCATGAAACTGCAAATATTTGCTTTTTGGCCCTTTACAGAAAATGTTGCTGACATTTAATAAAGACAACTGTGCACACAAATGGGGAAATTTTGTTCTTTCCTTTGTTATCTGTGTGCTCTTGGTGTCCTTTTCTTGACTTATTGCACTTTCTACAACTTCCAGTACCATGTTGAGGAAGAGTGGAGAGAGGGAACAACCTTTCCTTGATCCCAATTTCAGAAGAACAGCATTCAGTTTTTTATGTCTGATGTTAGCTCTATGTTCTGCTAGATGCTCTGTATGAGATCAAGGACGTTCCCCTCGACTCCTAGTTTGCAGAGTTTTATCATAAGTTGGTGTTAAATATTTTCCAATCTTATTTTCTTTGCCAATTGTGGGTTGTCTTCTTTACCTGTTAACATGTTGAATTGTTCTGATTTCATTTAGTTGTGATACATAATTCTGTATGTGGATATAATTTTTTTTTTTTTTTGGTACTGAATATTGAACTCAGGGTCACTTGACCACTGAGCCACATCCCCAGCCCTATTTTGTGTTTTATGTAGAGACAGGGTCTCACTGAGTTGCTTAGTGCCTCGCCGTTGCTAAGGCTGGTTTTGAACTCACGATTCTCCTGTCTCAGCCTCCCTAAGTGCTGGGATTACAGGCTTGCGCCACCGTGCCTGGCTTGACCTGGATATAATTTGCAAATAGTTTGTTAAACTTTTTTTTTTGGTCTGCTCCTTTCTCATTTTTTGCTGAATTGTCTACTGGCTTCAAAAATGATTTGAGAAGTGTTTCTTCCTGTTTAATTTTCTGAAAAGATTGTATGCAATAAGTGTGTTAATTTTTGCTTAAATGTTTGTGGGAATTTTCCAGTGAAACTATCTTGGTTGTCTTTTTCTTTTCCTGGAATTTTCAATTTTGACATCAATTTGATAGCTATGAAAATTATTCAGATAATCTGATTCATCTTTGGTAAGTTTGTCAGCTTATGGTTTTTCAGCAACTGATTCATTTCCTCTAAGTGGTCAAATTTATGTGTGTGATTGGTAATAGTGTCCTCTTAATAGTCTTGGTATCTGCAGACTTTATAATAATATCTCTTCTTTTGTCTGAAATTTTTCATTTGTGTATTCTCTTTTTCTTTCTCAGTTTTGTTAGATGTTTATCAATTCCTTGATTTTCCCCCCAGCAGTTAAATTTGGTTGGTTGATTGGTTTTTCTCTATGATGTTTTCAATTTTCACTTCTGTTGATTTCCATCCTATTATTTCTATTATTTTCCTTAGCCCCTCTTCTCTCCCCTCTTCTTCTGGGACTCTGATGACACATGTCAGATTTTATATTATTGTCTTACAGGTTCTTGAGGTTCTATTCCTTTCCTTCAGTTGTCTTTTTTGTCTGTTGTTTTAATTAGATAATTTTTATTGATCTGTGTTCAAGTTTATCACACTTTTCCTCTGACATTTCCATTTCCCTATTAAACCCATCCAATTAAGTTTTAATGTTGGTGATTGCAGTTTTCAGTTCTAAGTTGTCATTTGATTATATCTTTTAATTTTTTTCCCATTTATTTCAGGAGTGTTTCTTCTTATGGAAGCATTTTTGTGACAGCTGCTTTAAAATGCTTTTCAGATAATTTTAACAACCATGTCAACCTGATGTTGGCAAGTTGTGATTTCCCTGGTTTTTGTATAATGAGTAATTTTCTCTTCTTTTCTAGACACTTGCTGTATTATTTTATGAAACTTGGTTCCTATTTAGATCTTTTCTTCAGCAGACATTCAAGCCACTCCTCTTCCAAATAGAGAATTCATGAAGAATTGTATAAAGGAAATACTTGGAGAAAGAGACACTGAAAATTTGTGTACAAAGGTATCACCAAAAGAATTTTGTCCTGGTGGCCCACTCCTTTACTAGTCCTTTGGGTAGTGAGAACAGGATTTCCCTGAGTTTCTCTGACCCAGGCTTTTTGGCATTTCCTGGCATTTCCAGTGGTCTTCTCCAGTACCATGCTTGATAGATAGAAAGCAACAGCTACAATAAAGAGGGACCATATTACCACTGCCCTTCCTCAAGTTCCAACATCACTAGTCAGTATATTTTTTTCTCATGTTTCAGATTCTTTTTCATTTGTTTGTTTTATGTATTTTGTCTAGGCTGTTTAGCTATAATTAGTAGAAGGAATATATTAAAACATATTTACTTCATCTTGTTTAGAACTAGTAACTCAGTGGTTTCTTTAACTCTTGATAGTAGCACCTGGAACCTACCTCTACATCCCTTCTGAAAATTTTGCAAAAATTAACTTATCATATTAAATCCCCTTTTTTTCTTAAGCTATCTAGTGGATATCTCCTTTTTTCCCTAACAGTGACTGCTATTTTGGAAGCTTGGTAGTCAGGAAGTTTATAACTAAATACTGAAATACTGAGTTTAGCTACAGCAATTCCACTGGACACTCTTCTCCATGAATTTTATTGACAGATAGCATAGCTTCTGACCATCATGAACAGAGGGAGATGTCCTCTGCTTCACTTTTACCTTCCAGTGCTTACATGACTCCCATGTGCCAAGTAGATCTAATTCACATCTGTAAGTTTAGATTCAAAGAAATGTAGAGAATGTAGTTTGTAATTTTAAAAATATTTTTATTGCATAGGTCCTATAGAAGAAGACTGGGATGGTGATGGCAGAATAAATCCATAGTATCCACTATAGCACATGCCTGCAATACACAGTCACCATTCACATACAAGTTTCTGCTCCTACTTAAAAATAGTGAAACAAACAATACCAGCACCAGTATTTTCCTCCTTACAATTATGCAACTATTCCTTCCACAATTAACAATACTCTCTCCTAAAAGGGAGCTCCAATGCACAATATTATTAATTTTTGAATGCTGTTTATTCTTCTTATTATCCAGAATAAGGAGTAAAAATAATTTTTAATAAATATGTGATTTAGAGAAATGAAGAAAAAAATGTGTGCAGCTGGTCAAGAGATTATATTCATGATTTATCACTGTATTTAAATATACCTACCTGACTCTCCTCTCCTTTGAAGCACACAGAATATTTTATTTTCCTGCTCTCTACCCACCTTAGGATTAGAAAAGAAAAAAAATCTGACAAGTCTTTACCAGTGGCCTGTGCATAGAAGGAGTATGTGCACCTCCCAGACTCAATTACTTAATCACTGGAACTAGAACTTCTTGCTTTCTCTTCCTCTACCACAAAACCCAAGGGGCCATCATGTTCCTAATGGTGAAGCTAGAGATGGAGGAGTCTCTGGGACAATGTGAACCAAGTTCCCCACTGACCAATGACATGAATTTGAATTAAGAAATACATTTTGTTGTACTAAGTCACTGGAATTTCAAGTTTAAAATTTTTTAATTGATTTTTTTAACTGACATAAAACAAAAATAGTACACATTAATGAGGTCCCATGTAATAGTCTATACATTACACACTGCATAATGTTTACATCAGTTAAACATATTTATCTCCTGAAACACTTACCATTTTTTTATGTACAAAACTTCCAACTTCCTTTCTTATAGCTTTTTGAAAGATACAGTACATTATTGTTATCTATATCAACACACTTCTGGGCACAGTGGCACATGCCTGTAATCCCAGAGGCTCTGGAGGCTGAGACAGGAGGGTGGTGAATTCAAAGCCAGCCTCAGAAAATGAGAGGCACTAAGCAACTCAGTGAGACCCTGTCTCTAATAAAATACAAAATTGGGCTGAGGATGTATCTCAGTGGTTGAGTGCCTTGAGTTCAATCCCCAGTATCTCTCCAAAAAAGAAATATATATCACCAAACTGTGCAATAGTACCACCAGACCTGCTGCTTCTGTCTAAGTGTAACTTAGTACATATTCATCAACATTTCCTTATATATCTCACCCCACTCCACTACCACCTCTGGTAACCTCCATTCTACTTTCAACTTCTATAAGATCAACTTTTTTAGATGAGGTTTTGGATGAGATCGTGTAGTACTTATCTTTCTGTGCCTGACTTGTTTTACTTAACACAATAGTATCCAATTCCAGTCATGGTGCTGCAACTGACAGGATTTCATTCTTTTTATGGTTGAATATTATTCCATTGTATATATGTACCATTTTTCTATCCATTCATCAACTGGTAATACTTAGATTGTTCTTGTTTCTTGGCTGTTGTGAATAGTGCCACAATGAATGTGGTAGTGGTTACCACATTACATTCGGATATATACCTGGTAGTGGAAATGCTAGATCACATGGAAGTTCTATTTTTAGTTTTTTGAGGAACCTCTAGACTGGCTGTGTGAATCTACATTCCCACAAATAGTGTGTGAGGTGTCTCTTTTCTCCACATCTTCACCATCCTCATTAGCCGTTTGTTTGTCTTCCTTTGAGAAATGTCATTTAGATCTATTGCCCACTTTTTAATCATGTTATTTGTTTGTTTTTGCTATTGAGTTTTGGAGTTCCTTAATATATTCTGGGTGTCAATCCCTTGTCAGACATACATATTGAAAATTCTATAGGCTGTCTTTATACTCTGTTGACTCCTTTGCTGTACAGAAAATTTTTTAGTTTGGTGGAATCCCATTTGTCTATTTTTTTTTTTTTTTTTTTTTTGGTACCAGAGATTGAACCCAGAGGCACTGAATGACTGAGATACATCCCAGTCTTTTTTTGTTTTTTATTTTGAGATAGGATCTCACTACATTGCTGAGTCTGGTCTTGAACTTGTTATCCTCTGGCCTTAGCTTCCTGAGCTGCTGGGACTAGAGGCATGTGCCACCATGCCTGGTGCATGTCTATTTTTTGTTTGTTTCTTGTGCTTTTAGGATCTTGTCCAAATATATTCCTTATCCATTCCAGCATCCTGAAGCATTTCCTTTATGTTTTCTTCCAGTAGTTTCAAGTCTTAGTTTCAGTCTTTAATCCATTTTTGGTTTATTTTTGTAGCTGATGAGATAAGATTCTTCTTCTACATGTACATATCGAAGTTTCCCAGTACTATTTCCATTCTCCAACACCTATTTTTAGCACCTTCGTCAAAAATCAGTTGGCCGTAGATGTGTGGATTTACTTCTAGGTTCTCTATTCTGTTCCATTGGCTGATGTGTCCATTTTTATGACAATACCAGGCTATTTGAATACTGCAGCTCTGCAGGTTGTTTTAAAGTCAGCTAATGTGATGCCTCCTTTTTGCTCAAGACAGCTTTGGTAATAGAATACTTAATGCTGACCTCTCACAGAATGTGTTTGGAAGAATGTCTTCCTCTTCTATTTTTGAAATGACCAGGGGAGAATCAGTATTACTTCTTTAAATACTTGGTAAAATTCAGCACTGAAGCCGTATGATCTTGGGCTTTCCTTCAATGGAAAGCATTTTTTTTTTTTGCTTTTAACATTTTATTTTACTAACTGTATCCAAAATTTTATTTCAAGTAGTCAATATAAAAAATTATGAGACATCTTAAATTCTTTTTCTCCTACTAAATCTTCAAACTTCATTGTTTGGACTACCAAAGTTTTACATGCTCACAAGCCATATCTAGCTAATGGCCATTGTATTAAAATATCTTGCTCATTAAATGTGTTCAAAAATTAAATATTAGAAGCCTCTATTTTACTCCAATACATAATAAAAAGGCAAAACCTGCTGTTGGCGGATGGCTACCAAAAACCAGCTTATGCTTATAGACATCTTATACCTCCAATATAAACGAGCTTAATGCAGTGGCTGGAGCCAAAGATTCTACTTTAAAGTTTAATACTTTTAATTTAGACTTTTAATTACTGTTAACAAGGATACACCTTTGTGAAAGCTCATACATTTTTAGGTTACTACTCTTACAGTCTTTGAATGAATTATTAGTCTTTCTTTGCTAAGAAAACATATAAAATCAACGTTGGGACAGAATAGATTCCAGGGCATTAAGATGTCTTCATAATTACCTTTTTTTTTTGTACTGGGGATTCAACTCAGGGGCACTCGACCACTGAGCCACATCCCCAGCCCTATTTTGTGTTTTATGTAGAGACAGGGTCTCACTGAGTTGCTTAGTGCCTCGCCATTGCTGAGGCTGGCTTTGAACTCGCGATTCTCCTGTCTCAGCCTCCCTAAGCGCTGGGATTACAGGCTTGCGCCACCACGCCCCGCTATATTATTCAATCTTAATAAAGAATGGTATTATGCCCATTCCCCCTTCCTGCCCCCTGCCTCCCCCATGTCGCGTCCAGTGTTTCTCTATTTCTCTTATGTTTCCCATTCCCACCTCCCTTATTCATCAGCATCCACTAATCAGAGAGACCATTCGGCATTTGGTTTTTTGGGATTGGCTTACTTCACTTAGCATAATGCTTTCCAGTTCCATCCATTTGCCTGCAGAAAAATTATGATTGTAACAATTTTTTTCTATTTGCCTCAACAAATGTTTTCAGTGAACAGTGTATACAGCTTCTGAAAATTTGTTTTTTTTCTGTTATGTTTGATAACATGTATTAAAATGCAACTTTTGAGAAAAATAAAAAAAAACATAAAATAAAAGAATGGAATTATGGCATTTACCAGTAAATGGATGTAACTGGAGACTATCATCATGGTGAGTGAAATAAGCCAATCCCAAAAAATCAAACGCTGAATGTTCTTTCTGATATGCAGATGCTAATACCCATATAGGGGGGAAGATGGGGAAGAATAAAAATTCACTGGATTGGAGAGGGGGGAAGGGGGAATGGGAATGGGAAAGACAGTAGAAAGAATTGTACATAACTTTCCTATATTCATATATGAGTACACAACCAGTGCAACTATACATCTTGTACAACCAGAAGAATGGGAAGTTATACTCCATGTATTTATGATATGTCAAAATACATTCTACTGTCATGTATAACTAAAAAGAACAAATAAAAAAATTTAAAAAAAGAACAAGCTTTGTTTTTTTAATCTTTTGTGCTATTCTTTTATTTTCCATTTCATTAATTTCTGCTCTATCTTTATAACTTTTTGCCTTCTACTAATTTCAGATTTAGCTTGTTACTTTTCTACTGCCTTCAGATGCATGATAAGATTTTTAATTTGAGATCTTTCTACTCTTCTGATGTGGCCATTTATTGCTATCAACTATCTTTTTAATACTCCTTGTTCTATATCCCATAAGTTTTGGTATGTTGTCTCCATTTCATTTTTTCCAAGACATTTTTAAATGTATTTTTTAAATTTTTTTGATACATTGGTTGTTCCAATGTAAATTATTTTAATTTCCCTGTATTTGTATAGTTTCCCAAGTTTTTATTCTTATTGATTTCTACCCTTTTGCATTGTAGTCAGATAAGTTACTTAATATAATTTCAGTTTTTAAAAATTTGTTGAGACTATTTTTATTATCTGTTATATAATCTACCCTGGAAAATGTTCCATGTGCTGATGAGAAAAATGTGCATTTGGTAGTGTTTGAGTGGAATGTTCTATAGATGTCTGTTAGGTACATTTGGTCTAAGGTGCAATTCAACTTTGATGTTTTCTTCATTGATTTTCAGTCTGGGTGATCTGTCTGTTGCTGAAAGTGGTGTTAAAGTCCCCACAACTATTACTGTATTGGAGTCCATCTCACCCTTAGGTCTATTAATGCTTTATATATTGGGTGTTTCTATTTGGGAACATGTATGTTTAAAATTGTTATTTTTTTTCTGCTGAATTGACTCTTTTATCATTATAGAATGACCTTCCTTATCTCTTTTTACTGTTTTTTATTTAAAGTCTACTTTATCTGATATTCACATGGCTATTCCTGCTTATTTTGGATTCCGTTTACATAGAATATCTTTTTCCAACTCTTCACTTTCAGTCTGCTTGTTCTTAGAGGTAAAGTGAGTTTCTTGTAAGCAACATGTAGTTGGGTCTTGTTTTTGTTTTATCCATTCAGCTGCTCTATGTCTTTTAATTGGAGAATTTAATCATTTTAAAATTAAGGCAGCTATTGACAGGAAAGGTCTTACAACAGCCATGATGTAATTTATTTTCCAATTTTTTCTTTCTTTCTCTCTCATTTATAGCCTTCCTTTGTAGTTAATTACCCTAGTAGTGTGTTCTGATCTTTTGTTTATTATTTTGGTTTGTCTATTACAGATTTTTGCTTTGTGGATACCATGAGGCTTATAAAAAAATCTTTTGATTAAAACAAGCTACTTTGAAATGATAGCTTAACATGACCATAAAGATAAGAACAAAAAAAGAACAAGAGAAAATATGTGAATAAGAAAGCTCTCCAGTTGCATTCCATTTCTCCCTACATTTTGCATTTTTGAAATCTCATTTTATATCCTTCTATATTGCCTATTGCTTGAAATATCACCATATATTATTATTAATATTATATATATATTTTTTGGCACCAGGGATTGAACTCAGGGGTACTCGACCACTGAGCCACATCCCCAGCCCTATTTTGTGTTTTATGAAGAGATAGGGTCTCACTGAGTTGCTTAGCGCCTTGCCATTGCTGAGGCTGGCTTTGAACTCGCAATTCTCCAGTCTCAGCCTCCCAAAATGCTGGGATTACAGGCATGTGCCACCACGCCCAGCTTAGATATTATTTTAATTATTTTGAGTTTTAGTATCCATACTTAAGGATATAAGTAATTTATGCATCACACAATATTAGAGCACACTGAATTTGTATAATTACTCTTACCAATGAGTTTTATACTTTCCTATGTTTTCCTCTTATTCATTAACAACTCTTTCTTTCAATTTGAAAAATTTCCTTTCACATCTCTTCTAGAACAGGTCTGGTGGAGACACATTCTCTTAGCTTTTGTTTGGGAAGGTCTTTATCCTTTCTTGATTTCTAAAGGATTTTTTTTTTTCTAGGTATAGTATTCTTCTTGATTGACAGTTTTTTTTTTTTTTCAGTCCTATGAAAATCTCATGTTATTATCTCCTGGCTTATAATATTTCTGCTGAGAAGTCTGCTATTTTTTTCTTTTCTCTTAAGCCTTAAGAATTTTATCTTTCACCTATAAAGTTTGATTATAAGATGTCTTGAGGTAGACTTGTTTGAGCTAAATTTAACTAGTGACCTTTGGACCTTCCTATATTTGGATATTGTATCTTTCTCTAGGTTTGGAAAGTTTTCTGTTATTATTTCTTTGAATATGCCTTCTACCCCACTGACATTCTCAAATCCTTCTTGAACCCCAATAACCTGAATATTTGCTCTTTTAATACCATCTCAAAGTTCCCATAAGCTTTTTTCATTTCTCTTCATTCTTTTTTCTTTTTCCTCCTCCGTTTCTTTTCAAATAACTTGCCTTCACATTCAGTAATTGTTTCCTCTATTTAACCTATCCTGCTATTGATCCTTTCTGTGGTGTTTTTATATTGAATTGAGTGTATTTTTTTTTTTTTTTTTTGCTCAAGAATTTCTGCTTCACTGTTTAAAATTGCTTCCATCTCTTCATTAAGTTTCTCTCCTAGGGTATTAAAACATTTCTCTGGGTTTTCTTCAAGCTCATAAGTTTCCTTAAAATAGCTATTTTAAATTGTGAGTTCTCTCATACTGCCAGCACCTAATTTGGATACTGGGTGAGGTCATGGTTTCCTGGAAGCTTTTAAAGCTTGTTGGCATTTGATATCATTTGGGCATTAAAAAATTAGGTATTTATTCCAGTCTTCCAAGTATGGCTTTGTTTGTGCCTATCTTTCCAGAAATTATTAAACAGCCTGTTTATTTTCTCTGAGCCTGTAGTCATTTCCACTATTTCAGCACTGGCTATTGGCCAAATTCAGATTTGCTGGGAGTCTGCTGTTGAAGTGTTATCACTATTTCAGTACTAAGGGCAATCAAAACCCAGGTTTATCCCAAATACAGTGTTGTTGTGTTATCAAGGAAGAAACAGGAGAGCATCTAGAAAGAGTAATCTGTCACCACATGCCTCACCCTAGACCAGGGTAGGCCTGGGTGCCTCATCCACAGTTATTAGCCTGTGGTTAGACACTGCAACATTCTTCCCAACTCCATGAAAATTCATGGATAGACCAGTCGGTCTCCTCTGTCAGACCCGTTGCCACTAATACTTGCAAGCTGTCATAACCTGTAGGGAGCCACCTGTGAAATGTGCATAGACCAGATCAGCATGGAAGCCCATTGAGTGGGAAAGTCTGATATCTGGGGACTTAACAGCAGCAATCCTGCTGTAAGATGGCCCAATACATGTGAACTTCCACTCAGTTCTGCCAAAGGTCCCTCACAGCACCAGAGATGGGGTGACCTACTATAGCCACACAACCTCTTAGATATGAGTGTAGCCTGCCAAGACGCCAATCAACATGTTGACTGCAAGACATCATGAAGCAAGACTCCACCCCTGAAACCTTATCCCTGCCTTCGATGTACCCCCATAAATAAAATCACCAGAGCCATTTTCTAGTTGTTCAGCTCTAGCTCTTGTGTGGGCTGGACCTATCAGGCATTCCATGTGCTTTTTAAAACTAATTTTGACTTTGTCTTATTTCTTTACTACTTATTTTAGATTTTATTTTCTTAAGTGGCTTATCCCCCCTTGCTCAGGAAAAATTACACTGGTGAGGTGCTGGCTGCCTGGTGATAATAACCTGTGCCCACAGCCCACCAAGACCAGCACAACACTGGGTTAGGACCAAGGTCCACACTGCTATGGGCTGCCTATTGCTCAGGTGAACTTGTGGCCCAAAACCACTGCAGCCAGCAACAAGTGATGCTAGCTGTAATAAAATTCTTATAGAATGGGCTCACATGTCTTCCTCTGGCACTGGGGTTGTTCCAGAGGCTCCCTCTGATTTTTCTTAGCTCCTGTGAAGGTAGTTTAATGTGTGAATAACGGTTCAACTTGGTGTGTCTGTGAGGAGAGATCACCGGAGGATCTTACTTAGCTGCCATCTTACTCTGCCTCCTCAAGGTTAGTTTTTCAAGTGAAATATTATTTGTTCTGTCCTAACTATTAAAACTACCTGTTTCAGGTTTCCATTGGCTTCAGCCAGTATAGAAGCTGGTCAAGGTTACTTATGTGGAAATGTGGCCTAAATTTCAATTCTAAATGTGTCTGAGTGTTTGATGAACTGTCTGAATTTTATTTGGATAATCATTCATTAACTTTCAGCATTGATCCTGGCAGTTTTGATGCATATTTCAGAGTATACATTCAGTTTCACTAATTTTTTTCATGTCTATTTCTTAGTAGCAACTTTATTTCTACTTGATAACCAGTATCACTCTTTCCAGTCAACACAGTGCTTTATGACACAATGACACAATGGCCTCAAATGGCATTCTCACAGTCCAGTTCAAGAAATTCCTTATTTTTTCCGTTTATGAAAATATTCCTTGATTTGACCTATGAAACAATAAAGCTGAAGCACACAACTTTCAGATTGATCATTAAATTAAGCAGGCAGATTTGGCACTACAGTTTTTATTTCTGGAAACTTGTATTCTGACTTTGGGGAAAATTCTGTCACATATTAGTTACTTATTCAAAGAATATGTGACACCATTCAAGAAAGCAACCTGTTCATGTAAAATTATCCAGTAGCTGGGTTATTCTGCTGTTCCATAAGGCCTGAAATTTCTGAGATACAGGTTTTTAACAACATTTTACACAATGGAATATTACTCAGCATTAAAAGAGAATAAAATTATGGCCTTTGCTGGTAAATGGATGGAGTTGGAGAATATCATGCTAAGCAAAGTAAGCCAATTCCAAAAACCATAGGCCAAATATTCTCTCTGATAAGTGGATGCTAATCCATAATGGGAGAGGAGGCATGGGAAGAATGGAGAAATTTTGGTCAAAGGGGAAAGAGGGGGGGAAGGAAAAATGGGGGGGTTGAAAAGATGGTGGAATGAGATGGACAACAATGCCCTAGGTACACGTATAACTGCACATATAGTGTAACTATATATTGTGAACAACCAGAGAAATGAAAAGTTGCACTCCATTTGTGTACAGTGAATCAAAATGCATTCTGCTGTCATGTATACCTAATTAGAATAAATAAATTTTTAAAAAGGGTGTTTGGGTTGTGAAATGAACTCTCAAGCCAGAGACAATGTTATGTATGATATTATGTTATAAATATATAGGCACCAAATGTCTGATTTTTTTCCTTGATCAGTGTCATTGGTGTCTACTGTCCCCAAGTAATTATTAATAACACCCCTTACTCTATGAGAGTAACTGGATTTGGACAAAGGTGAGGACAGTGAAACAATAAACAAAAGGAAAATCACTGGTCTGGGAATTTAGGGTCCTGATTTGGTTCTGAAACTTTCTAGCTTTCTTCTTTTAGAAATGCCATTTTATTTTATTTTTTTATTTTTTCCCTCCATATTGTTCTTGGTGAATTACAGTTGTACATAATGGTGGGATTTGTTGTTACGTATTCATACATGCACACAACATAACAATATAATTTGGCTAAATTCATTCCTTAATATTTTCCCTTTTCCTCCTCTTCTTCCTTTCCCCTCCTAATCTATCTCCTTTTAATTTTTCATGAGACACCCCCTCACTTTCTTTTCCTTTTTCTTCTATAGCTTCAACATATGAGAGAAAATAGGCAATCAGTGACCTCTGAGTTTGTGACACTTATTTTCTGATTTTTCATTTTTTCTCTCTCTCACACACACACACACATAAGCTCATGTGCACACAGATTATATCTACTTCACTTGTCAAAATTAAATATGAAATTAAATATGACACTATTTATAAAATTTCTTGGCATATAAAAAGTAACTACTATGCCTTAGGAGGATCCAAGTGTGCAAAATTAAATTACCAATAAATTCTTTTAGTCTTCCAAACATCTATGCTGTCACCTAAAGTCAGCTGTTAAGGAAAAATCAAGGAGGAAAGAAAAAGGTTTTACTGCAGTTCTTGCATGTGCTCTCTAGAGGTCTCCATCACCACACAAATGAGCACAAGTTTTACAGCTACTTGTGGAAATTGAGAAAATGAATCTATCTCTTGTCAACTTCAATATTTTCCAACAAGATTTTTGCACTTTTGAGGCTGCATCAGATGATTTTCTGGTAACATTTGCTCTTTCATCCTTCAGATTAGGAAAGTTCTTCCTCCAGTACTCATTAGCAACTTTAGATTGGTGAGAGATACATCACTATCTACAACTCCATTATGTTTTGTTTTATATACATGGTGAATTCAGTTGTTTCCCACTCTTTCTATTCAAAAAACCATTAACCAGTCTCAGGTACTACCTTATTCTTTTACAAATTCAGATTATCTCTCAAAATAAACAACCAAGCCAAAAACTCCAGTGGAAGAAAAACATTCTAAGGCAACGTTTTTCATAACCATTGCTCTCGTGGGTAAGACCATATCTCAGGCTGTGGCTGGCACACACATATTTAACTAATACAAGTGTTTCACAAAGCAGTTGTTATCTTTACAGAGGGAATGACACTTACTATTCTATTCTGCTCTATCCTATTGTATCCTTTCTAATGGTGTTTTTGACACACTAATGAATTCCATGAATTACTAAAGAATGCCACTAGTGGTTTGATGCCTAAAGGGATGCAAAAATCTAAAAACAGGTAGTTTTGTTTAGCATGCAATGTATAGTGACTGATCCAGAAAGACTTCATGAAATGACAAAAACAATATGCTCAGTGTGATTCCATTCTATAAAGAATGTGAGTACTTGTATGCTCATTTATCAGGCAAGGTGGGAAACAGCACTGGATTGTGCTTTCTTTCTTGATCCAGGTTAGAGTTGGCCATCAGGGAACTTGTATACAAATTGGAAGGCAGAAGCAATACAGCAGCCTTGACTCTGAGATGGTCCCATAGGGTGGATGCACAGTGGGTCAAAGCTTCATGTCCATGTGAACTTTTCTGATGTCTGATGCTGTCCAAAAGTAGGCTCAAGCTGATAAATAGATCCTTGGCTGTGGATCCACAAAGAGGTAGCTAGGCAAAGGCGATAGCTTTCCCATAGCCTTCTCCTTCTTCAACTTTGGGTGGACATGTCTGGCTTCTCAGATTTCCCTGCAAGCTCAGGGCATGACTTTCCCCAAGGCATTGCTCCCTGGCACTCTGGCTGGGGACTTTGATCTTCGATTTCCCTTCCAGTTTTCACTACCCCAGTACCTCCCACATTTTTGTAAGGTCTAATTCCTATAACATACATCTTCACTCCATAATTCTCATCTCGATTTTGCTTCTCTGACCAAATCCCTAGTGATACACACAAATTTAATCAGTTGATAGTAGTAACGTCTGAAGAGGGAAATAAAGGTGATAGGAAGCATAAAGGAGAATAGAACTTTTCTTTGTAGATGTTGAAATCATTTAAAGTTATACAACAAGAATGTATTAATATATTATTTATATGATCAAAAGAAAAGGAAAAAAGGAAAGGAATCTTTTAAAAATACCAAAGTACATGAGACCCAGAAATATGTCACCTAGAAATAAAATTGCCCTGTTCCAAACATCTTAGAATGAATCTAAATGATATTGACATTCATATAAATGATAAAAGTGTTCATGGAAAGAAAAAGACAATTGACTTAGACTTCAAAAACTCATTATCATAGGAGAAATGTGAAGACAATGTGCAAGAGCAGTTGTTTCTCCATGCTGAAGGTGCAGACAGATCACCTGGACACCTGGTCCCAAAGTTGATTCTGATTCTAATCCAGTAGGTCTGGGACAGAGCCTTATATTCTGCATTTCAAACCAATTTCCAGGTGATGATAATACTGATTCATGGATCACACATCGAATAGCAAAGTCCAAGGGAACCTGGGAGACAAAAAAACCAACTGCAGTATATGAATTCAGATTGTTTCAAAGGGAGAAATAAAAGTCATTTGGAGGACAATTAAGGAAGTTAGAATATAAAGTGGATATTAGAAGATATTATATTTTTAGGTGGGATAATGTTATTGTGGTTCTATGGAAGAATGGTCTTAGGAAAGTTATCCTAAAGTACTAACGGTCAAGTATATGGTGATGTATGCAAGTTTCTATGATTGTAAGGATGAATTCCTCTGGCTCTCAGATTTTTTAAAAATGCATTTGGTATAGTAATTATTTCCCTGAATACAAATAGACAAAGAAATAGAGGCAGTGAATAATGAATAAATGGCCCACAAAGTATCAGCTGTAGAGGTGTTTTGTGGTGTGAAGTGCTAGTTTGGAAATGACAGTGTTATGGTTTGGATTACATGGTGTCTCCCAAAATCTCATGTGTGAGACGATGCAAGAATGTTCAGAAGTGAAATTAGTAGATTATGAGAGCTATAACCTAATCACTGGATTGATAATTTGAATGGATTACTGGTTGGTGACTATAGGTAGGAAGAGTGTGGCTGGAGGAAGTCCACCACTGGGGACATGCCTTTGGGATTGATATTTGTCCCTGATGAGTGAAGCTAGTTCTTCTTCCTGGCTGTCATGTCCTGAGGTGCTTTTCTCTACCACACCCTTCTACCATGATGTTTTGCCTTATCTCTCTGGTCCAGAGCAATGAATTTGCTGACCATGGACTGAAACTCTGAAATTGTAAGCCAAAAAACTTCACTTTCTCTAAGTTGTTCTTGTAGGATCTTTGGTCATAGCAATGAAAAGCTGATTAAAACAGACAGTGTTGAATTATTCCTGAGCCCTGCGCTCCTAGAACACTATTGTCGCCCGCCGGCAGGAGACAATAATCACGCCGTTATTCTCAGAAAGCAATCTTTATTTTTGTTGAGCACTCTTCTTGCCTTCCTTGGTTCTCTTTTGTTCTCTCTCATTCTCTCCTGTTCTCCTTCTCTATACTTTTCATACAGCAGGAAGTATTACAGAGCAGAGTTACAACCAATCAGAAGGAATAGCATTATCAAGCATGAGGGGAATGCATGAGCAGAATACAGGCGTGTATCAGAGCAGGCATTGCCCACGAGCCGAGCATGCACAGTGATGTTACCGCCAGCCAATGCTGTGCACTTCCTTAAGTTGTCTACCTGTTTACTGCAAGTTTCTGGCATACAGACAGGTTGCCATCTTGAAAGGGCGGGGCAGCTCCCGGGCCCAGAGAGCCTGCCCCCAACATAACACCATGACAGCTAAGAATCCACCTCATCCTATAGTGTTCTGAGAAAGATGGGTCCTTCCCCATATGATTTAGCTAAAACCTGTAGAAGATTTTCTTGTTTCCCTAGGACAAGGCAGACATAGGTCCTCTAAGTTCCCATTCTTTGTCTTATAAAAATTATACTAGCCAAATGATTTATCCCCACTTCCAATATGAACAAAATGTCTACTAACATCCCTCAATGAAAATTCAGTCAACTTTCCCAGACCCCTGAACTCTGTTCTCTGAGGTTAAGCAAGTGTTGGAATGCAGAATGATTCCACATAACAACCCAAAGAAAGATATTTCCAGCTCTACTCTTGGAGCATTCCACTTGTCATCCTGTACCCAGACTTGGACTCCTCTTTCTTTACAGCCTTGTTTACTCCTCCTTATAAAACAAAGGTCCTTTGTGCTGTACCATGGAGATGCCTGTAGACCTTACAGTCAAGCATCTCCTCTGTGTATTGCAATAACCCCCCTCCCTCTGTTGCAATAATCTTTTCAAATAAAGTCCAGATGTGGTTTTTTTATTTGAGAGAAATCCAAAGTTGGAGACAGACACTCTGCTTAAGTAAGTATCAGCAGAAGGGGCACAGACAAGGAGTTGCTGAATCAGAGGAATCTTGGAGCAAGGATTCAAGAGTCCCAGAAGCTGAGGGCTACAAGAGAGCAAGGCTCTGAAAGGGACCCTGATCTCTGCTCAGGGACTCTTCTGTGTGATTACACTATAATCTCAAAAATGATGTTGTGCTTGGTTTGACTAGATTTCATCTGGCAAGTGGTAAAGGGGCTGACTTGCAGCAAGCTGGGCTTCTGTCTGAACAGGAACAAGTTAGGAGATGATGGCCATCAGCAATACCAATAACTACTAGCTACTAGACTCCTGGAGTGTGCCAGGAGCTGAATGATGAACATTAGACACTCATTTCAAATTCATGCAACTCTGAAAAATGGCCTTCATGACCCTTATTTTATACCTGAAGGAATGATGTCCCAGAGGCTGTTAAATGCTTTTGCTGGAAGATGCAAAGCAAAGAGGAGTTGTTTTTCCTGGATACCCCAAACAAAACACACCTTCATTTTTAGTAGTTCCAAGGGTGCCTATGCCACTTTTTAGGGCTAACAACTCCAATGGGAAATCGATGATCACCTTCCTTGAGTGATGCTCCAACTATAGTGCCCTTCTGTTTAGCAAAGATAAATAAACTGACATATTCTCAGTTTGTCCTGCAGATGCCACCCTTGCCATGAGATAAGTATTTAGGGCTTTCAGACACTCCTTTTTGAAGACTGCGATTGCCTAATCAAACACTTTATGCAATCTTGATTTTAGGGTCATGACTCTGACTCTATAGATTTAGGGATTCCTAGATCCAATTAATTCCTTAGAATTCGTCCTTCCTTTTATATTTTGAAGGTATTTTCTTTATTTTTGAATAAATAATAGTTTCATGGTTCTTACAAGAAGTATAAAAATGTATAATAAAATAGTAAAAAATATCTTCCTATCGCTATCACCTTTGTGCTAAATTTTATCCCCCAAATAGAAATCTGCTAGTGTTAGCACCTTGTGTATCTTCCCTGAGTAATTTTGTGAATAAGCAAATATAAGTGTATAATTCTCTGCCATTGTGTTTAATGCAGCTACTAAACAAGATGTTCTTTAGATTCTCCACATTAATATGTCTTATGAGTTTTTCACTTGTAAACAATCACGTGGCATTCCATTTATGACCATATTATAAACCAATCAGTTATTTTTATCTTTGACTGATTTTAATGTTTTGCCATTAAATGATGATGATAATGGTGGTGGTGGTGGTGATGAAAAGTATTTACTCTGGGTCTGGCACTGTTTCAAGCACTTGACTTAAATTAACCCATTAAATCCAAACCACAACTCTATAAAGTAAGTGTTTTTATTATCACCATTTTATATATGAAGAAAGAAAAGCATGGGAAGATCAGCCAATTGGTCCAAGATCACCCAACGAGTAAGCGATGGCTCTAGTAGAGCAAATAAGATAACGCAAAAGTGGTTGGTAGTAATTGGAGGTTGGTGCCCAGTGATTCCTCAGATGAGGATGGGACTGGGAAAGGGAAGACATGGAGCACCCCTGCCACCACACCAGAAAAGACTCTCTAAGCCCCAAAGATATTGTTCCTATAGGCTGGAGATTTCCAGATCTCAGGATATGAACATGCTAGGTTGTATCAAAGAACGTTTACAACTCATCCATAAAAAGATATGCATGCTGATGGAAACTGCATCCCAAGTACCTGGTAACGACTCTGATTAAGGACACCACCTTCATACTATTATCCCTATTTTCTACTCCACTAAAGGACCTAAAAGATATCACTCCTGGGGCTGAGGTTTCGTCTCTGCTGTTTCCCACCACCAATCTTAATTATTCTGGTGTCTATCTTGGTAGCCCTTTAAATCAACTCCTGCCTTCTTTTTTTAAAAATATTTTGTAAGTTGTTGATGGACCTTTAATTAATTAATTTAAATGCGGTGCTAAGAATCGAACACAATGCCTCACACATGCTAGGCAAGTGTTCTACCACTGAGCCACAACCCCAGACCCCCAACTCCTGCCTTCTTGATCCCACAGACTTCACTGTGCCCTTCAGTGGGATCGTTTCCAGCACTTATGGTGCCCTTTTGCAAATGAGAGTTACAGCTGGACACACCCTAGGTCTGTATCTAGAAAAAAAGAAAGCTGTTTCTTTTTTTTCTTCCTTGGTCTTTCCTTTTATGGAATGAGCATGAGAACTTGTACTCCGGCCAGCCTCTACCTGTGCAGCTTGGCAGAACCTTACTTCAGACCCAGTCATTCCCCACCCTAAAGCTTTTTACTGATCCATTATCATGGAGATTTGGCTGTGAACCGGCCAGCCACTCAGGCATATAGAACTAAAATATGTGGGGCAATCAGATAGTTAATTATAATGGCAATTTGCACAGGACATGATACCCAGATAGCTGGCCAAAATTATTCTAGATTTCTAGGTGTTTCTGAGAAGGTAGTTTTTAGATGATATTAGCATTTAAGTCAGTAGAGTTTGACTAAAGCAGGTTGCCTTCCACAATGACATATAATTGATTAAGAACCTCAATATAAAAGACTGACCTCCTCCAAATAGAGGAAAGTCTGCCACCAGGTAGCCTTTGGCCTCAAACTACAGAAATAATTAATTCCTAAGATTTTGGACAAACCAGCCTCCATAATCAGCTGAGCCAATTCCTTAAAATAAATCTTTACCTATCCATCTACTTTAGTATATGCAACTCAAACACACACACACACACACACACACACACACACACACACACACGTATGTTTACATTCTCTGGAGAACCTGATTAATGCAGGTGGTTATTTCCTGGTGAGGTAACTTTCACTAATGTGAGATGGGAATCAATGGGTGAATGCTTCCTCTTTTCTTGTCCTGAGCATGCAGTCCTGAATTACTTTTTAGGCAATAAGTTGTATTGATTTTCTATTACCACTACAAGAAATCAGCACAAACTTGGTGATGTAAAACAATGTCAATTTATTATGTCAAGTTCAGGTGGTCTCAAGTCCAGGTAGGCTTGATGGGTTTCTCTGCTCTGTGTTTCAGAAGACCCAAATCAAGGAGGATGTCAGTCTAAATTCCTCTCTGGATGCTTTGGATAGAATCCCATTCCAAGCCAATTTGGTTGTTGGAAGAATCCATTTCCTTATGGTCTTAGGATCGAGTTTTCCATTTTCTTGATGGCTTTCAGCTGGAGAATGCCATTAGCTCCTTAGGGGCCTCTTTCCAGTTTTTGCATATGAGCCCCTACATCTCGGAGATACATGTTGAAATCATTCTTCTTGAAATCTCTCTGACTTCTGCTTCTGCCAAATCTCGTTAATCTTTTCTCTCCTATCTCCAGTCAGGGAAAATTCTCCATTTCTACGGGTGCATGTGATTAGCTTGAGCTCACCTGAGTAACACAAAATAATCTACTTATTTTAAGATCAGCTGATTAGTAATCTTGATTATATCTACAAAGTCCTGTCACATTAATACCTAGATTAGTGTTTGATTGAATAACCAAGGGATGGGTACCTTGGGGGATATCTTTAGAATTCTGATTACCACATAACCAGTCATCTATAGTGATGATCACCTTGGTAACTTTCTAGCCTTTCCTGTTTTTTCTCATTACGTCTTACCTTTGTTTCATGGGTCATGTCCCAATAAGGTATTGACATTTCAGCTTTGTCTCAGAATCTACGTATTGAGGAACCAGTCTATAATATCCACAGTGGTTCCCAAAAGTAGACCCCCAGGATGGGATTCTAAAGCTGGTTCAGCTACCAGTCAGATGGCAATAAAGGGCACAGGCTTGGAGTTATGCAGCATGCAGTTGCATTTGTATACTGAAGTCCTCATCTGTAAGTTGGTGGAGTAAGATGCAGGTAGAAAGTAAGATCATGGATTATATTTTGATTATGCCCTGTAATAATACTGAAAAATTAATAATCATATGAATTGAAAGAGATTTTTTCATTTTTTAAAATTGAACTTTTTATTTTGAGCTAATTGTGGATTCTTATGCAATTGTAAGAAATACAAAGAGATCCTGTGTCCCCTTTATCCTCCAATGGTAGTGTCTTTCAAAACTGCAGTATAATATCAAAACCATGACATTGGTCTTGATATAGGGAAATCACAAAACATTTCCATCATCACAGTGAGTCCTCCTGTTGCTTTTTTATAGCTGCACCCATTGCTCTTCCACCCCAGACTTCTTATCCCCTGGCACTCACCAATCTGTTCACTTTTATAATTTTGTCATTTCAAAAGTATTATATGAATGAAATCACATAACATGTAAATTCGGGTTATTTTTTCACTGCACAATTATGCAGAAATGCTGCCAAGTTGTATTTATCAATACTTTGTTGTATTTTATTGTTGAGCAGTATTCCATGGTATGAGGTGTACTATATTTTGTTTGTTTATTTATTATTTTGGTACCAGGGATTAAACCTAGAAGCACTTAATCTCTGAACCACATCCCTAACCCTTTTTATTTTTTATTTTGAGACAGGATCTTACTAAGTTGCTCAGGGCCTCACTAAGTTGCTGAGGCTGGCTTTGAATTTGCAATCCTCCTGCCTTAGCCTCCCAAGCCACTGGGATTACATGTGTGCAACACTGAACCCAGCTTTTTTGTATATTTTATAATATGGATGAACTACAGTTTGCTTAATCATTTACTTACTGAAAGACAGCTGAGATTTTTGTTACTGATTTTTAAATTATATTATTGTGGTCAGAGAACATATTCTCTAGAAATCTAATATTGAATTTTAAGTTAAATTATGTTAAAATAAATGAATTGTAGCTGGGCGCAGTGGTGCAAGCCTGTAATCCCAGCACTTAGGGAGGCTGAGACAGGAGAATTGCAAGTTCACCGCAGCCTCAGCAACGGCAAGGTGCTAAGCAACTCAGTGAGACCCTGTCTCTACATAAAAGTCCTGCTGATGACCTCAGAAGGACTTTGCAGGAGCCTAAAGGAGGGAACTGACCTTGTAAGGGTTGGGGCTGCTGCAGCTGACATCTGGCGAACACATTGTGCCTCATCAGGGGCTGAGCCCAGAGCCAGGGAATACTTCTGTGTTCCAAGTTCACTGAATACAAAGTGTATAAAGTTTCAGTTAGAAGAAATAAGTTCTAGTGATTTATTCACAGCATGGTGACCCTGTCTCTACATAAAAATAGGGCTGGGGATGTGGCTCAGTGGTCAAGTGCCCCCGGGTTCAATCTCCAGTACCTCCCCCCCCGAAAATGAATTGTTTCAGATGATCCCATAGTGTGGAGCTACCATTCACACATATGGGAAGACAAGTTATTTTTCTGGCTTTCCCTGCTTTACTACCACTGTCTGCCATTCTTCCTTCCTGTATCACACTCTCCAACAAAGTATTGGCACATGAGATCTTTTCTCAGGTTCTGCTTTTATTAAACCCAGGCTAAGACTGGTATTATTGGGTATTAGTTGTATTCTCAGAACTTGCTCTGTGTACTAGTGCTCAAAGTCACATACAAGGTGAAATAGATGCTGGGACACTGGGGAAGAAGTTCATTCATTCATTGGCTTTGTCCTTGGTAGTTTTTCTCAGACTCCAAAGAACATAGGGAATTATTAAAGGTAAACCCGATAATCTAAGGTGAAGAATGGTATGAAATGTACTATATTCAGTACATGAAAGTATAAAAGATACATGAATTTATAAAATTAGGCAACACTTCAGGCAATATGTATTTTAAACTACGTACTGTTTCCAAAGGAACTGAAATAATTCTGTCTAAGAGACATCTGCACTTCCATATTCATTGCAGCATTATTCATCAGAGTCAAGATATGGAAACAACCTACATGCCCAATGATGGCCAAATGAATAAAGAAACATACACACACACACATACACACACACACACACACACACACAGAGGAATACTATCCAGGCTGTCACAAAAAGTAATTTCTGTCATTTGCAATAGCGTGGATGAATCTAAAGAAAATTATGTTAAAGGAAATAAGCCAGACAGAAAGACAACAGTGCAGAATATCACTTATATGTGGAATCTAAAATAGTTGAATTCATGGAAGTAGAAAGCAGAATGGAATTTACCAGGGATGGAGTGAGAAGTGGATGGAGAAAGAAAACATGTTAGTCAAAGTGTATAAAGTTTCAGTTAGAAGAAATAAGTTCCAGTGATTTATTCACCGCATGGTGGCTCTAGTTAATAATAATGCATTTCATATTTCAAAATTGTTAATTAACCTGATTTAATCATTCCACAAAGTATACATATAACATCACATTGTACCACATAAATGTATACAATTATTATTGCATACATTTTGTATAAATGTATACAAATTGTATATAATAAATGTGTATAAATGTATACACATAAATATTAAATAAATTTATACGATAAATGTGTACAATTTGTATAATAAATTATACAATTTATTTTATTTTAAAAATTTTAAAAATCATCTTAAGATCAATGATTTAGAGATCATTTTAACATTTCTTAATTTCTTAAAGTCAAGACATTTACATATTGGAATTCTTAAGTGTTATTAATCATCATGGCATACATGAATTCAGGAGAAATTAGGATTTTGTAGATATCATGAACTGAACAAAAGTTTTACCAATGCATTGTACTTTGAGTTCAGAATATCACAGACTGATTAAGCTGATCAGTTTTATTTGTGTTTATTTCAGATACTCATGAAGACAGAAACATGAGAAGAGAGAGTCATGTCTAGTAGATGAGTTCCCGTCTTGGATAGTGACTTGGGGGTTTCCAAGGTCTAGCCACCTTTTGAGAACTGAAAGGGAAATGAAATGTTTGGAAGTGCTGGTGACCTCAGAAGGACTTTGCAGGAGCCTGAAGGAGGGAACTGACCTTGTAAGGTTTGATGCTGCTGTAGCTGATATGTGGGGAACACATTGTGCCTCAACAGGGGATGAGCCCAGAGCCAGGGAATACTTCTGACTTTACCATATTGAAAGCCTTTGGATCCTTTAGAGAGAGGTGGGAAGAAACCTGGAGCAGCCATGCCAAGCACTTGTGTTGGGTGCTGAATATAAAATCCTAATTGTATTTTATATAAATGGCAACTTAAAAGATGAAGTGGCATTGTAATGGGCATACCCTTAAATAAAGGAATCCCTAGATTTAGATGCCTAGGAGGATGCAGTGGTTAAATGTTAAGATTCGTATGGATTGTAGTAATGTCCTTACGAGGGTTAACTTGGGCATGGATAGCAGCTCTAGAAACTGTAATTTTTGCATTTATGATTCATTAGGGCTGAGAAACAGAAATGTAGAAAATCTATTAATGGCATCACCAGGCTCAAATCTCAGCTGAAGGAGCGCTTGCCATCCCAGATGGAAAAGACTTGCATCCTAAAGATTGTAATATATATCAGCAGACATAAAATAAGTAACTTAAAACTTCCACAAATGAGAGTGGAAGACTGGCAGAGAGCCTGGTGGAAAGATTCAAGGTGACAGAAAAAACAGAAGCCTTCCAGTAGGGAAAAGACGAGCCTTTTCTAAAGGCCAGAACCTAGTCTAATGGGAAGGGTAGAAACTAACACCAATTAATGAGAATGTCTAGAAAGTACTCAATGCTTTTTAAATTTACTTAAGGAACTAGTACTTTCACAGCAATTTCAATTCAGAATACTAAGGAAATGCATGATGGCTGTACCTCTGAACTCTGCCTAAAGTAATCAGAAAAGGAATTCATTACAATGCTCTTATGTCACTCAGATTTGACAGGAAAGTTAAAGACCTTGGCTCATATAATGGGAAGATTTCCAATGAGTCTGGGAGCAAATAACATGTCTGTAGTTGTGCCACAGGAATAGGATCCCAGGGCTGGTACAGTATTGCTGTGGTGCTGGGTACAATATTGACTCTGCCACCACAGATTATCTCTTTTTCTATGACTGTATTTCTTCCTTTATATCCAAAATCCCAGGTGAGGGGGAAAACACCTAGTGTCCCTTAGTTTTCATGTAATGATTAAATCTCTGCTTCTCACAAAGACTTTTATGTTGTGGTGGTTTGTTTGTTTTTGTTTCTAAAAAATATAAATGGGACTTATTGGCTGGGCACCCAAAGATCACTAATAAATATCCATTCTTATAACCCTGTGGGCTGCCCCATATTCTACACGCATTGTTTCTCACATAATTGCACTTTCCTGAAAGAGCTTATGAAATATTAGGATTATTTCTTATTTCCTTTAAAAAATAGAACTTGTGGGCTGGGATTGTAGCTCAGCGGTAGAGTGCTTGCCTCGCATGCGTGAGGCCCTGGGTTCGATCCTCAGTACCACATACAAGGCAATAAAATAAAGACATTGTGTCCATCTACAACTAAATATATATATATATATAACTTGTTTATGTATCCATGAAAGCTTGGAATTTTCATTGTAGGAAAATTTGCAGAATGATTTTATTAGTGATTTAGATTGGTTAATATTTATTACACTATAGAAATGGTAAGCATTATAGGCTTATATAGACATTTGTCTTGTTAACTTTGGTAAGTTATATTTTCTAGACCTATAGGCATATCATCTACATTTTCATATATATATTGGCAGAAAATTGTTTATAATATGCTGATATTTTCCTATTTACTTTTAATGCCTGGAAGATCTCTAGTGATGCCACCTTTTTCAATCATAGTATTCTAATATCTGTGCCTTTTCTCTCTTCCTAGACTTACTGTTTATCAATCTTCAATATATCAATTATTTTTGTTGTTAATTTTCACTACTAAAGGTTTGTTGTCTGACTTCATTAACTTCTGCCCTTATTTTTGTTCTTCCTTATGCTTTGTTTAGGTTTATTTTAGAGGTTTTTAATCTTAACTTTCTGAGGAAAAAAAAGTTACATGCATTATCTCACATAGTTGTTGTGGTGAAACATTTAAGATCCACTCCCTAAGTAATTTTCAAGAATAAAATACATTGTTATTAACTGTGGCCATCATGTTGTACAATAGATCTCTTGAACTTACTGAAATTTTGTGTCCTTTGACCAATATCTCCATAACTTCCCCTCATTCTCCTGGCCCCTGCTGGCCCCTGGTAACCACCATTCAACTTCCTACTTTGCTGAGTTTGATGTTCTAGAGTTCACATATAAGTATGAGGGAACTTAATCTACAAACTTTTCTGTTGTTCATTTTTGCATGAACTAGATTTTCCTAAAATTTTAGAAAAAAATCAGTGGTTTCAGATAGTTTCTCCAATTTGAGGCATTTAAAGTTCTTCTCCCATTTTGATGAAGTTACTCAAAAATAAAGTGGGTCTTCTGTGAACGATTCCCTATCTCAGTTTTCCATCTCTCCTCTCACTTTTATCTGGATCTTCCATTTCCTTTTATGCATCTCTCTTCTGTTCACTTTGGACTGATTTTCAGGAATTTGCCTACAGGGTGAGGCTTTATTCCAACTAGAGTTTTGACTGTTCATTTTGAGAGTTCACAGGGTCAAGGATACTTAGGCCCTTTCAGATGTACTGCAGGCCATTTGGGCTTACCATCTACTACAAATGCAAATCTTCCCAGTTGGAGCTGCTGTTGTCAAATTGCCCAGCAAGTTTGTGAGTGATGACTTTGAAGTTCTCAGTTTTATCAGAGGCCCCATGGCTTTCCCTACTTCCTCCTACATAGATGATGCTGTTACACAGGTTTGAAGCTCTGAGTATGCTCTTTCCCACTCATATTTTGAGCTTCTTGGGTACATTTTGCTAATTACTGTTTCATGTGTCATATCTCTGGGTTTGGGCTGTCTTAATTGTTTTATGATTTTACAGGTGCATTTATAGAGATTAAAAACTATACCACTATTTTCCAGAATCCCCTCCTTTATATTTTTATACTATTAATAGTAATTTATGAAAATGTTTTGTAATTCTTATTTTCTTACCCCATAGAAATAAAATTGATTATGAGTTTTGACCTTACATTTGTCAGCTAAGCCCATTTGTATTAATTATATTGATTTAATTTATCCATGTATTCTTTTGGATAGTCTGTGTATAAAATCATACCAACTATGAATTAGTTGTATCTATTCCTTCATACTTTTTGTATTTTTTCTTAGCTATTGAATTGTCTAGAACTTAAGAATAACATCAAAGAGAATAGTGGTCGTGGGCATCCTTGTCTCATTCAAAATCATTTCCAATTTCAGGTGAATATATTCAATAGTTCACTGTTAAGTGTAATGAATTATACAATTTTTTCATAAATATTTCATGTGAGATAAAGAATGTTCTCCTTGACAGCTAGTTTGCTGCAAGTTTTTATCATGAAAATGATGAAATTTATTAAATTCTCATTTAGTATCTGTTTAGATTATTACATAATTTAACCCTTTACCTTATTTATGTAGTGATTTATATTGATCCATATGAAAAAATCATAATAAGGTATAACACCTATGAAAATAAAAAAATTTTTTTGGTACTAGAGATTGAACCCAAGAATGTTTTCCCACTGATCCATAGCCCCAGCCCATTTATTAGTTTTTATTTTGTGACAGGGTCTCACCAAGTTGTTTATGACCTCACTAAGTTGTTGAGGCTGATCTTGAACTCTAGATTCCCTGGTTTCAGTCTCTAAATAAAGAATTTTGAAAGTACAATTCAGTGTGTCATGGCAAGAGCAATTGAGAATCTAATCATGCTACAGAACATTGCCATATCTTAATTTTCTTGTGTACCCTTCTAGTCATTTGCTCACCCCTCATAGAGCAAAACACTGTTTTGATATCTATCCCCATAAATTAGTATTTCATGCTCTTGAATTTCATAGAAATGCAACCAAAAGAATTTCTGTTGCACATGATATATTTTCTGCAACCTTATAGTTTGAGATTCAGGTATGTTGCTACATATACATAAATTAACAGTTTTTACTAATTAGTAGTCTGCCCTTTTTAATTGCCAAGTAACATACCATGATATGAACAGATCATAATTTTTTTATTCTTTTGATGGACATTTGGGGTCTTTACAATGTTTTGCTATTATTTTTAAAGCTAAAATGAACAGTCTTATACAATTTGTTTTGTAAAGACATATTTTTGTGTGGGGGACTAAATGCCCAGAATGTAATTGGTACAGCATATAGTAAGGATGTGTTTAATTTATAAGAAAGATTCTCAATGTAGTTATACCATTTTATGTTCCTGCCAGCAATGTATGAGAAACTGAGTTACACGTCATCTTCACTAGAAGGTGCTACTGTTATTCTTCACAATTCTGGTTATTTTAATGGGTATATAGTAGCATCTCATTATGGCTTCAGTTTTCATTTACCCGTGGCCAAGAACATTGAGCATCTTTTAAATGTACTTCTTGGGTATTCACATTTCCTTTTTTAATGAGGCACCTATAGAACACTTTACTGAGTTATTTGGATTTGAATTATTGATTTGTAAAAGTTATTTATATAACCTTAATGCAGGTTTTCTGTAAGATATATGAAGTGCAAATAATTGTGACTTGTGTTTTCATTATTCAACGATGTTTTGTAACAAAGATATTTTGAATTTTGCTGAAGTCCAATTTATAAATGTGTTTAATGCTTTTTCATTTTGTTGAAGAAATATTTTCCTATTTCAAGAGCACAAAGTCATTACCCTATATGTGCTTGAAAGAACTTCTTTGTTTTCATTTTTCCTTTCATGGATCTAAACCATCTTGAATTAAGTTTTTGTGTGAGATAAGGGTCAAGATTTATTTTTATCTGTATGTGTATCTTGTTCATTCAACACCATTTGTTGAAAATATTTTCTGTGTTCTGTTAAATTCACGGGCATATTTATGGAAACTCAATTAACATATTCTTGTGGATCAAATTCTGAATTATTTATTCTATTACATATTTCTGTTTAACAACCCTCACAACAATACCATACTCTTTTAATTTATCTTCATACTAGGTATGTAAATCAAAACTAGAAGTACACTGTTATTCTGTTTTCAATCTGTTTTGGCTATACTAGTTTCTTTATCCTTCCATATATATTCTAATATCAACTAGTCAATTTCTTTATCACAGACTGTTAGGACTTTTATTAAAACTGAATAGAGGGCTGTGATGGAGCCTAGACCTGGAACACCTGTGCCCAGGTCTTGTGGAGAAGAATACCACACCTGCACAGCGGCTCCCTATCCACCAACATGAGGCCCCACCCAAACTGCCTCCATCGTGGGACACTGCAGCCACCAACAGAGCCCTTCCTGCATGGTAATCTACACCATAGACAACGGACAGGGACAGCTGCCCGTTGCAGCACCGCATGTCCACCACTGAGCAGGCCACCCCACGCCAGTGCACAGCCCATGCTTCCAGCCCCACCTCTGAAAGCAGTTGCCTCCAGCTTGGGGCACCTCCACTGCCATCTGAGGTTACCTCTGCTGTCATCTCCATCACCTTTAGTTGGGGCAGCTTCCATTTAAGGACACCTACTGGGACCTGGAAACCCAAAACCAAGGTATCTACAGGCTTGATGCTACTGCTGACATCAACTAGGGATATGGCTGTTTTAATCAAGGGACACAACCAAGATCTAGAAGATTGTCACGAAGCTCTGTTGGGACTGGTTGCACCAGAGGTATCCCTACTAAGTGTGCTAACAGACACCATCCTGTTACAGAGGCAATAGAGACCCTTGCATGGGGTCGCCTCTCTTTTTTTTTTCCTGCTAACAGCCAACTTCTTTTGATTCCCCTTTCACTCATCCTGTAATCTAATACCTCTGTATTCTCACATACTACATCGTAAATGTCACATCCTAACCCTCCCCCCCATTCTCTCTCTGTCCATCATTAGAAACTGTAAAACCTTATGCAAACCTACTGGATAAATGGTACAAGATAACCAAACTCATCATTTCTGTTTATAGTGACAAAACTGTAAATGTATAAATAGGAGCTAATTGATTTGTGGCTGCATATTGGTTGCATTGGGTGCTGTAAACATTAATCTACACCTTAAAGGTAAGGTATTGGTAACCTGCAAAGACACTTCAATATTATAGAGTAGAAACTGCAATACCTCAGATCTATACTGCAAGAGGGGTAGACACATAGACAACATGAAAAAACAAGGGAGAAAAGTGCCCCAAACAAACCAAGATACCACAATAATAGAACCCATTGACAGCACAGTACAGGAAATGTCAGAGTGTACATAATTAAAATAATCTACAAATTAAAGAATTACCTAAGTGAGCAAATACAGGCAAAAATAGATCACTCCAACAAAGAGATAAGAGAGCAAATATAGGCAACCATTGATCACAACAAAGAGCAAATACATGTAGCAAAAGATTACTTTAAGAGAAAGATAGAGATTCTGAAAAAATAAAAACAAAACAAAAATCCTTGAAATGAAGGAAACAATAAACCAAATAAAAACCACAATAGAAAGCATTACCAACAGACTGGATAACTTGGGAGATAGAACCTCAAACAATGAAGACAAAATATATAATCTTGAAAATGAAGTTGACCACACAGTGAATGGCAAGAAACCATGAATAGAATATCCAAGAACTATGGGATAACATCAAAAGACCAAATGTAAGATTTATCAGAATAGAGGAAGGCACAGAGTTTCAAACCAAAGGAATGCACAATCTCTTCAATGAAATAATATCAGAAAATGTCCCAAACATGAATAATGAATTGGAAAACCAAATATAAGAGACTTACAGGACACCAAATGTACAAAATTACAACAGATCTATGCCAAGCCACATTATAATGAAAATGATTAGCATACAGAATAAGGACAGAATTTTAAAGGCCACAAAAGAGAGGAATCAGCTTACATATAGGAGGAGACCAATTTGAGTCTCAGTAGATTTTTCAACCCAGACCCTCAAAGCCAGGAGATCCTGGAACAACATATACCAAACTCTGAAGGAAAATGAAAACCAACCAAGAATCTTATAACCAACAAAATTAAGCTTCAGATTTGATGACAAAATAAAAATCTTCCATGACAAACAAAAGTTAAAAGAATTTACAGTGAGAAAGGCTGCACTACAGAACATTCTTGGCAAAAATATTCCGTGAGGAGGAAATGAATAACAATGAAAATCTGCAAAGGGAGGAACTACAGTAAAGGTAAGGCCAATCAAAGGAGAAACCAAGTCAAGTTAAACACCAAAAATAAAATGACCTGGACTACAAATCATATTTCAATAATAATCCTGAATATGAATTGCCTGAACTTATCAATTAAAACACATAGACTGATGGATTGGATTTAAAAAGACCCAACAATGTGCTGCTTTCAAGAGACTCATCTCACAGGGAAAAACAACCACAGATTGAAGTGAAAGGATGGGGTAAAACATATCACTCACATGGACCATGAAAACAAGCAGGGATTTCCATCCTCCTATCAGATAAAGTGGACTTCAAACCAAAGTTAGTGAAAAGGGACAAAGTAGGACATTTCATACTACTTAAGGGAATCATACATCAACAACACATAACAATCATAAATCTGCCCCAAACAATGGGGCATATATGTATATCAAACATTTCTCAACTTCAGTAAGTAAATAGACCACAATACAATAATACTGGGTGATGTTAACACAGCTCTCTCACCACTGGATAGATCAGCCAGACAAAAACTAAACAAAGAAACTATAGAACTCAATAAGACAATCAATAATTTAGACTTAACAGACATATATAGAATATTCCATCCACCAATGTGCAAATACACTTTTTTTCTCTGCAACACATGAATTCTTCTCAAAAATGGAACATACTTTATGCCACAAAGCAAGTCTTAGCAAATACAAAAAATAGTGATAATACCCTGCATTCTATCAGACCATAATGGAATGAAATTAGAAATCAATGATAAAGTGAAAAATAGAAGCTACTCCAACACCTGGAGATGAAACAATACATTATTGAGTGATGCATGGATAAAAGCAGACATAAGGAAGGAGATAAAAAAATTCTTAGAGTTAAATGAGAACTCTAATACAGTATATGGAAATCTGTGGGACATTATGAAAGCAGTGCTAAGAGGAAAGTTCATAGCATTAAGCTCATACATTAATAGAAGTAAAAGTCAACAAATAGATGACTTGACTCTATATCTCAAAGCCCTAGAAAAAGAAAAACAAACCAACTCTAAAAGTAGTAGAATACAAGAAATAATTAAAATCAGGGCAGAATTCAATGAAATTGAAATGAAAGAAACAATTCAAAGAATTGGCAAAACAAAAAGGTAGTTCTTTGAAAAAATAAATGAAACTGACAAATCCTTAGCCACTCTAATGAAAAGAAGAGCGAAACCTCAAATTACCTATGTGATGAAAAAGGAAATATTATGATACACACTATTGCAATACATAAGATGATTAGAAACTATTTTGAAAATTTATACTTCAGCAAAATAGAAAATGTCAAAGACACAGAAAAATTTCTAGAGGCATATGACCTACTCAAACTGAACCAGGAGGACATACACAACTTAAACAGATCAATTTCAAGCAAGGAAATAGAAGATGCCATCAAAAGCCTACCAACCAAGAAAAGACCAGGACCAGACGGATTCTCAGCAGAGTTCTACAAGACCAACAAAAAAGATCTAACTCCAATACTCTTCAAATTATTCCATGAAATAGAAAAGTAGGGAACCCTTCCAAATTCATTCTATAAGGCTAATATCACCCTGATACCAAAACCAGACAGAGACACATTAAAGAAAGAAATCAGACCAGTATCACTGATGAACATAGATGTGAAAATTCTCAATAAAATCTTGGCAAATCACATACAAAAACATATTTAAAAAATAATGCACCATGATCAAGTGGGGTTCATTCCAGGGATGCAAGTTTGGTTCAACATATGGAATCAATAAATGTAACTCATCACATCAATAGACTTAAAGACAAGAACCACACAGTTATGACAATTGATGTGGAGAAAGCATTTGACAAAATACAGCACCCTTTCATTTTCAAAACACTAGAAAAACTAAGGATAATAGGAACATACCTCAATATTGTAAAAGTTATCTATGCTAAACCCAAGGCCAACATCATCCAAAATGGAAAAAAAAATGGAAGCATTCCTTCTAAAAACAGGAACAAGACAGGGAATGTCCTTATTCATCACTCCAATGCAACGTAGTTATTGAAACTCTAGACAGAGCAATTAGACAGAAGAAAGGAATTAAAGGGATACAAACAGGAAAAGAATAATTCAAACTACTATTATTTGCTGAAGACATGCTTCTATACTTAGAGCATCCACCAGAAAACATCCAGAAATAGTAAATGAATTCAGCAAAATAGCAGGATATAAAATCAATACTCATAAATCAAATGTATTTCTATAGATCAGTGATAAAACCTCTGAAAGAGAAATTAAGAAAACTACACCATTAACAATAACCTCAAAAACAATAAAATACTTAGGAATCAATTTAACAGAAGAGTTGAAAGACCTCAATAATGAAAATTACAGAATACTAAAGAAAGAAATTGAAAAAACCTTAGAATATTGAAAGACCTCCCATGATCCTGGATAGGCAGAATTAATTGTCAAAATGGTCATACTACCCAAAGTGCTATACAGATTCAATGCAATTCCAATTAAAATCCCAATGTCATTAATTAATTAATTAATTTATTTATTTATTTATTTATTCTACTTAGGTATACATGATAGCAGCATGCATGTTGACTCATTGTACATAGATGGAGCACAATTTTTCATTTCTCTGGTTGTATGTGATGTAGAATCACAACATACATAATAATACATACATAATGCTAGGGCTATGATGTCCATCATATTCCACTATTTTTACTGTCCCCCTACATCCTCCCCCATCCCACCCCTGTGACCAAATTTCCTCCATTCTTCCCGTGTCCTCCCCTACATTATGGATCAGCATCCACTTATCAGAGAGAACATTTGGTTTTTTGAGATTAGCTTACTTTGCTTAGCATGATATTCTCCAACTCCATCCATTTACCTGCAAATGCCATAATTTTATTCTCTTTTATTGCTGAGTAATATTCCATTGTGTATATGCACCACAGTTTCTTTATCCATTCATCTATTGAAGGGCATCTAGGTTGGTTCCATAGTTTAGCTATTGTGAATTGAGCTGCTATAAACATTGAAGTGGCTGCATCACTGTAGTATGCTGTTTTTAAGTTTTCTGAGTATAGAACAAGGCGTGGGATAGCTAGGTCAAATGATGGTTCCATTCCAAGTTTTTTAAGGAATTTCCATACTGCTTTCCAAATTGGTTGTACCAATTTGCAGTCCCACCAGCAATGTATGAGTGTGCCTTTTCCCCTACAACCTTGCTAACACTTATTGTTGTTTGTATTCTTGATAATTGCCATTCTGACTGGGGTGAGATGAAATCTTAGTTTTGATTTTCATTTCTCTAATTGCTAGAGATGTCAGACACTTTTTCATATGACTGTTGATCAATTGTATACCTTCTTCTGTGAAGTTTCTGTTCAGCTCCTTGGCCCATTTATTGATTGGGTTGTTTGTTTTTTTGTTGTCAGTTTTTTGAGTTCTTTATATATCCTGGAGATTAGTGCTCTATCAGATGTGCATGTGGCAAAGATTTGTTCCCATAAAGTCAGCTCTCTGTTCACTTCATTGATTATTTCTTTTGCTGAGAAGAAGCTTTGTAGTTTGAATCCATCCCATTTATTGATTCTTGATTTTACTTCTTGTGCCATAGGAGTCTTGCTAAGGAAGTAAGGTCCTAATCTGACATGATGAAGATTTGGGCCTAATTTTTCTTCTATTAGGCATTGGGTCTCTGGTCTGATTCCCAGATCCTTGATCCACTTTGAGTTGAATTTTGTGCATGGTGAGAGATAGGGGTTCAGTTTAACTTTGGTGCATATGGATTTCCAGTCTTCCCAGCACCATTTGTTGAACAGGCTATCTTTTCTCCAATGTATGTGTTTGGCACTTTTGTCTAGTATAAGGTAACTGTATGTAAGTGGGTTTGTCTCTGTGTCTTCTATTCTATACCATTGGTCTACATGTCTATTTTGGTGCCAGTACCATGCCATTTTTGTTACCATAGCTTTGTAGTATAGTTTAAGGTCTGGTATTGTGATGCCTCCTGCTTCACTCTTCTTGCTCAGGATTGCTTTGGCTATTCTGGGTCTCTTATTCTTCCAAATGAATTTCATGATTGACTTTTCTTTTCAGGAATGACTTTGGGATTTTAATTGGAATCACATTGAATCTATATAGCACTATGGGTAATATGGCCATTTTGACAATATTGATTCTGCCTATCCAGAAGCACGGGAGATTTTTCCATCTTCTAAGGTCTTCTTCAATTTCTTTCTTCAGTGTCTTGTAGTTTACATTGTAGAAGTTTTTCAATTCTTTTGTTAAATTGCTTCCCAAGTATTTTGGTTTTCTTTTGTGAATGGGATAGTTTTCCTAATTTCTCTTTCAGAGGGTTTAACACTGATGTATAGAAATGCAATTGATTTATGGGTGTTGATTTTATATCTGCTACTTTGCTGAAATCATTTATTAATTCTAGAAGTGTTCTGATAGAATTTTTGGATCTTCTAAATATAAAATCATGTCATCTGCAAATAATGATAGTTTGAGTTCTTCTTTTCTGATTTGTATCCCTTTAATTTCTTTCTTCTGTCTAATTGCTCTGGCTAGTGTTTCAAGGACTATGTTGAATAGCAGTGGTGAAGGAGGGCATCCCTGTCTTGTTCCCGTTTTTAGAGGGAATGCTTCCAACTTTTGTCCATTTAGGATGACATTGGCCTTGGGTTTAGTATAGATAGCTTTCACAAAGTTGAGGTATGTTCCTATTATCCCTAGTTTTTCTAATGTTTTGAACATAAGAGGGTGCTGTATTTTGTCAAATGCTTTCTCTGCATAAATTGATAAAATCACATGACTCTTATCTCTAAGTCTATTGATGTGATGGATTATGTTAATTGAGTTTTATATGCTGAACCACATTTGCATCCCTGGAATGAACCCCACTTGATCATAGTGCACTATTTTTTGGATATGTTTTAGTATGTGATTTACCAGAATTTTGTTGAGAATTTTTGCATCTATGTTCATCAGGGATATTGGTCTGAAATTTTCTTTCTTTGATATGTCTCTGTTTGGTTTTGGAATCAGGGTGATACCTCATAGAATGAGTTTGAAAGGGTTTCCTCCTTTTCTATTTCATGAAATAGTTTGAGGAGTATTGGTATTAATTCTTCTTTGAAGGTCTTGTAGAACTCGGCTGAGAATCCATCTGTTCCTGGGCTTTTCTTGCTTGGCAGGCTCTTGATGGCATCTTCTATTTCCTTACTTGAAATTGATCTGTTTAAGTTGTGTATGACCTCTTGGTTCAGTTTGGATAGGTCATATGCCTCTAGAAATTTGTCAGTGTCTTCTGGGTGTTCTATTTTACTGGAGTATAAATTTTCAAAATAGTTTCTAATTATCCTCTGTATTTCAGTAGTGTCTATTGTGATATTTCCTTTTTCATTATGAATTTTAGTAATTTGGGTTTTATCTCTTCTTCTTCTTGTTAGTGTGGCTAAGGATTTGTCAATCTCATTTATTTTTTCAAAGAACCAGCTTTTTGTTTTGTCAGTTTTTGGAATTATTTCTTTTATTTCAATTTCATTGATTTTAGCCCTGATTTTAATTATTTCCTGTCTTGTTCTTCTTTTGGTGTTGGTTAGCTCTTCTTTTTCTAAGGCTTTGAGATGAAGAGTCAAGTCATGTATTTGTTGACTTTTACTTCTTTTAGTAAATGAGCTTAGTGCAATGAACTTTCCTCTTAGCACTGCCTTCATGGTGTCCCAGAGATTTTGATATGTTGTATCAGAGTTTTCATTTACCTTTAAGAATTTTTTTATCTCTTCCCTGATGTCTTCTGTTATCCATGCATCATTCAATAGCATATTATTTAGTTTCCAGGTGTTGGAATATTTTCTATTTTTTAATGTGTCATTGATTTCTAATTTTATTCCATTGTGGTCTGATAGGATATAGGATAGCATCTCTGTTTTTTTTGTATTTGCCAAGACTGGCTTTGTGACATAACATATGATCTATTTTCAAAAAGGATCCATGTGCTGCTGAGAAAAAAGTGTATTCACTTGTTGATGGGTGGAATATTCTATATGTGTCTGTTAAGTCTAAACTATTGATTATTTTATTGAGTTCTATGGTTTCTTTATTTAGTTTTTATTTGGAAGATCTATCCAGTGGTGAGAGAGATGTGTTAAAGTCACCAAGTATTATTTTGTTGTGGTCTATTTTATTCTTGTATTTGAGAAGGATTTGTTTGATATACATAGAAGTCCCATTGTTTGGGGCATAGATATTTATGATTTTTATGTCTCGTTGATGTATGATTCTGTTAAGAAGTATGAAATGTCCTTCTTTTTTAAAAAAATATTTATTTTTTAGTTGTAGGTGAACAGAATATCTTTATTTTATTTTTATGTGGTGCTGAGAATCGAACCCAGTGCCTCTCGTGTGCTAGGCGAGCATGCTACCACTGCGCCATAACCCCAGCCCTGAAATGTCCTTCTTTATCCCTTTTCACCAGCTTTGGTTTGAAGTCCACTTCATCTGATATGAGGATGGATACTCCTGCTTGTTTACAGGGTCCATGTGAGTGATACGTTTTTTCCCACCCTTTCCCTTTCAGTCTGTGGATGTCTTTTCCTGTGAGATGAGTCTTTTGAAGGCAGCATATTGTTGGGTCTTTTTTTTTTTTTTTAACCAGTCTGTCATTCTATGTCTTTCAATTGGTGCGTTTAAGCCATTCACATTCAGGATTATTGTTGAAATATGATTTGTAGTCCCGGTCATTTTGGTTTATTTTTGGGTTTTACCTTGACTTGATTTCTCCTTTGATTAGCCTTTCCTTTAGTGTAGTTTCTCTCTTTGTATATTTTCACTGTTGGTTATCATTTCCTCCTCATGGAATATTTTTCCAAGAATGCTGTGTAGTGCAGGCTTTCTTGCTGTAAATTCTTTTAACTTTTGTTTATCATGGAAGGTTTTTATTTCTTCACCAAATCTGAAGCTCAATTTTGCTGGATATAAGATTCTTGGTTGGCATCCATTTTCTTTCAGAGCTTGGTATATATTGTTCTATGATCTCCTGGCTTTGAGGGTCTGGGTTGAAAAATCTGCTGAGATCCAAATTGGTCTCCCTTTATATGTAATCTGATTCCTCTCTCGTGGCCTTTAAAATTCTATCCTTATTCTATATGCTGGGCATTTTCATTATAATGTGCCTTGGTGTGGATCTGTTGTAATTTTGTACATTTGGTGTTCTGTATTTGATTTTCCAATTCATTTTTCATGCTTGGGAAATTTTCTGATATTATTTCATTGAAGAGATTGTGCATTCGTTTGGTTTGTAATTCTGTGCCTTCTTCTATCCTGATAAATCTTAGTTTGGTCTTTTGATGCTGTCCCATAATTCTTGTATGTTCTGTTCATGATTTCTTACCATCTTAACTGTATGGTCAAGTTTATTTTCCAGATTGTATATTTTGTCTTCATTATCTGAGGTTCTGTCTTCCAGGTGATCTATTCTGCTGGTGATGCTTTCTATTGTGGTTTATATTTAGTTTATTGTTTCCTTCATTTGAAGAATTTCTAATTGGTTTTTTTTCACAATCTCTAGCTCTCTCTTAGAGTAATCTTTTGCTACTTGTATTTGCTCTTTTATCTCTTTGTTAGAGTGATCAATGGTTGCCTTTATTTGCTCTCCTATTTCTTTGTTAAATTGATGAATTTTTGCCTGTATTTGCTCACTTATGTCATTCTTTAATTTGCAGATCATTTTAATTATGTACATTCTCAATTCTTTTCTGACATTTTATCAATTGTACCGTCAATTGATTCTATTACTATGGCCTCAAGGTTTATTTGGGGCACTTTCTTCCTTTGTTTTTTCATGTTGATTATGTATCTCCTTTCTTGAAATACCAATCTGAGGTATTGTGGCTTCTATCCTTTAGTCTTGTATTGACACTACAGATTACCTGTAGCTCACCTTGGAGTTACTTCCAGTCCCTAGCAGGTGTCCCCAGATGGACACTACTGCCACTAGAGTTGGTGGCTGTGGTAATGGAAGTACCTCAAGAGGGTAGTTGGAGTAGCCTTGGCTGTATTCCTGTGGCAGTCCTTGAGGGTGGTTTTGGGCCCTCTCTTGCATTCCCACCAAGTTGGCAGGAACTCTGGAGTGGAATTGGGGGTGAGCCCAGGCCTCACTTGGGCAGGGTCTCATGCAGGACTCTCTATGTGTGACCTTTACCATGGCTGTGGGCTTCCCTGTGGCTGGCAGCTAGCAGTCCCTGGTCTGCCCTTGGCTGGGCTCCCATGGAGGTCCCTGAGGGCAGTTTTGGTCCCCAATGCCATTTCTTATAGAAATAGAAAAGGCAATCATGAAATTTATTTGGAAAAATAAGAGACCCAATATAGCCAAAGCAATCTTTAGCAAGAAGAGTGAAGCAGGAGGCATCACAATACCAGATCTTAAACTATACTACAAAACTACAGTAACAAAAACCGCATGTATTGACACCAAAACAGACATGTAGACCAATGGTACAGAATTGAAGACACAGAGACAAACCCACATAAATACAGTTATCTCATACTAGACAGAGGCTCCAAAAACATACACTGGAGAAAAGATAGCCTCTTCAACAAGTGGTGCTGGGAAAACTGGAAATCCATATGCAGCAAAATGAAACTAAACCACTATCTCTCACCATGCACAAAACTCAACTCGAAGTGAATCAAGGACCTAGGAATTAGACCACAGACATTGTGCTTAATAGAAGAAAAGTAGCCCCAAATCTTCCTCATGTTGGATTAGGCCCCAACTTTTTAGCAAGACTTCTAAAGCACAAGAAACAAAAGCAATAAACAATAAATGGGATGGATTCAAACTAAAAAGCTTCTCAGCAAAAGAAACAATGAGGTGAAGAGAAAGCCTACGTTTGGGGAGAAAATTTTTGCCACATGCACATCAGATAGGGCACTAATCATCAGGATATATAAAGAACTCAGAAAACTTTACACCAAGAAAACAAACAACCCAATCAATAAATGGGCTAAGGAGCTGAACAGACACTTCTCAGAAGAAGAAATACAATCAATCAACAAATATATGGAAAAATGTTCAACATCTCTAGTAATTAGAGAAATGCAAATCAAAACTACTCCAAAATTTCATCTCACACCAGTCAGAATGTCAGTTATCAAGAATACAAGCAACAACAAGTGTTGGTGATGATGTGGGAGGAAAGCACATTCATACATTACTGGTGGGATTGCAGTTTGATGCAGCCAATCTGGAAAGCAGTGTTGGCTTAGAAAACTTGAAATGGAATCACCATTTGACCCAGCTTCCCACTCCTTGGTCTGTACCCAAAGGACTTAAAAACAGCATACTACAGTGATGCAGCCACAACAAAGTTTATTGCAGCACAATTCACAAAAGCCAAACTATGGAACCAACCCAGATGCCTTTCATTAGACGATTGGATAAAGAAACTGTGGAATATATACACAATGGAATATTACACAAAAATAAAAGAGAACAAAATAATGGCATTTTCAGGTAAATGGATGGTGTTAGAGAATACCATGCTAAGCGAAGTAAGCCAATCCCCAAATCCCAAAGGCTGAATGTTTTCTCTGATAAATTGATGTTAATCTCATCATGATATGAGTAGAGGAACTTTGGATTAGCCAAAAGAGAGGGAGGAGAAGGGAGGGGGCATGAGGAGAGGAAAGATGATGGAATGAGATGGACATCATTACCCTAGGTACATGTATAATTGCACAAATGATGTGACCTACTTCGTGTACAACCAGAGATGTGAAAAATTGTGCTCCATTTGTGTACAATGAATCAAAGAGCATTCTGCTCTTCGATTATAACTGATTAGAACAAATTTTAAAAACTGAATAGAATTCACAAATCAATTTTGAAATTAGCATCTTTAAAACACTGAGATTTCTACCCCATGAACAAGAGCTATTTCTCTATGTATTTAAATGTTCTTTAATAACTGTCAGCAAGATTTTGTAGTTTTCTGCATTGAGGTATTTTTTAATGTCTTTCATTATAATTATTCTTGCCATCCTATATTTTCAATGCTACTTTAAGTGGTATGGGTTTTTATTTACTTTTTCATTTGTTTCTATGACACAGAAATACAATCTCTTTTTTGCTTATTGGGTCTGTGTCTTGAATTCACTTATTCAGTCTAGTAGTGGTTATAGAGTCCTTTGGATTTTCTTCATAATTATTCATGTTGTCTGAGAACTTAGAAAATTTTACCACTATTCCAATTTTAATGTCTCTTTATCCTTTACTTGTTTGTGTTATAATTACAATATCCAGCAAAATCTTGGGTGAGGAGGAAATAGTGAAAGCAGATGTCTACATTGTTTTCAATCTTAAGAGACAACATCCAATATTTCACCATTTACTATGTGTTAGCTTTAGATTTTTCATATATGCCCATTATCAGGTTGAAGAAATTCCTTTGTTTTCTTGGTTTAATGAATTTTTGTTTTAATCATGAACAGATTCTGATTTTCATCAGTTATTGACCTATTTGTGAACATCTCATAATTTTCCCCCTGTGTTTTAAGGTTGTGATACTGACTGATTATCTGAAGTCAAACTAATATTGTATTCCTGAGATAAATCCTTCTGATCCATGAGGTATTATCATTTTAATATATTTCTGGATTCAAATTGCTATTTTTGTTAAAGCTTATTTGCCTTTATTCATGAGAGAGATTGGTTTATAGTTTTCCTGTGAGTATGTTGTGTCATTAGGATTTGTGCTTGACAAAACAAATTGGGAGATAATATGTCACCATTTCTTTTCCCGAAAGACATTTCTGTGGGTGACTGTTTCTTCCTAGAGTATTTGATACAATTTGACTAAACCAGCCATGCTAAGAGTTTTCCTTATGAGAAGGTTGTCAACGGAGTTTTTGTTATGATTTGGATGTGAGGTGTCCCCCAAAAGATCTGGTTAATGCAGACATGTTTAAAAGTGAAATGATTAGATTATGAGAGCTGTAACCTAATTGGTCCATCCAGCTTGAATGGACCAACTGGGTGGTAACTGTAGGCAGGTGGGGCATGGCTGGAGGAGGTGGGTCAGTGGGTACATGCTCTGAAATAGTACATCTTCCCTGTGGCCTCCCTCTTCCCTCTCCCCATCTGCTTCTTGACCCTAACCAGAGCTGAGCAGCTAACTTCCACTGGGCCCTGCCTCCATGACTTACTGCCTCATCTTGTGTCCAGAGTAATGGAGTTGGCTATCTATGGACTGAGACCTCTGAAACTGAGCCCCAAGTAAACTTTTCCCACTCTAAGGTATTCTTGTTGGGTATTTTGGTCATGGTGATGCAAAAGCTGACTAAAACAATTCTTTATAAAATATGGTAAATTATCCTGAACCTTTATGTTATCTCTTATTTTAAGTCCATAATCAATTTCTAGTGTTTTTGTCTGTTTGTTTTTGTGGTGCTGTGGATTGAAAGCAGGGCCTTGTGCATGCAAGGCAAGCACTCTACCAACTGAGGTATAGCCCCAGCCCTCTAGTTATTTTTATAGTATGTAATAAAAGTTGGGATTAATGTTTTTCTTCACAAGGCTATGCAACTCAGCCAGCACCACTTGTTGAAAAGACTCTTCTTTTTTTTCCCCATGAAATTAACATGGCAATATTGCCAAAAATAAATAAACTTGCCCCATATATGTGGTTTACTCCTGCTTTCTATTCAATTCCTTTAAGATATTTGTATACCAGTATCACATTTTCTTGATTACTGTAACTTTAGAGTATGTCATGAATTCAGGTGGAATAAATCCTTCAACACTGATCTTTCTCAAAACATTTTTGGTTATTCCAGGCCCTTTGCAATCTTTAAAAAATATTTATTGAAGACTTCTGTAATTTCTGTCAGTAGTGCTTTGCGATTTTCATATAATATCTTAAAGTGTATTTGCTAAATGCATCCTTGAATATTCTAGGTTTATTGATACTATTATCTTTATTTTTATTTCTAATTGTTCCTTGCTATTATATAGAAATGCAGTTGACTTTTGTATATTGGTCTTGTGTCTTATCTTAACTTTGTAGCTTTACTTAACTAGTGTTACATAGATTGCTTAGGCAGTAATCTGTTGGTGATATTTTCTGCAACTAAATAGTTTTTCCTTTCCAATACCTTTGCCTTTTATTTTGATCTTGCTTTATTGAACTCCCAGGAGCTGCACTATAATATTAAGTAAGAGTGGTAATAGAAGTCATCCTGACATCCTGGGGAAAGTATTCGGTCTTTCAGTATTTCATATGATGTTAAATGCTGGTATTGCATAGATACTCTTTATCAGCTTAAAGGAAATTTCTTTCTTTTCCATTTCAGAGGGCTTTTCAAAAAATATTAAAAATAGGTGTGCAATTTTATGAAGTGCTTTTCTGAATCTATTATGAAAATCATATGGCATTTCACTTGTAGTCTGTTAATATGATGAATTACACTAGTTGATTTTAAAATGTTAAACCAACCTTCCATTTATTAATTAAGACTTACTTATTCATAAACCTATCATCTTTTTATAGATTGCTGGATTTAATTTGCTAATTTTTTAAAAAGAATCTTGTTTATAAAGGACATTAGTGTGTAATTTTCTTCTCTTTTGGAATCTTACTCTAATAGAAAATATAAGCCATTTAAAAACTAAAAGCCCAGAAATGTATCATGCAAATACTAATTAAAAGCAAGCTAATGTAGTTATACTAGTATTAGGTAAATAATACTTTCAAACATTGAATACATCATAAAAAGGAACACTTCAAAATGATCAAAAATCAACTCACTAAGAAGTCATAACAATAACTGAGTAAGAAAATTAAATAAACAGACACACCAAAATTATAACTAGAGATTACAATGTACTTTCAATACTTGATAGAACAATTATACATAAAATTAGTTAAAATTGGAAAGGTTGAACCACACTAAGCAACCAACTTAACCTGATTGATATTTATATAACACTCCAACCCAAACTATCAAAATAGACAATTTTTGAAACGTGGAATTCTCAAAGATACACCATATGCTAGACCACAAAACAAATTTCAAGACATTTAAAAGAGCTGGAATAGTTTAGAATATCTCCTAATTTAAGGATTATCAAAAACTTAGAGCTAGATTTCACTATCCAAAATGAGCTTCAACATCCAAAATAATGGTATCCCTCTGTCAGGAAAAAAGGACAAATGTGTAAATGTATATCCTAGTCCATGAACACAGTGCTGCCTAGGAATTATTTCCCTCATATCATTTTCAGTTTCTTTCAGTTGTTCTGTAAGAACAACTTTCTTTCAACCTCTATTTTCTTTTCTTTCTTCTCAGATTTCTTTCAACCTCTATTTATGACAGGGAACAAAATAATAGTTTCATTCACATACAGGAAAAATAAAAAAGAAAATTCATAGAGGTTTTAACTTTGCCTGCTGATGAATCACTGAAAATGAATGCCTAATTAGCTACATTTCATTATGTATATGTACCATGTATTTATTTTTTTGTCCATTTATCTTCTTTTAGACACAGGTTGCTTTCATAGCTTGGCTATTATGAACAATGCAGTAATGAACATTAGAGTACAGATATCTCTTCAACATGCTGATTTCCTTTCCTTTGTGTATCTATCCAGTATTATATATTTAAAATTTTAATCAATTTTAAGTTTATTTTTGGATATGGTATGAGAAAGTGTTTAATTTCATTCTTCTACATGTGGATAGACAATTTTTCCAAATATTGCATGTTGAAGACTGTCCATTCCCCTCTGTGTGTTCTTGGCATCTTTGTTAAAAATCAATTGACCATAAATATATGGATTTTTAAAATGGACCCTCAATTTTATTCAGTGGTCTATGTGTCTGGTTTTATGATAGTACCATACTACTTTGGTTAATATGGCTTGGTAGTATATTTTGAAATCAGGTAGTATGACGCCTCTAGCTTTGTTCTTTTAGCTCAAGATTGTACTAGCATATGGAGCTCTTCTGTTTAGAATTTTTTTTCTATTTCTTTGAAAAAATTACTGGAATTTTGAAGTAGATTGCATTGAATCTGAAGATAACTTTAGATAGTAAGGAAATTTTATTTTAACAATAGTAATTCTTCCAATCCATGAACATGGTATGTCTTTTCATTTATTTGTGTCTTCATAAATTTCTTTCATAAAGTTTTATTTTTTCAGTGTATAGATCTTCCAACTCCTTGAATAATTAATTTCTAAGCATTTTAATGTTTGCAGATATCATACATAGGATTGTTTCTAGATTTCTTTTTTGGATAGTTGCTAGTATATAGAAAGACTACAATTTTTTATATATTGATTTCATATTCTGCAACTTTACTAAATTCATTTATTAGTTCTAACAGATTTGTGTGTGTGTGTGTGTGTGTGTGTGTGTGTGTGTGTGTGTGTGTAGCCTTTAGAATTTCCTCCATGTATTTCTAGGACTTTGTCAATAGCAAACAGAGACAGTTCAACTTCTTTCTTTCTGATTTGAATGCTTTTTTTTTTTTCACTCAGACTAGAACTTCCACTACTTTGTTAATTAGAAATGGCAAGGGTGGCTTCCTTGTCTTTTTATTGATCTTAATGGAAAAGCTTTCAATTTTTCTCTATTGAGCATGATGTTTACTGTGGGCTTGACCAATGTGACATTTGTTGTGTTGTTACATTTTTCTTCTATATGTACTTTGTTGAGAGTTTTTGTCATGAAAGGATGTTGAATTTGGTCACATACTATTTTCTTCATCTAATGAAATTATCATGGTTTCATCCTTTATTTTGTTGATGAGGTATATCACATTTATCAATTTGCATATGTTAAAACATCCTTGCATTCCAGGGATAAATCTCACTTGATCATGGAAATTATTCTTTTATTGTCCTATTGCATTGAGTTGGCTAATATTTTGTTAAGAATTTTTGCATTGTGTTTATCTGGAATATTGGTCTATAGTTTTCTTTCTTGTAGAGTCCTTGTCTGCCTTTGGTACTGGGGAAATACTGGCCTCAAAATTTGAAAATGTTCCTTCCTTTTCAAAATTTTGGCAGAGTTTGAGAAGCATTGGTGTTAATTTTCTTTAAATATTTGGTAGAATTCAGTAGTGAAGCTATCCAGTCCTGAGCTTTCTTTACTGAGGTTTCTGATTGCTGATTCAAACTTCTTACTCATTATTTGTCCATTCAGATTTTCTATTTCTCCATGATTCATTCTTTGTAGATTGTATGGTTTTAGGAATTTATCCATTTCTTCTAGATCCAAGTATTTGTGTATAATTAATTTTTCATTATAATCCTTTTATTAAAATTTTTTATTTGTTCTTTTTATTATGCATGACAGTAGAATGTATTCTGACATAATATACATACATGTATATACATACATAATATACATACATATATTCTGACATAATATACATACATGGAATATAACTTCCCATTTTGTGATTGTACATAATGTGGAATTACACTGATTATGTATTCATATATAAACATAGGAGATTTATGTCTGATTCATTCTACTGTCTTTCCCATTCCTATTCCCACTCCCTTCCCCCTATTCCTTCCTGTCCAATCTGGTGAACCTGCATTCCTACCTATTGTGAATCAGCATCTGCATATCAGAGAGAACATTCAGCCTTTGATTTTGTGGGATTGGCTCATTTCACATAGCATGATTGCGTCCATTTCCATCCATTTATTGGCAAATGCCATAATTTCATTCTTTATGAATGATTAATATTACATTGTGTATATGTACCATATTTATCCATTCATCTGTTGAAGGGCACCTAGGTTGGTTCCATAGCTTAGCTATTGTGAATTGAGCTACTATAAACATTGTTGTGGCCACGTCACTATAGTGTGCTGATTTTAAATCCTTTGGATATATGCCAAGGAGTTGGATAACTGGGTCAAATGTTGTTCCATTTCAAGTTTTCTGAGGAATCTCCAAACTGCTTTCCAGGATGGTTGCACTAATATACAGTCCCATCAGCAATGTATAAGTGTACCTTTTCTTTCATATCCTCACCAACATTTATTGTTACATGTATTCTTTGTTAGGTTGGCGAGGCAAATGCAGAGCACACAAACATGGCTGCCTCTGCCGAGGTAGGCTGAAGCAGCAAGCAGCGTGCATGCGCCCAATGCATCAACATGGCTGCCCCGAGCCACATGCACAGAGGAACACGGAACACCCAGTATGGGTGCTGCCATTCTTTCTGACTCATTTCTGAAGGACTCTGACCTCAGTAGGATCCCCTGACCAATCCCAGAGGACACAGGACTCTAGATCACCTCCTCTTCCTACCTCAGGCCCTTCTCTTCCTGCCTTAAGCCCTCCCCTTCCTGACCGGGCCTTTTAAAATTTTCTGTACCCCGGAACACGTGCGCCATTCTCCCAGACACACTCTGATGGATGGGAGAGTTCAGCCTGAGAGCATGTATTTCCAATAAAGCCTTGCTCAATGGTTTTAATTTGCCTCCTTTTAGTCATTTGGCTTTACGTTCTTGATAACTGCCATTCTGACAAGAGTGAGGTGAAATTTTAGGGTCATTTTAATTTGCATTTCTCTAATTACTAGTGATTTTGAATATTTTTTCATATATTTTTTGATCAATTGTATTTCTTCTGTGAAATGTTTAGTTCTTTTGCCCATTTGTTGATTGAATTATTTGATTTTTTGGGTGTTAAGTTTTTTGAGTTCTTTATATATCTTGGAGATTAATGCTCTAGCTGAGGTACAGGTGGCAAAGATTTTCTCCCATTCTATAGGCTCTCTCTTCACGTTCTTTTTTTATTTTTTATTTTTTATTTTTATTTTTTATTTTTATTTATTTTTCTCAAAAGTTGCATTTTAATACATGTTATCAAACATAACAGAAAAAAAAACAAATTTTCAGAAGCTGTACACACTATTCACTGAAAATATTTGTTGAGGCAAATAGAAAAAAAAATTATTACAATCATAATTTTTCTAACTTTGCACAAAATTATAAGCAGATTACATTCTTCATAT
>PVHX01000529.1:106118-289332 GCA_004024805.1 Geosciurus inauris | reverse complement strand
TGGGCGCGGTGGCTCAAGCCTGTAATCCCAGCACTTAGGGAGGCTGAGACAGGAGGATCGCGAGTTCAAAGCCAGCCTCAGCAATGGCGAGGCACTAAGCAACTCGGTGAGACCCTGTCTCTACATAAAACACAAAATAGGGCTGGGGATGTGGCTCAGTGGTCGAGTGCCCCTGAGTTCAATCCCCGGTACCAAAAAAAAAAGAACAGCTAAAAACCAAATGTCCAAATGAACAAGTGTCAGTAAACTCATTCTTTCAGTGTCAATTGTACAACTGATCAATTTTTTTAAAAAAATATTGTCTCAGCTTTTCTCGAAAGCAATTGTTCCTTAGTGCAAACTTCAGGAATTCTTCTAACCACAGAGCGCCTTCCTTCTCTTAGGGCTGAGGCGGTTTCCCGGCTCACTGCTGCGGTGAGATGCCAGCAGTGAAAATAACACAAACAATATTCTCTGGGTTTTGCTTTTGTTTCTGGCTGCTCCCTTGGGTGTTACCTGCAGTTACTGTTTGGTTGTATCATGCATGTTTTTATTTAATGGAAAAATATGCATTCCTTATTTGCTAGACTTAGAGGTTCAGATCTCAATTCTAACAGGATGTCTCTGGGCAAGTCCCCGTGCCTCTCTGCGTCAGAATTCCTGCTTCTGTGAAATGGGTACAATAACAATCTACCTCTCAAATAAGGGTTAATTGCATTCACACGTGCAAAGTGCTTAGAAAAGCACCTGGTACACTGAAAGGTGCCAATAAGTATTAGCAGCTGTCAACAGAATCAGTAGCAGCTGCAGAACCACCACCACCACCACCACCACCACCACCACCACCTTTTACGCAATTAAGCCATCAAACTTATAGGTAGGAGGCTGGTAAAGGTGGAAAGTGGGAGGTGGGGTGTATAGAATGGGTTTAGGAGATACTCAAGGCCAGAGTAATGGTACCGCAGCCCTTAGCTGCAGAGAGCTAGTGAGCAGGAGGCCGAGAAAGGAGACAGGTAGCCTCTCTTGATGAGGTCCACTTGTGAGGGGTGAGCACAAACTCTGGGCTTGAGCACAGGAGCTTACAAGTGTCTTGCATGCCCAGATGCACAACAACCTAGAGAACACACCCATGTCACCAGGGCATCCTAAGGACGGAAACTCACGTGGCGTTTACCTCTCACGTATGAAGCCTGTGCACAGCGTTTCACATGTATCCTCTCTTTTAATTGCATCTGAGCCATTGTGACTCTGCCTGTCTTACAGAGAAGGTCAGTAGATGTCCTACAAGGGCAGAGCTTGGAGATGGTGGCATTGGGATCTGACTCCATCCGGGTCCTGTGCTCTGAGCCCCAACATCTCCCCTCTAGAAAACAAATTAATAGTGAAGAAATATAACCAATGAAGAAACCAACTCTGAAAGAATTCAAGAAACAAGTTCAAAGTCACAATGAGAGGAAAGGATGGTGCAGAGCTGGGTGCTGGGCTTCGATTTATGGACCCTTAATTTGGGCTTGGGGTACAGCTCAGTGGTAGAACATGTCCCTAGCATGCACAAGGCCCTGGGTTGGACCCCCAGCACTGCAACAACAAAAAAGTGTGGCTTATTAACCTTTATTTCAACACCACTGTTCAGAGGAAGGACCCCTAGGCTGACATCTGTCTCTCAAGGTTGACAGCTACAGGAACCCTTCATAAATCACTTTTATTTTCTGTACTTCAGTTTCTTTATGTGTCCAGTGGGCATAATCTCTCCTGCATAGTGTTTCAGGACAGTCCAAAAAGGCTCCACATATAAAATGCTCCTATATTATCTCTGAACACAAGGAAAACATTTGGGGGGGCTACTTTCAGTTTCAAATGATATTGGTTCTTAATGACGGATCATTAAGTGTGGCCTTATTGGTTCTTTGAAATAGCTCCTTTGCGCTCTCTGGTACTGATGATCCACAATTTGTTAAGCCATTCCCATAGAGGAAAATTTAATTTCTTCCTGAGTTTCGGATCTTTCAAATCAAACCGTGCTGACTCTTCTTCCATTCCTGTTTTTAATTTTTTTTTTTTGCAAATCTGAGAAGCAAATGGTGTTCCCTCTCTCTCTCTCTCTCTCTCTCTCTCTCTCTCTCGCTCTCTCTCTCTGTCTTTATTAGTGAGCTGATCCTGAGAGTTTTAAAACATAGCCTTGGAAATAACTAAAAACATTATCTCTCATCCAGAAAACAATCCAAGTGCAGTTTCCTTTGAAAGTGAAATAGCACCATTTTTCTCCTGATTAAAATAGAAGCAGGTGTTTGTATACTCATATAAACCGATTAAAAAGCATCTTGCACAAATATATCTCTTTGTAGCTTTTATCTGTGCTAAAAATGGGGTGGGGGTTAATGAATACAAGACAACTCGACTCCGGCAATAACGAATAAACATGACAATTTGATTTATTGCTGTTCCTCTGCTCTAGCCTGTTGACAATTTTTCTTTATGGAAAAATTACCGTGGTTTAAATCTCTATCATATGGCACTTAATTCAATCGACAATATGTTACCAATTAGATCCTGCTTAAACTACTATCAGCCAGCAGACCACGGGACATGTTAAGTAGGATGACATTCGGATAACTTGTAAACTGCTCTGAGGCAGCTTTCCCGGGGCCAAGGTGCAAAGCTTAGAGAGACGATGAAGAGAGAAAGAGACGTTGCTTCTCGCCATCCTGAAAACTGGACTAGTTCTGAGTTTCCCTAAAAACCTACCTAGATGGTTGGATACATTGGTATTTACCATTCCTCTTTGGCTTCTCCATCCTCTGGCTCTTTGATGACAAATTTGCAAATTGAAACGCATCCCAATCCCTGTCACCCACGGAGAGGCATGATTTCAATGCGGTTGCCAGGTCCCGTTCGGTGATGGGTTTCACCTCTCCCCAAAGCCCTGGATGTTGGTCACAAAAATTGAAAAGCTTTTTAACATAGGGTGAACCCCCTTTTTTTCCTTTCCTCTTGGAGTCTGGTTGTATCCGAGGGTGCTGCTGTTGCAAAAGAAAGAGACCAAATTGGGCAGTGATCAAAGAAAAGGTGACCTTTGGAACACTACTGGGGGAATGACCAGGTTTAAAATAGTTAAGTACAGCCAAGTATGGTGTTGCACACCTGTGATCCTAGCAGCTTGGGAGGCTGAGGCAAGAGGATCACAAATTCAAAGCCAGCCACAGCAAAAGCGAGGCGCTAAGCAACTCAGTGTCTCTAAATAAAATACAAAGTAGGGTTGGGGATGTGGCGCAGTGGTCGAGTACCCTTGAGTTCAATCCCCGGTACCAGAAGAAAAAAGAAAAGAAATGAAATTAATAAGCACAGGATCTGAAGGCCAGGCAGTGAGAACACTGCTCCAACAGGGAAACGTCCGGGCCACCGCTGTGACAGGTATGGTCTCAAGCATCCTGTGGTGGGATGTCACTTATTTGAAAATTCCAGCAAGGAGAGAGACAGGGATGAGCCATGCTTAGTTCTTGTGCCTCCAGTGAAGGTCAGACCTGTCCATTTGACTTTAGGCCCTGAAGCTATGCAGCCAGGCATCTGCCACTGGAGGACTGGTGGTGACAATAAAAATCACAAGTGGCCGAACGTGGTGGTGCACGCCTTCAATCCCTTAGGGATTGAAGCACTTAGGGAGGCTGAGACAGGAGAACCGCGAGTTCAAAGCCAGCCTCAGCAATGGCGAGGCGCTAAGCAACTCAGTGAGACCCTGTCTCTACATAAAACACAAAATAGGGCTGGGGATGTGGCTCAGTGGTCAAGTGCCCCTGAGTTCAATCCCTGGTACCAAAAAAAAAAAAAAAAATCACAAGCATCTCCCATGGCGGGCTTTCTTACCTGCTTACAACAAACCAGCCTCCACCCAGAGGTGGCTGTTGGTGGGCTGCGCAGAAAGATAGAGAGGAACGAAAGGAAGAACTGGGAGAGAGCCACCCCACCACCTCCTGACTTCTTGTCGGGCAGCTTTGTTTCTACAGCTGGTGTGACTATGAGACCAGGGAATTTTTTTTTTTTTTTTGGTACCAGGGATTGAATCCAGGGGCACTTAATCACTGAGCCACACTCTAGCCTTTTTTACTTTTTATTTTGAGACAAAATTGCTGAGGCTGGCTTTGAACTTGCGGTCCTCCTGCCTCAGCCTCCCAAGCCACTGGGATTAACAGCCAGGCACCACTGCTCCCAGTGGGAATTTTCTTATGGGCCTGAGTGACCTTGTGGAGCTCCCTGCTATGTTATACCAATAGCCTTGTTTCCCAGCTTCTGCTCTGCACTGGGCATTTTAGGGACAATTTTCTAAGTCCCTACAGGGTAGACGTTCTATACTTCTTTGATACATGAAGAATGGAGGCTCTACAAGGTTAAATGACCTCCCCAAGAGCACACAGTTAGATGTGGGGTTCAAAGCTGGCTTAACTCTAAAAGCTCCCACACCATCGTTAGGGGGCTCCGGAGGCTAAGCTGCATAGCAACTGACATGTGGTCTTGTTTGAAAAAAATCCCTTTCCTCCAGGAGGCCTCTGTGTAAACGTGTTTGTGTGTGTGTGTGCACGCATGAATTTTCCAGGCATGCATAACCTGGAAGAATGCTGGAGAACATTAGGGTCTCTGAGGAAAACCTTCCCAGATGTTCTGACTTTGCCTGAGCTGTCCCTGTTTTTGAATACCGTGACAATATTTTCTGAAGCAAAGATCAAAAGACATATGGTCTGACTCATGGGTTAACAAAGGGGAAAAAATGTTTGAAATTGGGAAGATCTGGGACATTTTGAGATGTGTGACTACAGTCACCCCCAGAACACCTGGAAATCATGGAGTTCTTTGGGAAATTCCAGGACATACTGATATGAAATCCCATCCTCCAAACCAGGAATGGTTTTACTAGCAGAAACTAGAACAGTGTTGGATGTTTGTGATATGATCCACAACTGAGATCCCATCCCCACAGAAATGACAAAGGTATTGAGATGTGTCTCTGTCACTCTAACATTATTAGAAACAATTGGAGAGTTCTTTATTTATAAATGGATTTCTTTTTTCTTTTCTTTTCTTTAAAATTTTTTTTAGTTGTAGATGGACACAATATCTTTATTTTATTTATTTATTTTTATGAGGTGCTGAGGATCGAACCCAGTGCCTCATGCATGCGAGGAAAGCGCTCGACCACTGAGCCACAATCCCAGCCCCTATAAATGGATTTCTTATGGCAAAAATAAGCAGTAAGAAAATACAAAGAGGAATTTGATACACAAAAGGTACCAACATGTTAATACCTAACAAAGAATTGAATAGGAAACACACAAGACTTACATGGGGAAAAAAATCTACTTAGGGCAAAAAAAAACTACATATAAATGGAAACACATTTATATCTCTTTATCAACCCCCAACAAACTAGATGTAAAAAACAAAATTAAAATTCCTATGGACTTGGGAAGGGAAAAGACTTGATAAAATTTCAATCTAGCCAGGCACAGCGCACACCTATAATCCCAGCAGCTTGGGAGGCTGAGGCAGGAGGATCGTGAGTTCAAAGCCAGCCTCACAAGTTCAAAGCAAGGCGCTAAGCAACTCAGTGAGATCCTGTCTCTACATAAAACACAAAATAGGGCTGGGGATGTGGCTCAGTGGTTGAGTGCCCCTGAGTTCAATCCTCGGTACAAAAAAAAAAAAAAGAAAAAAATTCAAGTGAATTTTAGATGGGAATAACCAGGATATCTTTGAGAAAGGAAGAAGTGGGCGTGGCTGAGCTGCTTTTGTCATGTATGGTCCAGTGGTCACCCCTGTCCAGATGGATAAATCAGCGAGATAAAAGAGAAAAAACAAAAGTCCTTGCTCTCACACACACACACACACACACACACACACACACACGTGCAGATTTAGTCTGTGAGAAAAGCCCCTATTCCAAACAGTCAAATCGAGAATGAGGACAGTCATATCAGGCGCCTCCACCGTCATGGGACTTGATTCTTTTTGCACTTTCTCTCTTGAGACACCTTTCTCCTGGGCTTCCAGAACAGTGTTCTCTTACTCCTTTGGGAGGGGCTTTCCTCAGTTCCCACACTGCTGGTCCTCCCACATCTCTGCTCTGCAGTGACCCAACGTCACCATGACCGTGACGGAGGCCAACTTCCATCTCCTGTCCTGACTTCCCTCCTGGCCCACCCCAGCCAGCCTCCCGTGGGGATCTCTTCTTCCAGGGCGCACACCCTGGCCATCTCAGGTAGGTGCAATTTTCCTATTTTGGTTGGCTTCAAAAAGGCAGGAAGCAGACTGCTCTCCCACGAGACAAAGCCTCCTTTCTGCCATTTTTCTATTGGCCAAAGCCTCACCAGACCTGCCCAGATTCAAAGAGGTTGAGAGACTCCCTCCTGGTGGATGCACAGCAATGTCACATGGTCAAAGCGTGCATGGCCATCTTGGGGAGATACAATCCACTAAACTCCCCCAGTGCATAATCCAGAAGCCTTCCTGTGACCCATCGGGGAATATGTGACCTCCCTCACTCCTGCTATCCTCCTGGCCCCTCATTTCTGGTGTCGCTCTGAGAGAGCAGTCTCTTTGCTGCTGCTTGAACACCCCCACTTCATGGCCTGACACCTGCTGTTTTCTCTGCTGAGAGCTCTTTCCTGGAAGCATGTTACCTCTCACTACCTTTGAGTCTCTGCCCAGGGCCGCAGTTTCAGAGAGCGTCTCTGACCTTCTCTGAACGGCCAGCCTGGCCTTCCCTGACCACCACATTTAGCACCTTCTAACTTCTACATTTAGTTGCCATTATTGGTCCTTCCCGTAAGTACATAAATTCCCTGCTGTCTGTTCAGAGTAGGTTCTACATAAACTATTTGTTGGATGAGGAACTTTATAGCGAGTGATAAGGGGATACCCTCAGATTATTATGAGGGCCGAGGAGGAGAGTAAAACTAGATGCATACCTAATACATTAAACCACAACAAATTCTAGAACAATCTTAAAGTCATCTAATACACTTGGGAATTGACTTGGGAAAATTCAGTGATCTTGAGATAACAAAGGTTTTTAAAATACTGATATTAAATAGATTGAGTATAAATAAAAAAGCAAGGATAGATTTGACTGTCAAAAGGAATCCCACAAAAAGATGACCAGCAAACTTGGAAAAATACTTCAATATAAGATGAGTCTTACTCTCCTTTGTCTATAAAAAGCTCTGTCAAGTAAACTTTTAAAAATACAAATGCAGGGCTGGGGTCAAAGCTCAGTGATAGAGCGCTTGCCTAGCGTGCATGAGGTACCACATATAAATAAATAAAATAAAGATCCATTGACAACTAAAAAATTTTTTTAAATACAAATGCATAAGTATTTGAAAAAAAATTTCACTTCAGTTGTAAGCTACACATTAAAACACTGTAATATTAATAAAAATTTCATGTTGGTATTACTACTGAAAAATACACGTTTTTATACAACATTGGCACATAAGCCAGTTGGTACAAATGTTCTCATTGGGAATCACCAATTTTTAAGGAATTTTTAAGGAAAAGCCTTAAAAATTACAAATGTCTCCTAATGGTTATATATGCATGTATATTGTAATGTATCTTATTATAGCAAAATATTGTAAAATAGATACATTTCCAAAGATAGAAGGTGACTTAAATGCATAGTAATACATCATGCTGGTGAAATACTATGCAGCCATGAAAAATAATCGATGTATATCTCTTTTGCAATGTAAAGGTGACTCTTTGATGTTGTTAAGTGAAAAAAAAGCTGTCTAAAAGTTAGTATTTATAATATGCCTGCACTCTGATCTAATATATATACATACTAGAATACATCAGGTTGAGCGTGTGTGTGTGTGTGTGTGTAGTTGCTGGAATTACAGGCATGTGGCACCCTGCCCAGTGCAACTTTTTAAATTTAATAATATATTTTATTTAACTCAAACCATGAGGAAATGTTATTATTTATCAATGTACAATCAATATAAAACATTGAGTGAGAAATTTTCTATTCTTTGTTTGGTACTAAGTCTTCACGTTGGACTAGCCACACTTCAGATGCTCATGTGTGATTAGCAGCTACCATATTGCACAGTGAGAATCTAGGCGTTCAAACTGCTTTGATACTTAATTCTAAATTGAAGGTGGAGGATGGAGAGGAGGAGACATACTTATTTTTTATTTTTTGGAAACATCTCAAATTTTCCCTTTTCTTCTTTCTTTCTCTCTACAGCATTATATCCCATTGATCTTTCTCTTTGACTAAACAGAAAAAAGATTATACTACCTTCTCTGTCTTTGTGGTAATATTGGTCTTTTTGTAAAATAGATTTCTGCTATTTCCTGCTTTATTGTATATGTCTTTCAATTATCTATTTTAATTTGACCCATAAAATTGTGTATTTATGGTGTCCAACATGATGCTTTGGTGTGTATACACATTGCACAATGGTCACATCTAACTCATTAACATACGCGTTGTCTCCAACATTGGTTTTGTTTTGTTTTTTTTAGCAAGAACACTTAATATCTATTTTCCTAACAATTTTCGAGTGTCTGCGACGTTGCTGTTCCGTACAGTCATCATGCTGTGCAATGGGTCTCTAGAACTTTTCCTCTCAGGTGCAGCATTTTTCAATTTTTCATTTCAATTTTTTCGTTTTTAAATTAATGGTACTGGAGCATTCTAATGATGCACAACGACAGGATTCACTGTGATATATTCATAAAGCAATGAACATAATGTGGTCGGTTTCACCCCCCAGGACTCCCTTTCCTTCCCCTCATCCTTCCTCCTGGCCTCCTTCTATTTGCATGAGAACCCACTCCCTCCTTTTTTTTCTAGCTTTTACATAGGAGAGAAAATATACAACCTTTGACTTTCTGAGTCTGGCCCATCTCCCTTAACCTAATACTGTCATTCAGTCATAAAGAAAAATGACAGCCAGGCACGGTGACGCACGCCTGTAATCCCAGCACTTAGGGAGGCTGAGACAGGAGGATCACGAGTTCAAAGCCAGCCTCAGCAATGGCGAGGCGCTAAGCCACTCAGTGAGACCCCGTCTCTACATAAAACACAAAATAGGGCTGGGGGTGTGGCTCAGTGGTCGAGTGCCCCTGAGTTCCATCCCTGGTGCCAAAAATAAAGAAAAGAAAAGAAAAATGAATGAAGTCATTTGCAGGGAAATGAGGGCAGCATTATTCAATCTGAACGGCAGAACCCTAGGTGCATCCTGTGGACTCAGACTGGGAACCGCTTCTTTCAGGCACGTGGCAATAGGGTCCTGGCTCCAAGAGGGTGGTGCTCCCCCAAGGCAGGTTGCTCGCTCCTTCGTCACTGCGGCTGTAGTAGTCTACTCTGTTCAAGAGAAAGGCAAGGCACACAGATTCCAAGAGTGAGTATATGTACCCACCTTAGGACAGCACCTGGCCTGTAATAGGTGCTCAGTAAACATCCGTGCGTCTACTACGGCTATTATGTTCTAATGCCATGCTGGCCGGGCAGATGGCATCTGAACACGGTCACCCATTCTCTCTCTTACTCAGTTTTTTCATCCCCTGGAGGGCGTATGTGAATCCACTTTGAGGGCAGTGCATCGTTTTCTTCTACTATTTGACTCATAAACATAACACAGAGGTGCTGCAGAATGTCTCCGAATTCTTGAGAAATCTATTTTAGATGGCACTTTCTTCCTGGAAAACTGCACTTACATCATATCAATAATTCTAACCTGAAAATCATACTCATCTGAGTAGCTCCAGGGCTGAGAAACACCCTGGACCCATTGAACCAACTCCTCCTTGGTTTGGTCAAAAAAAAAAAAAAATAGTTGAATAAGTCCCTCGGGTCTGAGTTTCACGAGATGAGCAGACGGCCCTTTCCTCAGGTCCGTCTTTTTGTTTTTGTTTCTTGAATGGCATATTTATGATCTGGGCCTAGAGAAATGCAGGGTTGAAAATCCTGCTGTGGAATTTCTGGCCATTAATTTTATGAGTCTATTATTCCATCTTTACTGTTGTCTGGCCTGCAATTGTATTTTCATACTTTAGGAGAGGCTTGGCAATCTCTGTTTTAGCTATAAAGACTAAGCCATCTACCTTCTTGACTGGCAAACGTCCTCTGTCATCCCAGCAGAGATTGTCCCGGTTTTGGTTGAGCTTGCCCATAAAGTGGCATGGGACCGAGGAAGCCGCCACGGCAGGAAAACCATCTCATGGTCCCACACAACATCCCATGGTTTAGCCCGTCACCTACTAGCAGAACTCCAGGGAACCTTGTCCTTGAACCTTCCTGGACATCCATCTTTGAAACTGCCCCCTGGGTACTCAGTGGCTTTTATTTCTAGGAAACGCACTACAGGGACATTGTCCTAAGCTTTGTGCAGTTATCAGCACCTCGCCAAGCCCCGAGCCTGCACCTCCCAGAGCAGGCTTTGGTGCATAGGACAGGCTCCGGGGAGGGGACAGCCTGGCCTGACACAAGTCTGTGGTGCAGACAGGTGGAGCTGGCGTTCAGTGTGGCCACAGAGCTGAGAACCTGGGACAGGTTCCAGTAATCCTAAAAGTAGTGGTGAACTTCTAGAAACTGTACACGTCATACCCAAGTTGGGAGAGGACCATCTTATGCATTCCCAACTGAGAGGGAGCCGTGGAAAGTGTCCCATTAGAGACACTGGGCCATGACACATGTCCTTTCTATGACCATACAAGCTGTGCTCAGCAGAACTACATAGAAGCCAAGTATGAAGGTTCAGACCAGGTTTGCAATCCCAGCTGGAACTTCTGGTCTAATATTAGCCATCCAGCACTTCCTGAGGGCCAATCCCTGAAAATGATGTGACTGTGGGCAAATTACTTCTCTCTCTGAATCTCAGTTTATACTCTTCTGTTAAAATAGGGATAATAATGTATCTGTCATCTGGGCATTTGTGAGGATTCGAGGAGAGTATCCACAATGCATCTGAGGTGCCTGGAATAGACTAAGCACCCAGTTTAAAAAGTAGCCGTTTTTTTATTGTATGGACACTGGACCTGCATCAACTTTAACACACCAATTACTTGAAGAACAAGTAAATTAGACGTATTGGGAAGAGGGTTAATTCCTCCAAGTGGTGGAGTGTTGTGTGAATTACAATAGTCATTTTCTAAATGGCTCTGAGGCAACCTGAAAAAGATCTCACATGTGCACGGGCCCGGTTGATTTCCCAGAGAGTAAATTGCCGATTGCAATGGCCTGACCCTTCTTTGCTCATAATGGAACCTGTTTTATACACACACACACACACACACACACACACACACACACACAGTAATAATCCAATTGCCAGGAAAACTACTAGGTTGATGTTTTTGCTTAAGTAGCTAAATTTTGGACTTTTGTTTGGTTTTGGATTTTTTCAGGGGCAAGGGGCTGGAAAAATGTGTCAAATAAGCTGGGTGCTGTGGCGCATGCCTGTAATCCCAGCACTTTGGGAGACTGAGACAGGAGGTTCGCAAGTTCAAAGCCAGCCTCAGCAACAGTTAGGCACTAAACAACTCAGTGAGACCCTGTCTCTACATAAAACACAAAATAGGGCTGGGGATGTGGCTCAGTGGTCGAGTAGCCCTGAGTTCAATCCCTGGTACCAAAAAAAAAAAAAGTCAAATATATGATTTAGATTTTTCGTTAAGCTGATTATTTCTGTAGGAAAGCCTCAGTCCAGAGTAATCGCACATGTGTACACATTCAAAATGATAAAACAGAACCCCTGCCTCATTTTCCTGGTTCCAGGGGAAAATCTTTAGGGACTCTTGCTTCAGGATCTCATGGCAAAAGATCCTTTGGTTTAGGGACACGGTTGCTGCCGAGTTTGTCTGTGGTGACCAGGTAGATGATACCCGGGTGACTGACAGACAGCTGGGCCTGTGAGCTCAAGTGCTCGGTACCAAGACCACAAGCGCCTGGCTGGACTTGGTGGACAGGCAGTGCTCAGTGGCGGAGGCGACAGATGGACGGGAGGCCCTGACCGTTGGCCCTGACCTCTGACCCCGACTCCTCCCCTCTGTCCCCTAGAAATGTGTTCACAGGAAGAATAAACAAATTAACCATCTCAATGTTGGACCCTTAGAGGTCATCTGTTCTGAGCACTCCCCTTTCCCAGCTCACTGGGATAAGCAGTCGTGGATTCTGGTCAGCTACTTCTGGCAAGGAAGCTTCTCTGCCCCTCCACCGGCCCACGCCTTTTAGCTATTTGAAAGTCCTTCATTTCAAACTGGAAAGAGACTCTCTGCAATTTCAACCCTGGGGTTCCCTTTGGCCAACTTGTGTCACCGCAGATAAATCCAAGATCATGAGATGGACTTAGGTTCACAGGTCTCAATCCTCTGCCTTCAAAGCTTTCTCTGGGCCAAATACCCACGATCAGGATCCATTCATCTCTGGTGTCTTGGGATGGGACAGGCGGGCTTTGGAGAAAGCATTGCTTGGACTCTGAAGTTGGCCTTCCCTGAGTGGGTCACTGAGGTCTTCCATAACTGAGCGCAAAGACTGCAGATGCCTCTTGAGAGTGTGTCCCAGGAGAATGGGCTGAGGGTGGTGAAGGGAGGGAGACAAAGGGGACTCTCGCAAGGAAAGGGAGCCAGAGAGGCGGATAGAAGATCTACTTGCTCCATGAGTGACGTTTTCTGATGAAGGTCCACTGGCCTGGAGTAGGCTCTAACCTAGCTCAGAGATTCTGTGCAGCCCTGGCCGGAGGACTGGGTAAGGCTCCAAGGTCAGGCAATGCAGGCCCCGGGGACAGGAGGTCAGCAGGTCCCAGGGATAGGAGGTCAGCAGGAAGTGCCTGCAGGGAATCAGGAGACTCCCACCCTCTATCTGGGTCTGGCAGTGGCCCCCAGCAGTCTCCTAACCCCACACATACATGTCCTCGACCTTTCTGAGCCCCCGTGTTCCTTACCCATTCAAGGGGAACAACCTCTGCTACCATCCCACCCACATCAGAGCAGTAGTGACAGAATCCAGTGAGGTGATGCAGGTAAGGGACAATAAGGGACCCCCTGAAGGGACACAGAGAAGGAGCAGAACTGGGCTTTCTGATGAAAGTGGACACAGTGCAGGTCAGTGACCCTGGGTTCCCTGCACCACTGAGTCGTGGGCACTAAACATCTGGGACATCATTTACTTTTCCTCCGACTAAACAGTAGCTGCAGACCTAGGTCCTAGGGGTGGTGAGACCATGTATATAGGACGGCCACCCCCCAAGCACAGGCAATAGCATCCCTGTCACCTCACAGAGCAGCCCGAGGGCTCACTGAAGCACATTAATATGCAGCTGCATGTTGTCATCTTAGCCTTCAAACCACTTTAATTAATAATACCCTCCTCCCTCGGAGTGTTGAGGCAACTCCACCTTTTCATTTAGAAAGAACTTAAATAAATATAGAAATAAAACATTCAATGATTGGAAACAGAAATGAGAAAATATAATTGACTGGAGAGGCTTTTGCTACAAAAATTCCCCAGGGCTGCTGACTACATTTTATTTTATTTTTTAAAAAATCACACACTTATAGTTCTCCATTTCTTATGTGATCATTCTGCATTTCTCAGGGGGGAAATAGTACTATTGAAAGAGAAAAAAAAATAATTATGACAAGTGTTAAAGATTAGTGAGCTGGATTCCCCTCGTGGGCCACCGACACCCTGGGACAAAGTGGAGTGCCTTAGAAAGCGACGTGAACTCTTGTCACGAGTAAATTACTGCTTCAATATACTAACAAGGACCCTAATGGGTTGGAAGAGTTAATTCAGCTTCCCAAAGCTCAGAGTCGAATCCCTGGGCAGCATTTGTGCTCTGTGAGAATTTGGATCTGTGTTCATCCACATCTATTTCTGTCTTGGAAGAACAGGCCTTTCTTCAAGAGCAAAACCAGGATCTTCACAGTGATCACTGGCAGCTGGCCCGGGCCCATGCTCCTGAGAGCCCAGGAAAGTCTCCGCCAGCTTCTTAAACAGAACATGCTTTGCCACCGATCAATGCCCAAATTGCCCTGATAATGTTCTTCTGCCACCCTGCTAAAACAGTGCCACCACTCTTTGACAGGCACCCCTACCTGGTGATGAGAAAATCTAGCCATATATATCCCCAGCATTCCCAGGGCGTCACATTCAACGTTCTCACAATGTGTGCAGCATGTGGAAAACATTCTACTCAGTTGTCCAGGAGGTTATGAGCTATTAAAAATCAAATCCAAACGTCCAGCTCATCCCTCCAGGAATGGAGAGCAATAGCCGCTCTGGTCCCCTGTGCTCAGGCAGATCAGCACCATCAGTAATGTGGCCCACACAGCCCTCAGAGACTGACCGAACCTTCCACTCCAGGCTCCCCAAGGGCTTCTGCGCACCCCGCCTCTGCCCCAGGCACCCCGGCCTTCTTTCTCCCTCAAGTCTTCAGGCTGTTCCTCCAGCCTGGGAGACCTTGTCCTCTTCCAGGCTGCTCCCTCCCGCAAGCCTCCTCTCTCATTCCCCTTCCCTAAGGTCACCAGCTCCTTCCCAGCATGCTCCATTCTTTGTTTTCACTCTGACAACTTTTTTTTTTTTTTTGTACGGAGGATTGAACCCAGGGGGACTCGACCACTGAGCCACACCCCCAGCCCTATTTTGTGTTTTATGTAGAGACAGGGTCTCACTGAGTTGCTTAGCGCCTCGCCGTTGCTGAGGCTGGCTTTGAACTCACGATTCTCCTATCTCAGCCTCCCTAAGTGGACAACTTTTTTTTTTTTTTGGTCAAAATACTACCTTCACCTGGTAATCACTCAGGTTGGAAAGCAACAGCTTCAGGCCCTTCCCCTTCCCACTTCTGGTACCGTCTCCAGAGCCGATTTCTCCTTCACCATTTACCGAGCAGGTATCCTGAGCATTGGGCCATCCTAGGTGCCAGAGAAACGAGGCTGAACAGGGGAGACAACCATGGCTCCAGCTCTAAGAGGTTGTTTCATTTTCTATCTTCTTGTCTTGCCTCCATGGATCTTCCATGGACAAAACGTGCTTATACCTTTTTTTTTTTTTTTTTTTTTTACTTATTCACCATAGATCATATTTATAGATTCTTCAAAATGGAAGTGGAGGAGTTAGCTCAGTGGTTAAGCCAGTGTCTGACATTTCTCTGGCTATTTTTGTCCTTCTTGTTTGATATAGTAATCTAAAATATTATAATAAGCATCAATTTCTCATTTCATCAACATTTTTTTTTTGTACCTGAGAATGAACCCAGGGATGCTTAAGCACAGAACCACATCCCCCACCCCTTTTTTATATTTTATTTAGAGAAAGGGTCTCGCTAAGTTGCTTTAGAGACTTGCTAAGTTGCTGAGGCTGGCTTTGAACTTAGGATCCTCCTACCTCAGCCTCCTGAACAACTGGGATCCTAGGCATGTGCCACCATGCCCAGCTCATTTCATAACTTTTGATTATCTCTCTTGATCCCCCACTTTAAAAGATAAATTTATTTGTGTCCCTCCCCTCTTCTCCACCTCCATCCCCAACTTCTAGGTCACTTTTTATTTTTTTAGATAAATGTTTACTTTTTATTTTTCATGAAGTTGCAACTGAGCCTCCATGATCCATCTATAGACTGGTCAAACTATATGAAGAGTAAATTCTTTTCAGTGGATCTCACATTTTGACTTCTGGACCAGCCAGGGTTTCCAGAATCCAGATTCCACAGAATGTCTCCCTTTGTTTTTTTACCCTAATATTGCCATATTTGAGTTTGTTTCACAAAAATAAATTACAGCCTTAGCTGAGTGCGGTGGCACACGCCTATAATCCCAGCACTTTAGGAGACTGAGACAAGAAAATAGCGAGTTCAAAGGCAGCCTCAGCAATGGCGAGGCGCTAAGCACCTCAGTGAGACCCTGTCTCTACATAAAACACAAAATAGGGCTGGGGACGTGGCTCAGTGGTCGAGTGCCCCTGAGTTCAATCCCTGGTACCAATAAATAAATAAATAAATAAACAAACAGCCTTAATAGACATTCGGGTTTATCATACATTTTTTCACCTGATCACAAAGTTTTCAATTAGGTTGCTTTCCTTGCATTAAAGAAGAGAATGTACAAAAAGTAACTTTCTCTGAGATTTTTATGTCTGAAAATAGCATTATTTTACTCTCATGCTCATTGATACCCGACTGGGTATAGAAGCCTTTGGAATTTCTTTTCTGTGGATATTGGTGCTTGAGTCAAGGATGTGCTTGTTGTGGCTCTTTTTTACTTACTGCTTGGGTACTCAAGAAACCATTTAAATCTGAAGAATTTTATCTGTCATCTTTGAAATGTTTTCAAGTATTTCTTCAACAATTTCTTTTATTTCCAACTTTGTATGTTAAACCTTCTAGACTGATTTGCTAGGATCTCTCACATCATTTCAAATTCTTTTGCTTTTCTCTCCTTGCATTCTGAGAGGAAAGAAACAGTTCTTGGGCTCATTTTCTAGTCCTTTAAATTAAAAAAATTTTTTTTTTTTTGTAGTTCCTTCATTCTTCATTCCAAACTCCCCCCTGGTGTATTATTAGAGTGCTTTTGATGTTGTCTTCTCTTAGTTAATTGCCTATTTTTTCCCCTGGGACCTTCTTGTTTATTTTGGTTATCCTCTTGCAGTTGCCATTTTCTTTCCATGAGTGGCAATGCTTAGTCTCACATTTCTACCTGAGGGGGACTCTGGCTTTTGTGCACTTAGTCTTAGTAGGTCTCTGCCTGGGCTCCAACCTGTCCTGTGACTGAGTGGGATGGGGCTGGGCATGTCTGCTAGGAAGCTGCTTTAGGGTGGAATGATGGTAACTTCTAGCACTAAAGTCAGGAGGGCATTATTTCATATTCCACTAGAAAACCGAAGACCTGCCCCTGGTTATATAGCTGGCACGTGATGAAGCCGAAGTTCAAAGACCACCTGGATTCTTCCTTCCACCAAACCAAATGCACTTCAGAGTGAAGTAGAAGAGTGTTCCAGGAAGCATTAACTCTATTTTCTTATGAACATGGGCTTTCGTAAGCTGGGCAGAGCGCCCTGCGCCTTTCCACCCATGGAACCGCTCATGGCTTCTTTCTCTCTTAAACAATTAGTCCACTCTCTGCTATTAAAGATGTGATCCATAAATTTCAATCATAGTTAGAAGGCTCCTGAGCAGAATGAACAGTTTCAGAGAAATGATGTGCTGCAGCTAGGGGGATAATTTATCCTTGGATTGAACAAACCCTGGGTAAACAGGTCTGAATTGTTTTTAGCAGATGTTAAGCAAGCCACATTCTTCCTAACCCTAAGGTTTTCTTCTGACTGTAATGTTCATGGCTATTTCATTTATTTTAGATCCATGTTTTGAGAAACTGTTGAGAACATATAATGATGTGTGTGTGTGTGTGTTTTAGAAAATTACCTCACAAGATTAAAAAATAAGCATTCACTGGTCAACCAGAGAATGAAACGTTGGTTTCTTCATTCAATACGTCTTCCACGTTCCTGGGAGATGTTTCATGAGAAACGCATCCCCAGGCCAAGTGGGTTTGCTCTGCAGTGGGTTATAAGTGGTTTGCTTTGCTGCAGGTTTTCTTAGAACCGCTCATTGCTAATATGCATCGTGAATCTCTAAGGGATTCAAACTTTGGGAAATGCACATTTTGGGAACTGCTCAATTTAGAAAACTCGCGTTTTGAGAAATATTGACTTAACTTATTAAAAAATCATTTTGCTTCCCATTCCTCTCCAGAGACATCATTGTTCTCAATTATTCACACCTGGGCCATGACTCTGAGGTATGCAGTTCCAACCCAAGGTCATATATTCAGTTTTCATTACTTTGGATTGGGCGACCTCACTATTATATTCTTCTAAATCCTCTGCCTCTTTTCTCTTAAAATTGCCCTACACATTCTTAAATGATGCCATATCTTAAAACCTCAGTTTCCTCTTCTATAAAAAGTTAACATAATACCAGATCAGGCTTTAATGAGAAATGAAAAAGAAAAAGCCCAACTATTCCATGAAGGTGATAATAAGTAAATTTGAAATGAAATTCTGGTTTAGGATGATTCTCTCACAATCAACTCAAGCTTCAGTAAATAATCCCCTACTGTGGTAAACAACAACACTAAAATTATAAAACCGGGGCTGGGGTTGTGGCTCAGTGGTAGAGTGCTTGCCTGGTACATGTGAGGCACTGGGATTGATCCTCAGCACCACAAAAAAATAAATAAAACAAAGATATTGACCCATCTACAACTAAAAAAAAAATTAAAAAGAGTATAAAACCACTTGAGCTCTAACACAAAGAATACAGCAATACCTAGGCATGATCGTGCACACCTGAAATTCCAGCAGCTCAGGAGGCTAAAGCAGGAGGATCACGAGTTCAAAACCAGCCTCAACAATAGCAAGGTACTAAGCAACTCAGTGAGACCCTATCTGTAAATAAAATACAAAATAGGCTAGGGATGTGGCTCAGTGCCCCTGAGTTCAATCTCGTTACCCACCCCCCGAAAAAGAATGCAGCAATAAAAAAGTTGTTTATGTAAAACTTTAGACACTAACACTTAAATGATGTACCAGTCTGTTAAACAGTAATGTCCCCAATTTGTGACAAAATGCCATGTGTTTGTTATTAACTCGACTGACACATGCTTCCCCAGCCACCATTTTGTTTAGCTCATGGCCCCGCTGCCCACCCACCTTTCTCAGTGAGAAATCCAAAGCTGTTCTTGCCCTACATATTTTCTTTTCTGAGTTGAACTAACTTCTTTTCCACTGTCCCTACTCATCCCAGTTAAATTGCATGCATGCATGAATATATAACAACAAATCCCACCATTATGTGCAAACATCATGCACCAATAAAAAAGTATGGGGAATAAAAAGAAAGATCCAGCTCAAAGCCTTGCCTGGCTCAGACACTCTCTAACCCATGTGTTTACCCTGCTCATATTGGTACCAGGAACAGCCCTGGATGGCTGACTAGCAATGTTCAGACCAGGTCTATGAAAACTTCATTTCCAAATCTTCACTGTGAGAAGACGCTGGTATAGATTTCAAAACCAATCCTCCTCCATTGCCGCCATCTTTGGAATTTCACCTTCTCACCTAAACCTTGACATAGCAGTCTCTGAATCTATTTCTACCCACAACTTAAACTGGTCAGAGTAGGTTAAAAGGCTCAAGTGGAGTGAAAGTTTCTTCAATCTCATGCTAATTTTTTGAAGCTACATTTTAATTGCCTCAAAGAAGTGAAGGAGTAAATTTATTTCCTCTCCTTATATAAGTAAAAATAATCAGGAGTATTTGGATCAGCGTGGGCCTCAACCTTCAAGGTTCCACCTTCTGACTGGGCTAGTACTCAGGAAAAACAAACTAACATGCCAACAAAACAAGTAAGAACCTTTTCTAAGAAAGCAAGGTAGCCAGACCACTAAGTAACTTACCAAATTCTATTATTATTTTAATTTAATTTTACCTCCATAAAATACCCTCAGGTACAATTATTTCTATGCAAGGTCTTGGGTTGGGGCCGTTAGAATTTTCTTTTTAGATTCATTTATTTATTCTCCTTAGGTATACATGATAGCAGAATGCATTTTGATTCATTGTACACAGATGGAGCACAACTTTTCATTTCTCTGGTTGTGCGTGATATAGAATCATATCATATACAGTCATACATGAAGCTGGGGCTAAGATGTCCATCTCATCCACCATCTTTACTGTCCCCTTGCCCTCTCCCCCTCCCTCCCTTTGACCAAAGTCCTCCATTCTGTTAGAATCTAATGGGGGCAGCTCCTATGATGTTGTTAGCCACTGAATGTGTCTAGTCAGAGAGCTTGTGGGAACATGCATTCTAGCTGGACCTAGAAGGTTGAGTGCTCATGGGCTTACCTGGGTGCAGTCTTCCATTTTGTCCATTAAAACCTCCCTAAGAAGCTTCTTACCAAGATCTGTGAAGGCTCCTTCTTATGCACAATGTGCTAAGCATCATCGCCCCCAGGACTGGAAGATATCCCTTTGCTGCCAGACTCTCTTCTCTCTTTGTTCTGAAGTGTTGGTTTTAATGTTAGCTAACCCGTTTGTTTTAATTAGGTCCTCAGACTCCATCCCCATCAGGATGGCCTATGGAAGCATAATCGACTCCATTTAATGGAGAAAATCTGTTAATAACTATAGACCTATTAATCTGGTGGAAATTCTTTCAAAATTCCATAAGCTCCTCTGTAATAAGCCAAGGGTCTGAGTTTCTTAGCCTAATTTTCCTGAGTCCACATACTCCAGGAATGGCCATGAACCTCATGGCTGGATTGTGGCCTTGGGTTAAATAGTTTGCCCCTGTAAAATGCAGTTGTTCCTCTGTAAAACAGGGGTGATGGCAATGCCTACCTTGTTTGGTTGTTTTGTGAATCAAATGAGAGAATGTGCTCACATTACCTGCCAGTTTGTTAACACCCAATACTTGTTAGCCACTGTTAAGCCATAATTAACAATGGTTAAACTCTTCCATTGTTTTGGGAAGTCCAGCCAAGAATAACATAACATTGTTTGCTGCTTTTATTGACTTTTCACAGGGCTTTGACTCTGGGGTCAAGACCAGGTTAGGAATTAAGCAGCATGAGGTCAATGGAGACTCCTAGTTACTGGTGCTTAAATGAATCAGGTTTTAACAGCCCAGCAGTGAGAATTGGCAGGAATGGTCTCCTGAAGAGAGAATAATCTCTCCACATGTAAAACAGAGCCAAGTGGCTTAAAGTAGGGCTATAAGGAGAGAGTCCTCAAGGGTAATCACAGGGACTTTTTACTATGCATTTTTGGCCTCACCTGTGGGCAAAGAGGAAACTAGTAAAGTCATTTAGGCAATTAGGGAAATGATAGAAATTGAGACACATAACCAGGGGTCTCACACATCTGTCAGAGGTGTGCTTTAAGGCTACATGTAGGCAATACCAGACTTTTCCTTAGTTGGATTTGTGATTGACCCCAGAAAGCAAGCAAGTATTCCACTGGGTCCCTGAATCCTACAGCATCAACATTGCTAAGCTTTGGGTATGGAAAACCTATAAAGTGCTGGGTGCAGTGGCTCACCACTGTAATCCCAGCACTTTGGATGGGGAGTCCAAAGCCAGCCTCAGCAACAGTGAGGCACTAAGCAGCTCAGTGAGACCCTGTCTCTAATTAAAATACAAAATAGGGCTGGGATGTGACTCAGCGGTTGAGTGCCTAAGTTCAATCCCCGGTAACAAAACAAAAACAAAACAAAACTATAAAGTGGATATTCTCAGGAGCCCAAGATGATGACCTAAGAGTTTCTTCCTGAAATATAGCAATTAGGGAAAAAATTCCGTAAATAACCATATTCAACCAAACATACTTATCTTTGGAAGAAATTATGTTAAATGTTTCAAACAGATTAAGAATAGTTGCTATTTAATAGGTGCTTATATTAGATATGTCTTTGCAATGTTATTTATTTGTCAACAAAGCAGCTATAATCGTTAGCCCCACTTTATCAGTGAAGGCAGCAGGAATTAGAAAGTTTAAATAAGTTGCCAAAATTTATGCTGTTAATAGAAGTACAACAAGAATTTGAACCAGATTTACTGGATCTAAATTATGTGCTCTTAACCAATACAAGAATAGTTTATAATCCCCTGGTGAAGGAGGAGAAAGTTACCCAAATCCAAATAAAATTTTGTTTTTCACAATATATATGCATCTATTCAGTTTATCTAAAATATATTTTCAAATAATTGGGATATAGATACATGTTTTCAAGTAGTATAGGATATAGAGATAAAAGAAAGTAATTTGGTGTTTAGGATCCCTTTTCTTCTGGTATCCTATCCCAGTTTTGGAGGTACTGATCAAGAGGCTAACATACCACCTTGATAGCTTTCTGGAGCTCAGGTGATAACAGGGAGGACAATCAAAGGGAAAATAGAGCATAGTGCATCCCCATCATTTGGACTGGAATCTTGAAAGTGCACTGTAGAAGAAATGGGGGGCTTAAAAGTACACATGCCTCTCAGTGGACTGCAGAACAGTTTAAAATCCCCTGGCCTTAGCCAGGTGCGGGACCTCACGCTTGTAATCCCAGCACTTTGGGAGGCTGAGACAGGAGAATCACGAATTCAAAGCCAGCCTCAGCATTTGCAAGGTGTTAAGCAACTCAGTGAGACCCCGTCTCTACATAAAACACAAAATAGGACTGGGGATGTGGCTCAGTGGTTGAGTGCCCCTGAGTTCAATCCCTAATACCAAAAAAAAAAAAAAAAAAAAAAAAAAAAAAAAAAAAAAAAAAAAAAAAAAAAAAAAAAAAAAAAAAAAAAAAAAAAAAAAAAAAAAAAAAAAATCCCCTGGCCTATGAAATTGTGTAGAGATAATCCTGAATTACTACTGTTCCCAGGTATGTGGCAGAATCAGACATAATGTTGGGAGAAAAATAACATAACCCTAGGCTTAAAATTATTGCTATATGCCATATCAATTGCATTAAAAATAATTAAATGTAATGAGATAAATTAAGTGTTGGCAGTAGAAATAATAAACAGGAGACATAGATAGCCGTGGGCTTCAGATAGGGGAGTTATTAGACACCAACTTTAAGATAAGTATATTTATTGTGTCCAAATTGAAAAAAGATGTAATTGAGAAACCGTAAAAATTAACCAAGTTAAAAAATAAGAATCAAAAAACATAACATTCCTAATTAAATACTCAGCAGATGGATTTACCTACAGATAGAGCTGAAGAAAGAATTAGTTAACTGAAACAAACTGTAGAAGAAAATATTAAGAAAATTTAAAAAGACAAAAAGTAAAAACAAAATTCCAAAAAAGAAAGCAAAAGGTAGAAGAAAAAAGTAAGAAATTATAACATACAGAATCAGAATCTCAGAAGAAGAGAGAATAAATGGATCAAAGTAAACAATTAAAGAGATAATGGCTAATAACTTCTCAAAACTGATGAAAGATGATGAAGTCAGATAATGAAATTTTAAGGCAAAAATTTATAGGATGAATGAAAATAAATCCACATTGTATTAGTCAATTTTGCATTGATGTGACCAAAAGACGTGATATGAACAACTTAGAGGAGGAAAAATTTATTTTGGCTCATGGTTTCAGAGATTCAGTCCATGATCAACTGACTTCATAGCTCTTCATCCAGGATGAGGCTGCTTATCATGGCAAAAGGGCACAGTAGAGGAAAGCTGCTCAGTTATGGCAGCCAGGAAGCAGAGAACTTGAATATAAGGAGCCAGGGATAACAGAATCCACGAGAACACACCCCCACCACTGACATATTTCCTCTAGCCACACCCTACCTGTCTATGGTTATCACCCATTACTCTATTCAAATTATTAATCCATCAAACAGATTAATCCATTGATTAGGTTATAGCTCTCATAGTCTGATCCTTTCACCTCTGAACATTCCTGCACTGTCTCATACATGAGCTTTCAAGGAATCCATCACATCCAAACTATGACATCTTCCTAGGCACATCATGTTAAAACTGCTGGTAATCAAAGACAAAATAAAATCTTAATAGCAGCAGATGGAAGAGGCTTTATCTTCATGGAAACAACAGACTTGACAGCTGACTTTTTAATAGGTACAATAAAAGCCAGAGGACATTGATGTAGTATCTTCAAATAATTAAAAGAAGAACTGTTAACCTGGAATTTTAAGCCCAGAGGAAATATTTGCAATTGTAAAGGTAAAATGATATTTCTGTGCTAAAATAAATGGAGAAAAATTTTCAGCAATAGAAACACAGTAAATGCTAATTGGTATTTTTTTTTTTTTTTTTTGGTACTGAAGATTGAACTCAGGGGCACTCGACCACTGAGCCACATCCCCAGCCCTATTTTGTGTTTTATGTAGAGACAGGGTCTCACTGAGTTGCTTAGCACCTCGCCCTTGCTGAGGCTGGCTTTGAACTCGTGATTCTCCTGTCTCAGCCTCCCTAAATTCTGGGATTACAGGCTTGAGCCACCGCACCTGGCTCTAATTGGTATTCTTCAAGTAGAAGAAAAATTATCCTAAATGGAAGTTTAGAGGCATAAGAATGAATGAATGACCAGCAAAATGCTAATGCAAATTAACTGTATAAAACAATGCTGTCTTTGGTTTTTAATATACAGAGAACTAAATACACAACAGTCATACATAAATTAGGACGGGGTAAATAGAATGTTCTAAGTTCCTTTCATTTTCCTGGAAGAGAACAAAACTAACACTAGATTTTCATAACTCAAGAAGGTGTGTATTTTATTATCAAGTTCAAAAAATAAATAGTAAAAACCATACAAGTTTGAAGCTAGTAGAAGAGGAGGAACACAGAATAATAAAAGCATACTCATATAATCCAAACAAGAGCAAAACAAAAATAGAAAAAGAAACAGAACAATCAGAGTATAATTAGCTCTTAGCAAATGGTAGATGCAAAGCTTAATATAGATGTAATTATGTTAAATGTAAATGGATTAGGTACTTCAATTAACAGGCAAATTTTGTCAAGCTGAGTAAAAAACAAATAAGCATACAGCTACATGTTTACAAGCACCACATCTAAATATAAGGATATAGAAAGGATAAAAGTACAAGCAGGGAAAATATTTTTTCTATAAACAGTAACCCAAGGAAAGTGAATGTAGTTATATCTATATTTTTTTTTTTAATTTTTTTTTTTGTAGATGGACACAATGTCTTTATTTTATTGCTCGGTATGTGGTGCTGAGGATCGAACCCAGGGCCTCACGCATGCGAGGCAAGCGCTCTACCGCTGAGCCACAATCCCAGCCCTATATCTATAATTTTTAAAAGCAGAAATATCATCAGAAATTAAGAGGGACAACTTGTTATTATACAAGGATGTTTCAGTCAATTTTTTTCGCTACTGTGACTAAATGACCCGACCAGGACAACTGTAGAGGAGAAAGTTTATTTGAGGCCTCATGGTTTCAGAGGTCTTAGTTCATAGGAGGCCAATTCCATTCCTAGAAGCTCAAGGTGAGGCTGAACATCATGGCGCAAGAGTGCGGCAGAGGAAACAGTTCACATGAGATTAGGAAGCAGAGACAGAGACTCCACTTGCCAGATACAAATATATACCCAAGGCCACGCCCCAATTCCCACCTTCTCCAGCCACACCCTACTATTTTGGTTACCACTCAGTTAATCCCTTTCAGGGGATTAAATCAATGATTGGGTTAAGGCTCTTGTAACCCAATCATTTCTTCTCTGAACCTTCTTGTATTGCCCTGCACATAAGTTTTGGGGGACATCTCACAACAAACCATAACAAAGGACAATTTGCAATTGATATAATTATTCTAAATGTATGCACCTAATAATATGATTTCAATATGTAAATTAAAACTTGAAAAATATAAGAATTTTTAAAAATCCTCAATCACAGTAAGCAATGTTAATAAACCTTTTAGAAATTATAAAACTTGTAGACATAATATCAGTAAGAATGAGAAGTTTTGAACAACCTGATTAGAAAAATGACATGTGAGCATATCAGTAGAACACCATTCCAACAACAGTATAATACACATATTGTTAAGCACACATGGAAAAATGGCTATATGTGGCACAATGGAAGGAGTCTCAACAAATTTCAAAATATCAATAGATCAAAGTATGTTCTGTGATTACAGAGCAACTGAGCTACATGACATCATGAAAAAGAGAATTAGAAAATCCTACATGTTTGGAAACAAAGAATTATATTAATAAATAATTAATGTGTCACAGAAGGAATCAGAATGAAAATTAGAAAATACTGTACTTTGGACTACAAGGTGATCAAAATTTGTAGAATATAACTAAATCTGCCCTCAGAGGAAAATGTATATCAGTAAATGTATTGATTAGAAAAGAAAGAAGAACAAATCTCAATGAAACAAGCATCCAACTCAAGAAATTAGGAAAAGCACAGCAAGTCAAAACCAAACACATTGGAACAAAAGGAATGATAATGAGAGCAGAAATTAGCAAAGTCAAAAACAAATATACAATACACATTACTGATCAAAAAAAGCCAAGAGGTGGTTCTTTGAAACACTAATAAGGTTAAGCAAGTCCTATTAAGACTGAGCAAGACAAAAAGAGACAGAGTGCTGTAGGTTAGATCTGGAGTGTCCCTCTATGACCCATGTATAGCACCAGCCCTCTGGGAGCTCCACCTACTGGGTGTGGTAGAACCTTAGGAGGTGGAGCCTAGTGGGAGGAAGTTAGGTCATTGAAAGTGTGTCCTTGAAGAGGAGATTAGCCTCTACACTTTCTTCTCCCTTTCCTTCCCAACTTCCATGAGGGGAGAAGCTCTGTTGAACCATGCCTGCCCATCCCTGATGTCCTACCTTACCAGGCCCCCAAACAACAGGCAAGTAGTCATGGACAGAAACTTCCAAAATGATGAGTCAAAATAAATCCTCCTTTTAAGTTGATTATTTCAGATATTTTGTGATAGTGACAGAAAGCTGGCTAACACAGAGAGAAGCCACATATAAGAAATGTAGGGAATAGAAACAGGAATAACTACTAATCCTAACATATTAGAGGGATAATGAGTGAATGGAACTTTAGGTAATTATCTTGAAAAATATGGAGACTTGGACACATTTCTGGAAAAATAAAACCAAAATTGATAGAAAATAGACTTCAAACTACTGAAAAATTGAATGTATAATTTAAATTTTTCCTTCAAAGAAAACTCCAGTCTCAGATGACTTTACTGGGAAATACTATTAATCCGGTAAAAAATTTCAATATTATGCAAATTCTCCTTTTTTTTTTTTTTAAATGAGGAGTGAAACCAGGGATGCTTTACCACTGAGTTACATCTCCAGCCCATTTTATTTTTTATTTGGGGACAGGACTTCACTAAGTTTCTGAGGCTGGACTCCAACTTGCCATCCTTCTGCCTCAGCCTCCTGAATATATAGGATTACAGGCGTGCACAATAGGAAAATTGCCCTCACTTATAAGACCAATCTCAGACATGATCATGGTATAGCAGTCGTTTTTAAAAAGGCAAATTGAACCTACTAATAAGTATATGAGCAGTGCCTTACCACAAGAGATGTCTATTCCATGAACACAAGCTTGGCTTAGCTTGTGAAAATTAATCAGTGAATAGAAAATTAGTGAATAGAAAAATGGAGTCATACAGTATGATCATATCAAGAGGCCACAGAAAACATTTTATAAATTTTAGCATCAATTCACTATTTCAATAAAGCAAATAAATAGATGTAAGTTTAACAAAACTGCCATAGACAGGAAATTTCCTAATCTGAAAAAGGATCTATAAAAATATCCCTACGGTTTTGATGGCCACTGTCACTCCTTCTATTCAATACTGTATATGCAGTTATAGCTGGTACTTTTCTTTATTAAGAAAATAAAATAGCCGGATGCAGTGGTGCATGCCTGTAATCCCAGCACTTAGGGAGGCTGAGACAGGAGAATCACGAGTTCAAAGCCAGCCTCAGCAAGGGCGAGGCACTAAGCAACTCAGTGAGACCCTGTCTCTACATAAAACACAAAATAGGGCTGGGGATGTGGCTCAGTGGTCGAGTACCCCTGAGTTCAATCCCCAGTATTAAAAATAAATAAATAAATAAATAAAATAAAATAAATAGTGTTGTAAGGATTGCAAAGAAATAGCCATCACTCACGAATGATTATTGGGGCATTGTAAATATAGAAAGAATGAACTTCCATATAAACTATCAGAAAGAATGGGTCAACTTAATCAAAAACCTGAGGGACAAATGTGAAAAATCCTCTTTGCAAAAATCCTCGCTTTGCAATCCACTCTTAAGCATTATTGATATAGATAAAAGGAAATTTATATAAACAAAGGTATACCATGTTCAGATATCAGAAGACTCAACATCGTTAACAAAGTGAGCTACCTATTCAGTTAAAATGCTAACAGCCTTTTTTTGTGTGTGCATACCTGTACGTGTGTGTTTGTGCATGTTTGCGTGCGTGTGCGTGTGTGTGTGTATGTGGCTTAACAAGCTGGTTCCAAAATAATGCTGGAAAACAAAAGATTAAGAATACAAAATTAGGGCTGGGATTGTAGCTGAGTGGTAGAGCGCTTGCCTCGCATGCGTGAGGCCCTGGGTTCGATCCTCAGCACCACATACAAAGCAATAAAATAAAGACATTGTGTCCATCTACAATTAAAAAAAAAAAAAAAAGAATACAAGATTAGCTTACAGAAGAAGAGGTGCCAGTCAATGACTTTACCAGCCATGGGGTTTTATAAAAGTGACAGTAATTAAGAGCATGGCCTTGACCTGGCACAGACAAATGGACCAATGGAAGTGGAAAGGTCACAAAAGAAAAGGCCTTGGACTAGGGCTGGACGGGATGTCACGCCCCAGCCATCCTGGTGTGACAGCCTGCCCTAGGTCAGGACTGCCTCAGAATCAGTGTCTTGGGGTAGGGCATGTTGCTGGAAATTTTTTATCAGGTGATTCAATCTGCAGCTTAAAAACCATTTCCCTCAGCCAGGCGCGGTGGCGCACGCCTGTCATTCCAGCACTTAGGGAGGCTGAGACAGGAGAATCGCGAGTTCAAAGCCAGCCTCAGCAACGGCGAGGTGCTAAGCAACTCAGTGAGACCCTGTCTCTACATAAAACACAAAATAGGGCTGGGGATGTGGCTCAGTGGTCGAGTGCCCCTGAGTTCAATTCCCTGTACCAAAAAAAAAAATCCAATTCCCCCAACACATGGACTCACACATATGATTTCCTGAATTTTGATGAATAATGCAGTTTTTAACTTTTATTTGCTTATTATTTTGCATGGCTGAGGATTGAACCCAGGGCTTTGTGCATGCTAGGCAAGTGCTCTACCACTGAGCCACACCCCAGCCCCATTTTTTTTTTTCCTTAAATGGAAACTCATTAGGAAGATGGAGAATTGTATCACATCATATTGCCAAACTTTCCAAAATCCCATTTAAATATTTCTGCCTTTCTCCCCAAATCCTATTTCTTTAAAGCAGCTGCTCCTTCCCTTCCTGTCCCCTCTGGCAAATGGGCCAAGCCCTTCATTTCTTCCCATGCTTATTTATATATATATATGTGTGTGTGTGTGTGTGTGTGTGTGTGTGTGCACATGTGTGTATATATAATTTTGCAAAACCATTTCCCCTTTCCTCAGTTTCCCTCACCTACATCTCTATCATCACCTTGCTTATCAAATGAAAGTCATTCAGAAGAAGGAATGGCATCCCCTCACCATGACACACTATCTGTGCATGGCTTGAGTTGCCTTCCTGAGTGTCTATCATGAACACAACCAGGACATAAAAGAACGTTTTCATTATGATGGGCTCTCATCCTGCTGAGCTCCACGTGTGCCAGCAGCTGGTCCTTGTGACACCAGGTTCTAAGAAGCCAGCACCCACCCATTCTGCTCGTGAAAAAGGTTCCCAAGAACATGAAAATGCCACCAGGGCTGTGGAGGACTTCTTGTGCGGGATGGGCTTCAGGTGCCTGCGACCTGTGCTGTTGCTTGGGACCTGCACTTAGAAGGGTCCTGCTTTGATTTAATGCTCTGCTGTCAGCGTTTTGAAGGTCTTAATAATGTATGAACAGAAGGCTCCGTGTTTTCTTTTTGCAAATGAGGGTGGTGGCCCCGGGAGCGAAGGGGTTTGCAGACTTGCTGGATTTTTCTACGGAAGCAAAACCTCTGGTTTGAGGACTCCCTGAAATACTTTCTCTGGCTTCTCAGAAGCCGTTTCCTCTTTTCGGCTCTCGGTGTTCCCTCTGGGTTTGGCAGCTGGGTGTTCACAGGCTGTTTTACTGAGTCTCTGATGTTTGTTTCCTGCTCGCTTAAAATGCTTTTAGGACACCAAAGCAAGATTCTTGGCCACCTGGCCTCAATCTCTTGTCCTGGGTTTGGCTCCTTTTCCCTCTCCCTCACTCTTGACTCTGCACTTGGCTTCTACAAGCCCCATTCCAGGGCAATACTTTGACCACATAGAACTTTCTCTATTGGGGACACACAATGTGCTGCTCCTGGCCACTGCACTCCATCACAAGCTTTTCCTTCTGTCTGGAATGCTCTTCCACGGCTGAAACAACACCCTTATTTTGGCTTTTATATCATTAGACTCAACCCCAGTGTTAGCTTCTGTATTAAGCTGCTCAAGAGGGGCTCGGTTGTCACCTACCCACTCTTGCTTCTCTAGCGCCATAGACACCTCTGTCATAGCTGGGAACCTGCTATGGGTTAGGGTTTGTTCTTCTCTCTCATCTTCCCCAAACCCCTTCTTTTAGATACGTTGGTTCTTAACTTGGAATACAAGTCAGCCATTCTTTCTAGGAAGAGCTCCCCGAGTGCGTTCATCTGTCATCCTAGTCTTAACCACATGAGAACATAATCACGTCTGACCTCCAGGAGACCACATCTGTTTTGCTTATGGTGGTGACCTCAGTGCCCACCAAAGTTCAGAGCACATAACTGACTCAATAACTGTTTGTTAAATTCAAGGATGAGTGAGTGAATGAAGACATATTTGCATAATCCTCCTGACTGCAGGCCTTTTGACTTTAATAATTCCTCTTCCCATCTCTTGTCTAAACCCACTGTTTAACACATACTAGGTGCTCCATGATGTTTGTTCAGGAAATCAATATCTAAACTGACTTATGTGATCATTTGAGATTATCCTCTTGGGGCCTGACCCTGAGACCCAGGCTTGGGAAAGCATCGCCCCGTAACTTCAGTCCCAACTTGAGGTTGCATTCTTCAAGGGAGGACAGCATGAGAATCTGGGCTGAGACTCTCTCAGGTCCAAGAGGATGAGTTTTCCTTTATGTTGTAATAAACTTCATATTGTTGCCTAGAGAGTGACAGAAAGCAATGCTAAATTCATAAACTGTAACTGTCGGTGCCAAGTGTATAGAATTATAATAAGCATCACAGGAGAGGTGGAGCTTTGGAAAAGCATGGGAACTCTCCCTGGAAAGTGCTGCTCTTGTTGCTTATGTGGGTGGGAGGGCTGGCTGTGGGGCCTGGAAATTTCCTCAGGAGCCCTACTGTGCTCACCCTCCCCCTCTCCCCAGGATCCTGGGCTCTCTCACTTTCTACCTCCCATTATGTAGTTTCCTCCTGAGGAACCAACAGGCAGCAGAAAGTGGGGAAAGCTTTCTCTCCAGGAGTTTCCTCCCTCCCCATCTTGTGGTGGGCATTTTTCTTCTGTGGCCAGCTCCAGTTTCTGCTTGAAGCTTCCTTCTTCTAAGAAACTAAGTTATTGAAGGTTCTCTCATTCCCATGCCAATGTGCTCCTTCTAAGAGACTGATTCCCCTTCTCTGTACAGTATTCCCATTGGACCAAGGACTTCTCTCCCCTGCCAAAGTGTTGAGGAAATCACACAAGCCCACGAGATTCAATATATGGAGAACCAAGACAAAGAATTAAATGAGACTGAGCTCTAACACTGGCCACTGACCGAGGGCTAGTGATGTACTAGAAGCGTCCGGAAAAGTCAGTTTGAGATCCATAAACATAAGGAAGAATGTTGTTCTGGCCAGACCTGAATTCTTTAAAAATGAAATAGGAAACCTCTTGAGAGAATGAACTCCCTAACACTAGAATTGTTCACGTAGAAGCAAAACATACCAGGACGAACGTGGCAGCAATTTCTGCATTGGGTAGGGAGTTAGCTAGAAAGAGCCTTTATGGTTTCTCTGGACTTTCAAGTGTCTGCAGTTTTATTATAGGGTTCCAACCCTGTAAAGCAGTTTATATTTCAAAATACAGTACTTAATTAGTTGTTTTTCTAAACTCCTTCTGAAGTAAATCAGCTTCATACAGTGGTAATTAGTTTATTGGTAGAAACAATGACAAAATGTGAAGCATGCATATTTTGGAATACGGCAAGGACACAGGAAAGGCCGGCTGTTATTATTCCTGCACCATTTTCCATAAGAGAGATCTTTTGGTATCCCTGTGAGGACGTAACAGTGACTGAACCCAGTTATTAAATAATGTGAAAATCAAGAAACAATTAATAATATGAAATATCCTAAAAAATGCTGGAGCCAGATTCATCAGTCTTCAGACAACGGAGCATGGGTTTCTTATTCATTGACAGTCTTACAATTGGAGTGAACCCAGAAGCCAAGATTATATTTAAGGAAGTAATCATAGGCTTTTGTGAGTCACAGTTGGTTCCTTGGCAGGGCTACCTCTGTTGGGACACATAGCTGGGACATCTGGTAGACCTGGCTGTATGTGGCAGTGTGCAGGGCGCACTCAGGGGACTGTGGCTCCTCTAATCAGCTAGCTGCAATGATCAAAACATAACGACAGTGGCTGACACACGGAGGGTCTTGTTTTGCTCCCAAACATACAAATCTAGGTTGGTGGCCCAAACATGGTGTAATAGTGTGAAGACTTTGCTCAGGACCTGGCCTCCTTTTGATGTTAGATGTGCCAACATTCGTCTGTGGTTTTGCTTTCAAGGTCCACAATGGCTGCTCCACCTCAGGCAAGTGCATTCTGGATAGAAAGAAGGAAGTGACCTTGAGGAAGGAGGGGTGTCCATTCCAGGAGGGCAAAACATTCTGAGAAATGGTAGCTGACATCAACAGATGTCTCATTGGCCTGAATGGTGTCACGTGCCCAGTTTCTGCTAAGAGAGACTGAAAAATACAGTTATTTCATCCAGGGTTATTACTTCTCCAAACCAGACTTAGGCTTTGTTATTAAGGAGAAGGGCAGAGGGGTACAGGAGAGGCCACCAGCAGTGTCTGCCAGAAACGTCTCTGTCTCCAATGTCTGATGAGGTTGACTCTGCTCTCTGTTTCTTCCTTTTCTGGACCTCAGGACTCTGAGCTGGGGGAGAAGCCTTCACCTACAGGACCTTATGAGGATGTTATGCTGCTGCCCTTTACCCATCAATTTTTAACCCCTTTTGATATACTTTAGAAATGTCTCTGCTTTGAGGCTATGGTCCGTAGTTGCTCCATTTGTAATTTCAGCATCCTCCAGGGGCTGCCTGAGGACCATTGAATTTATAAGTACTGTGGTGTCATAGGTAAAGAGCCAGACACCCACAGCTATGCTGTGACTTCTCTCCCACATTGTTTCTGAGAGCCAATCTGAGTCCTCTACCAGGACAGCTGCTCTTGCTGAACAGACAGCACAGCACTCCTATTGGGAACAGCCCAACACCTTGAGATCTGTTTAAGTGAAAAAGGAGGTCCTACCTGTAAACAAGAAAAAGTTTATGGCTCTCCTGACAAACCCCAGGGATTCTTGTCTGGCAGCTCTCAGGAAGAACAACTGAAAACAGAACTCTTACATTTTAGAACTGTCAGAGGAAAAACTGACAAAGAATATTCAATTTGGCCTTCTCATGTCGCCAAGAAAGTCACTGAGTCACAGAGAGAGATGGGGGACAGGAGCTCACTCCAGGTGTGGTATGGCAGAGCTCTAGGCATGGGAGGAACTGGGGAGGGGAGGAGAACGGCGAGAGGGGTGGAGGGCTCCCTCTTGCCTTCTGATTGGGTCTGCATTATATTAATAATTTAAGCACCTGTGAACCTGGGGATGCTCTAATGGTAAAGATAATTTAGGCAAAATTACTGAGGGGTAGCAAATGGTATTGGGGTTGCCAGATCCAACCCCCAATCTGCCATGCTTTGGTTAGTGACACTTAATGATTCCTTAGCAAACTCACTTGCCAGAACCCCACAATAACTGAAAAATTATGGCATCATATTTTATATGCTCTTGGGAGAACCAGATGTGGTGTATATTTGGAACAGGACCTAGTAGATGGTAGTGCAGAAATGTTTGTTACTGCTATAGTTATCTCCTGTTCTCAACAGTTTCAGAGTCCTTGAACCTTCCATCGTTGGCCAGTGGACATCTTCAACAAGCATGGCAAAGGACCAGTGGGGATGTACGTTTTAAGTCAGGATGGCATCAAGGGATCTTCTCATGTCCCCAAATAATGGAATTATCCCCAAATACGTCAGCATAGCATGAAATACATGGGATGGGAGGTCCTTTACCCGTCCACTTTTATGAATGGTCTGTGCGTCCTGTCTGCATTTTTATCTTGAGTATGAGTGACTACTTTGCTTTTTCTTTTTAAAGATGTGGTAAGCCACACTTACCAGTCTTTTGTACCAGTTGTATAAGAAACAATAACACCAAAAATAGATATGCGTGGAATTCTTCTGCCCAATCAATGTTTTTTTTCTTGAGTTTTCTTTAATTTAGCAATACCCCAATTCTCTAAACAATGTTACGGTAGTCGACAGCATTTGGAAATTATCTTTGTCTTGTTTGGTCCTTGAAGGGCATGAAAAATTTTCCTCCATTTCCTCACACTCTCCCAGGGGTCATTTCCCCCTCTCTTTTCTCTGCCCTGTTTGCCCTCTGACCCTGACTAACTCTGCTGTTTCCACGGACTTCTGAATCTAATTAATGTCTTAGTGGCTATATAAATGAATTATGTAGGCAGAAGGATGTTGGAAACTTTAAGAAAAGTGCATTCCTTAGGGAAAACCTGGTTTTGTTAAAGGGGGAGGGGAGGTTGGAACACAGCATTCCCAGGAGGTAGAATGTCAGGAAAGGGTAAAACCCCAAGAACATACATTCCATATACAGCTATTGCCTGATAAGCAAAACCTTAGGAACATCTATTTTGACATGCAAGCAATAACCAGCCACTATGGAAGCTGGCTGAGGGGACTAACTGTCCAAATATGCTGCCATCCCAAATTGGCTTCAACCACTTAACTGGGGTATTGGCCTCCCTTCCCCTCTGCCTCTCTTTTCCAGCCGGTTTACAGCCATTTGCAGGGAGTGTGTCCTTAGAGAATCTCTGGAACGACCCTGGCTCCCTCTCCCAGGGCCCCAGAATGTACTCCAGTGATCCAGGACAGCAGGCAAGCAAGGAGGAGGGGCCAGAGTGTTGAAGTTCTCAGCCAGAGGATACTGTCGGAGAGCCCAAGGCGGAGATGGTCCCTATGCCCCAGGTTTCCATGGAAACATAGGAAGAGTGATGACAGCGAGCACAGCCGCACCATCTGCTCAGGACCTGGCGAATGTTGAAAAAAATAGAAAGACACCTCGGATCCCAGGCTAGAAGCACTCAGAGATACCTGTGGAGAGAGAGGGAAAGAAAGGCCTGAGGACACCAGGGCTCCTGGGCAGATTTAAAAACCACGCTGTCTCTGGGCTGGACATATTAGCTTGCAATTCCAAAGCAGAAAGCCTAGAGGGTTTATCCCAGTGTGCCTAGGTACAGTTACCAATACCCAAGGAGCCTCCGGGAGGAGAAGCAGACTGAGTGTGTCTGTGAGCTCTGCTGGAGCCACAGAACAGTGTCCAACACACAATGCTGGAGGAGGAGGAGCAGGGGCTGTCGCGAGCTTGATGATGCTCCCACCACCTTCCAGCCGGACCACCTGCAGAGCTGGCTTTTGGCCTGACATATTTTTGTAGAAGACTGGCAGGATTCAAAAGAGAAAAAACATCCTATCTGGTCATAAAAGCGGCCTTGGAGGTACAGCTGTGTCTGCAGAATAAAGCATGAGTTAATAAAGCCACGTAAGGGTTCTCTTCTCTCAATTCCTATCTACAGGGAGATCTTAGTGAGATGCCCCCAATTTGCTTTGGGGTCTACTTAGGAGACTTCTAGTTCCAGCTTGGTACAGTGGGAGTAGGGCCCTTGCTTGGGGCACTCCTGTGCCCTAGATGGAGCAGGATTCCCTTCTTAGTCCTTTTACTTCCTAGTTTTAGCCTAAATAAGTAAACAAACCTATTCAGGAAGAAAACAGCACCTGTAATTTAGCTGCCTTCCCCAGTGGCCCCCTCCTGAGCTGGGAGGCTTCCCTTGGCTCTCTGCAGTATGGCTTGTATGTCCCTGGAGAGATAAGTCCCCTTGTTCACAAGGTCTATAGGTTGCACAAAATCTACAGCAGCTTCACAGGAAAAACCATTTAAAAAACAATTTTTAATCTGGGCAGCATCTTACTCCTTTAAATAAATTTAAAAAAACAAGAATAACTTTTCTATCAATTCTGGTGAATATTCTAATCCCAGAAGGTCCAACCCTCCCCCCCTTTTTTTTGTACTGGAAATTGAACTCGGGGGCACTCGACCACTGAGCCACATCCCCAGCCCTATTTTGTGTTTTATGTAGAGACAGGGTCTCACTGAGTTGCTAGCGCCTCGCCGTTGCTGAGGCTGGCTTTGAACTCGTGATTCTCCTGTCTCAGCCTCCCTAAGTGCTGGGATTACAGGCTGGTGCCATTGCGCCCGGCTCCAAGCCCCTTTTTTGCTTTGTATTAAGGAGCTTAAAAATTTGACAACTAGATTAAGTGCTTGCTTTGGTTCGTGTTTCTAGAGACTGGAGGATAATGTTAGTACCTTCATAAACCAGATAAATAATAATAAAAAGTTATCTTCTTAAAGGCTCTCATGAACTGTTCTATCTTTTACTTCTAGAAATTATTAATTTGGAATTATTTCCATCACAGCTTAGGAAATAATGGTATCTACAACTATTATTTGGGTTTCTTCAAAAGCCTCCATTCTCCAAGTGGACAATTTTCACAAACACATAACGCTGGAAATAACAATATTAATGCAACTATCCCCCCGTTAAAGGCCCCACATAGAAAATAACACTTATTCCTGAAGAAACATTTTAAAAATAGCACGGTGAAATTGGTTTAGGCTCAAGTACACTCATATATTAACACAAAGCTCCAGAGTTTAAGCTCAAATATAAATCTACCCATTACTTCGTAGTTGTTTTGGAGAGGCCTTTTGTGAATAAGCCCCTCAACCAGCTTTACTCCCCCACCCCTGCCCTTTCCATTTCTGGAAATTTCTATTTATCTTCAGCCTCCTTCGTGGGGGCAAATCTGTATCTTGAGCTTCAAGCGTGGCCTGGGACTCACAGTAAACATGGTTCTGCTTGTTCTTCAACAGTCCTCCTTTGTATAAACAGATGTGGTGGGAAGGGAAGGGAAGTCAGATCCCTGTGAGGGGCAGGAGGTCTCTTTTCTGGAGAAGTTTCCCAGCTGCAGCCAGGAGCCCAAGGAACAGGACACGTTTCTTGTTCAGGCCTTGGAACTGGAAGTTCTTCCAGACAGGGGCTGTTCCTCTCGCTCTCTCCTCCACCCTCCACCCCCAGCCTTTGTTCCTGAGAATGCTGTCTCCATGTGATGTCTAGATCTCACTTTTGCCAGAGCAAACATTTCCAACAAGGCTTATGCTAAGGAGATATTAGGAAGAGAGGCTTTTTTCCCCCCCTTCTCTCCAAATACACTGGAGACTAGGGTTTGGGAAGCCAGCCCTCCACACCTGTACTTTTTTCCTGTGTTAACATTTTTTTGTAGCTTTGTTACCATCTTCAACTCTCCAGGGAGGTTTTTAAGGGTGGAAAGTTGTCTGTTTCCAAAATAACAGTTCTGTTTTCTGTAACTGTTGATGCAGTCTCTGCCTTAATTCAGTATTTTACATTTTGCATATTAGTTATGGATACGATAAAGGAAGGAATACATTGGGGCTCCAAAGAAGGGGGTGGGGCTGACAATTTTGCATCCCAATCTCAAATAGGAAAGAATTTTCGTTGGCCTGTTGGTCTTCTACCTGTGTTCAGAGCTTAGTTTGTTAATCCTCCTCCAGGTGGGTGAGGTGAAGAAGGTGGAAGGGAGTCTCTAAGTTTGACCCTGGAGGGACCCTGACTTCCACCCAAAAGTCCAAACTTCTGGCCTCCCCAGACAGCGACTCTTCTTATCCAGAAAAGGAACAAAGGGAAGAGGCACCGGGAAGGCCTTCCTGATGGCAGGGAATGTAGAGTTTGGCGTGAGTGGTGAGGCCATTGCTGTGTGCCCCTCTCTCCAGGAATTCTGGGGACTCCTAAGCGATGCTCTCAGAGCTGCGGCCAAGAAGACAGGAGAGTCAAGGACCCAGGATAGGCCCCATTTTAGACCAGCAGAGGAGAAGCCGTTATCATTCTGATCTGCAGACTTGACTCTCAGCATGTCTGACAGTGGGGGACGTGGGTGGGGAGGGGCTTGAGGGAGGGGGGAACGTTCTTTAAAACCTGGTCAGCAATAGTAACAAGGACTTGGATTTTTAGGAGCCACGATCATAATCTATCATCATTCCAGTTGACAATCTGCCATCTCCAGACAGGCGAGGCAGCGGGAAGTTTGCAGTGGACACCCAGAAGCTTTTCTTGTAAGAGAAATTAAAAGAAATCAGGTTGGTTTCCAGGGACTCTTCAGTTGGGGGGGATGGTGGGACCCCAGAGTAGCTGAGAGCAGGTCTTCTTAGAAGGGCTTTCCTTCCCGCTTCCTGTGTATTGCACTTAACTTACCGACTCCATACATTGGAACGGGTTTGTTTACGGCGCCGCCGCGGGCTGCGGTGAACTCTCACCGCGCCTGGGGCGCCAGGGAATTTCCCAGCACCCACCCCGAGTCCGCAGCCTGCACCCCGCCCGCGCCAGCGCGGAGCAGGGTCTCGTGGATTCCGGGTGGCCCAAGAAGTGCGTGCAGCCGGGACAGGGGCGGGCGGGGCCAGCGGCAGAGGGATGCGGCAGGCCGGGCGCGGCTCAGCATCCCCTGCACTCGGTGCTGTCGCCTGCCTTTCTCCGCAGCTCTCGGGACCGCCCCGAGCATCCCCGGGCTGCGGAGGGTCAGCAGGGCCGCGAAGGCCTGGGGGGCAAAGGGCAACCCCGAGGCGCGGCCTGCTAGCGGCGCGGGACTCCGAGGAGCGGCGCGGGGAGCGCAGGGGCGCGCGGGGCGGGCGCGGCGCGGGGCTCACGGCGCGCGCGCGCGCGCGTATCGGCCTCGCCCGCGCACACGCGCCTCCCTGAGGAGAAAGAGGCGGGCGGGCGGGCGCCGAGCACCGCGGCGGCGGCGGCGGCGGCGGCGGCTGCAGCGGGCCGGGCCGCCGCGAGGGAGGGGCGGAGGGCGGAGGGGCGGGCGCAGGCCGGGAGGCGGCGGCGGCGAGCTCGCCGCTCTCTCGTGAGTGTGCCTGCGCGCGAGCCGGCGAGCGGGTGAGTGCGCCGGGCGCCGCTGCCAGCCGGGCCGGCCCGAAGTCGGGGGCGGGGGGCGCTGGGAGCCCCGACCCGGGGACGGGCGGCGGGCGGGCGGCGGCGGCCCCTCGGGCGCGGCCGGGATGCACCTTGAGCGGCGCTTTTCGTTGCAGCGCGCGGGCGGCCCGAGCCTCGGAGGCGGCGGCGGCGGCGGCGGCAGCAGCGGCGGCGCTGACACCTCCCACCATGGACAGCTTCGACTTAGCCCTGCTCCAGGAATGGGACCTCGAGTCGCTGTGGTGAGTCCCGGTGCCGGCCGCTTCGGGCCGGCGGGAGCGGCGAGGGGAGCCCGGGCCGCCCGCGCGCCCTCACCTGGGCCGGGGGCTCCGGCCGCCGTGGGGGCGGGGTGGGCCGGGGGCGCCCGCCTCGCCGGCTCCTTCCTGCCTCTCCGGGCTGGATGCACCGCTGCCTTCCTCTCTCTTTACTCCCTCCGCCCCCGTCTTGTCCCTTCTCCTCGGTGCCGCCCGCCCCAGCCCAGGGGCCGGTGATGTGGGTGCCAGGGGCAGATCGCAGCCGTGGAGAGGAAAAGAAGCGATTTTTAGAGCGTGTCACCAATGCCTGGGGATCCACCCCTCGACTCCCTAAACCTTCTCAGCTCCCTCCCCTCTGACTGCGCCTCCTCCCAGTTCTCGGAATGCCTGGGTTCGCACCCGCGACCCCCTGGAGTTGGTGCTGCCGCGAAGTGCCCTTAGAGGATGCTCCAGCCTCCTCCCTGCCTGCGCCGGGTCTTGGCGGCTGCATCCTTTCTGTCTGTCCCACCCACTCCCACTCGATTTGGAAAAGTGAACAGGCAGGGCAGGAGACGAATTTTCCTTGGTGCGGGAATTCCAGAGGCCTTGGCCCAGGGAGACCGGTTTCCTGGAGGTTCACAATTCCTCTGGGCCCTTTCTTCACACCTCCCCACAGTTGTACTCCTCCTCCTCTCCACCTTCATTCCCGGCGCGGCGCCCCGTGTGTCCCTTTATTTCCTTGCTCACAGCTCGCAGCCTGGGTGCACTCTGGGTTGTTTCTCGGGGATCTCACATTAAGGAGCTGCTGTAGGTAAATCGCAGGTAGAAACAGTTGAATTCCGGTTGCGGGTGTCTTAAAAAAATCCCATTGGCTGCTTCAACATCTCTCTTATTACCCCTCACTCCACTTCCCCACCCACCCCACTATCTCTTAAATGTTTCCAACCAACCCTATTCAGGTGGGGGCATTACTGCCTGCCTGTTCCTGGAGGAACTTGTGTTATGGTTAATATTTACGGGGGTGAACATCTGCTGGAACAAGTATATTAACTGTACTCTGTTCCGCCTCTGGTAATCGCTTATTGTAGTGAGCTTTTTATTTTTTTTTCTTTCCCCTTAAATTCAGTAAAGAGTTCACATGTGTCTGAAACTGCAAGTGGCGTGCACATGAATATCATGAATATGCTGTGCACAATTTTATTGCTAAACTGCTGTATGATTTATGGCTCATATGGATGATATGTGGTATCTATGGGTATTTGCAGTGATTTAGGCTTCCCGTGACTTTTATTTTCCTAAAGACAGGTGTAACAAAATAAATTAGGCACAAAGCTAGCAAATTATCGAGCAGTTTCTTACAAAAGATCCGATGGTGAGTAAGTACAGCCTGCTCTGCATAATGCTGGGGCCCATAAAACACACAAGGATGGGCCCTAACTTAATAAAACTTGTATATGTTACACTGGAAACTTCAAAGAGCCAGTGTAGAAAGAATATGAAACATGTTATTACTCTATAAAAGTTGCTAATTACTGTGTTGCTGCTCCTGGGGATATTTCAGCCTTTCATTTACAGATACCTGTTATTTTATAGGTTTACATTTAGAAATGTTGGTTTCTGGCACCAATTCAGTAGGTTTCCAGATTAGCAACTGTACTTTAAAAAATGACTTTCGCTTTTTAAACGGCAGTCAAAGGGAAGAACTTATTGTTTTGCTATATATTTTATGCTGCTCGTCTGCTTGCTGACTCAAACTGAATCCCTTCATGACTTTTGTAAGTGGTGTTTTGAGATTATTAGCCATAATTTGTGGACTCTTCCAGCACAGGGCCTAAGCGCTATTTTCCTTTGCAACCTTAGTTCCCAGCTGAATTACCTGGAGCACTGTTAAACCATACATGTCAATTGAGTTGACTTGAAATTTATATTAGTTACAGTACACATTATTTTTAAAAAAAGAAAAATTAAGCCTTTTAACAAAAGCTGTACATGAAATCATGTTTTAATCAATGCATCAAGTTTTGGCATATAAAAGCAGGAATTCTTGATTATAATATAGTAGGACAGTTTGGCTGGAGTGTTTCCCATTTTGCAGATGTAGCATTTACATTTTGCAAAAGCTTGTATGTTTCTGATAAATTAAAGATAAACCAAACTCCTTGAGTAGACATTTTCTCTCAGTTATGGGTGAATTTGTGGATGGTATGTTCAAACTCAGTTTTATGGTTTACTTAAAATTTTGTTTGTGGTTTACATTGAAGCTAATAGGTGATCCAGAGTAGCTATTCAACTGCTTGCTGTGTTGCTTGGGATTTTCATGTCCATTGTTTTCTTATTTGAATCTCATGACAATCCTGGCAGTGGTAAGTGGAAGAAGTTCCATTATATAGATGAGGAAGTACAAGCTTTGACCTGTTTTATGACTTTACTGAAACCATAAAACAAATGACAGCAGATTTTAGAAAACTAATATTTACTGAGCACTTACTTTTACCAGACACTGTTCTAGGTACGTTGCATATTTTAGGGCATTTAATCCTCACAGCAGTCTTACAAAGCAAGTACCCTTAGCTGTCCCATTTTACAGATGGGGAAATTGAGGTACACGGCCCAAGGTCAGATAGCTGCAAGAGGAGAGGTATATATATTTGAGCTAAGAATTAGCTTCAAAACCCACTTTTCTGACTTCAAATCAAGTGCATTTTCTAGAACACTGCAGATGTCTCAGTTTGTGAAGATGGCTCTGGAATTCATTATAAAGCGAAGCCTTGATGAACTGGAAGTTAAGGTTCTGGTAAAATATCAAAGAAGAATGTCAGAACCTTAAATGGTATTGCTTTACAATTTAAAATCTGAAAACAATATGCTATGATTTAGGAAATTATGCCTGCTAATTATGAATTAATTTATGAAAGTAGGTATACATTTTAAATAAAGGTGATGGAGCACTTCTTCCTTTAATTCATCATAAGAAAGCAGTTTTCTTTGAAGGTTAGGAGGAAGTACAGATCAATGGCAAAAACGAATCTTATTTTAAATCCCTAACAACTTTTTCTAATTGGTGAATATCATTTTCCAATAAAACTAATTGCACTTTATTGGTTGTGACTGTGGCTTTGAATCTGAGCTCCCTTATTCTAGCCATCATGGAGAGTGTCTGCAAATGACTGTAGAGATCATATGAAGGGAAAAGCTTGGTACTACTGAATATAATCAATATATACCATCAATTGATAATTCAGTAATTACCTGCTCTGCTCCTGTGCACACTGTTTTCTCCGACTCAGAAATATCCATGCTTGTTTTTCAAGGAAAGGCTTTTGAGTCTGAATTACCAGATGGCTGTTCTTTTTAGCCATACCTTCAAGTTGAGAAGTTCATGGGTTGCTCTCGTGAACACTTTTAATTCTACTTCCCATTTCTAGTTTGAAGTCAGAGTGGGGAATTTGGAACATGGGAAAGGTGCTCATTCTTACCTGGCTCTGTAGTTTCGTTCAGTAGAGCCAAGTCCCAGGAGCCAGGGGATTCAGTCAGTCTGCAGGGGCAGATGCTATAGAGGAGCAGCGCTTCTGTTCAGCTTCCCCTCCATTCCCTTCTGCCTTTTCTTCGGTCATCCATCGATGTCAGGTCAGCTGCTAGACATATGCGAGTCCTCAGGGCCTTTAAAATAACGACCATCCCTGTTCATAGGTTAACTGTTGTTTTTGTTTATTCACTTAACAAATCTTTATTGATCATCTTTAAAATACAAGACCTTGGGCTGGTTGCTGTAGGGTATATAAAGATGAGTAAAACGTGTGTTGTGTATATCGTCATCTGGTAGGAGAATGAGACAAGTCCGAAAGTGCAAAAGGGAAGTCTTCAACTCTGGCAATTCAGAAGAGACCATATTTAGTGGGAGGCAGAGGAAGGAAAGAAGAAAAATTGAGTTAAAAAAAAAAAAAAGACTTCCATGGAAGAGGTGGCCTTTGAACTAAGCTTTGGAAGATGAATGGGATTTTTACAGACCGTGGGGGTGGGGGTATTGAGAGGACATAGAAGCATCTTGGGCATAGAAAGAACTTGAACAAAGGCTTTCATTGGTGTCTCTGAAAGATCCTTTTATGAATCATGGTGGAATTACATATATTACGTAGTTTAAAGATGCAGAACTTTGTAATCATGAGATGGTTTCAGTGAATGAGGAAATTTTTCCAAAATGAACTTAAACTTGTATGTAATCTGCTTTAAATGTGAACACATTTTAGTTATTGGGGAGCAAGTCTATCAAAATGAGATAGTAAATATTCAGACCCTTCCTATTACCCTGCCCCCTGTATCTTCATATAAGCCAGAATCCGTACACATTTTGTTCATTGTATATTCTTTCAAATTGCAGCTTTTGATATTGGAGTACATGGATTATTATTATACTTGTTTATTCAACTTACAGCATTCACAGTATTAGGCATTGCTAGAGGATAGGTAGTGTAGGGCACTGGCTTTTAAATGTTTACAACTCCCACCCACAGTAACAAATACACTGTGAACTTTACAGCCACGTATACCCATGCACATGTGTACACACAACGGAAACGAGAGTGTCATGAAATAACCCTTATTTGTCCTGTGTACGATGCATTTTCATATTCTCTACCTATGGCTTTTCTTCTTAATTCTTAACTTCCGGGTTGAAACCTGCAGTTTAAAACTTACTGTCGGGTATACAAAGGAGAGAGCCTGTTAGGAATTGACAGTAGAATAAGGTATACATATCAACATCTGCAATACAAAACTGACATTGCCCTTTGGAGGGGGGTATGGCCACATCCCGATGAGAGGGTAAAGTATTCACGGCTGCATGGCATTTGAAATGGATCCTGGGGAAGGAGAGTTTGAGGAAGAAGAAATAAAAGGGAGAAAAATCCACGTGGAAGGAAGACTGTGAATAGAAATATGGAGGAATAAAGTAAGGCTTGTTTGAAGTTGTTAATGCAGGGTGAAGGTGGGCAAGGACTCCGCTCTGGAAACGGGGAGCAGGACAAACAGCGTCACCAACGGCGCAGTCTCCCTATGATGCTTCCAGGAGAGCCCACTGATTCTCACGGTTCTTTCAAAGCAATTGCTGATGGACATGCCCGGGCCACGGGTTTCCTTCATGCCCCTCTTTTGGGCTTCTGGGCCCCTTCATAGTGTCAGAAAATTCCACAGGTCCCTGTCTTGGCCATGAGGTACCTGGACCTTTTCCTCCAGCACCAGTACAGCAAGCATTTTAAACCCCTAACCCTTTGGTCAGTTCCTTCGACTTAAAGCAGCTCACCCCAACACAAAGGCGAAGGGAGAGCAAATCACATGCGCAGACGCATGCATACATGCAGGAAGCCCCTGGTATCCTGGGGCTGATTGGTTGGAAGTAGTCTGGGAGGCTGAGCTTACTCTCATTGGCCAAAAGTAACCATGTGGCTGGCGACGGAGGCTTTCATTGGTTGAAAGTCTCAGTACTTGCTTGTTGGATGGGAAAGTGCTTCAGCAGGTGCCCGAGGTGAGAATGTTTCTGAGGAGGATGGCTTTCGGGGCTAGCAGGGGCCCGTAGGCTGCAGAGAGCCAGTGGCCAGCATGGGGCATCCACTGGTGTCCCGAGCCCTGTGCAGGAGAAAGCCAGTGGGAGACGGGTTTAGTTCTGGATGCAGAAATTGGGGACTCAAGCTTCGCTGGCTCCGCAAGGACAACAGGAAGGATGAGCGTTGGATGGGTTTTAACCAAATGTCTTTGGATGACGATGAAGATGAGTATTATGTGTGGGGAAATGATTCCTTCCTGTGTTCCAGATTTTCTTTTGTCAAAACGTAGGAGGGTTATAAAATGGCAAGAATCTATTTTGAGAGAATGTCCCCGTGAACCAGAATGGGTCTAATCAATGGCACTTTGGATTAGCAATGTGAACGAGGCCCTTTGGCTCCCTAGAGATTCAAAAATAGTCAAATTAAGAAAAAACTAATTTTTTCATATAGAATGCAAGATTTTTTGTGTGTGCAAATGAAAATTTTAACCTGGAATGGACTTGCCTGTCAAATTTTCCTTATTTTGGGAAACAGCCTTGGTGGCACAGTCAAGGCCGTAAAAGATAATTTTAATATCATTTAATGGTAACATAATGCTTCCTTGTTTTATTACAGAGTAAAATCCATAAAACTTATTTTCAATGTTGGCTATTCCTTTTTGTCTGGAAATTTAATTGAGGTTTCTGAATTCAACTGGCTCCAACCTTTCTTTCTGTTTGGCCCAGGGTAGCTCACGATTTTTCTCATTTCCTATTCTCAGTCTTGGTTTAATCACTTATAAAATGACAACACTTACACTGGCCTACCTCATAAGGTTGTGATGTTAAGTAATAAAAGTGTCAATTGCTCTGCGAATGCCAAGTGTAGCTCTTTTATACCCTTTGCTTCCTTAAAAATGTCTCTTTTTTTCATAAACAAGGAAAGACACAGAAAGACCACATTGGGTCAGGTTCAGCCATCAGTGTGGTACCGAGTCCTGTTCCCGGCCATGCGACCCAGGGATTTTTTTGAGTGGAGATTGGTTGTCTTAGTTGTGCATCACAGTCTAGCAGACTCATGGCTGGACTACTAACATATGTGGGTATATGAACCATTACATAATCTTTGATGTTTCACTGAGAATGTATTGTATTACCAACCATTACATCAAATGACTTCATTTGGCACTGTGGGTCTCATTAAATTATGTCAGGCTAATCATAATTTAGTTTTACTAGAAACAAAACACACAGACCAGGGTAAGAGGATAGCACAGCACTGGAGAAACAAAATGGGTTTAATGAGAGGAAACTACACCTGGAGATATGGTGGGGGACCTCTAGTGTTTGAAGGTGTTTCACTGAGTTGGGGAACAGTCCTTCTGGGGGTTGCTCAAGGGCACAAGTAAGATCTGTGGGCGAGCGAGCATTTCACTGAGCTGTGGTGTGAGCTCTCAGAGCATGCTGATTTTCTGACTCTGAAAGACATTCCTGGATAAGTAGACCAGCAGCAGTGGATTCCCTCTGAGAATCTTTTCAATTCCTAAATTCTGATTGTTCCCATCACAGGGAGCAGGAGACCAAGAGTGCAGAAGTCGTTAATTGTATTCACTTGTGTATTTTCCCCCTCTGCAATTTATCCCTGCACACGTGGAGAAAGGCAGGGAGGGTACTTAAACTTCTTCACATAATTTCTCCCCGGGAGACTCATTGTTAGCAGAGGTAAACAAAAATGACTGTAATTTGGAGACCATGCTAATGTAGCAACTCAGTTTAGAGTTATGTGTTTAACTTGATAGTGAAAATAATTTTATTTTTCCTTTTTTATGGGCAGGAAATTAGTTTTCGAAAATCCCCTAGAGGGCTGTAATGTGAGCCTGTTAGTCTTAGTTAAATTTTTCTTGTCATACCTGTGCTGTTTACCTGAATTATGAAGTGACAGAACAAATTTTCTGTCAGTGTTCATTGAAATGTTAATTAGTTGCCTGGCAGTTTAAATAGGGGAGGAAAAAAGCTTTCTATACTGTGGATCATCACCAGTTCTAGGAAGCAATCTGTTTCTGTTCTCAAATTTCAAAATATACGTTTTTCTATAGAAGGAATCTATAGGAAGAAAAGACCCAGGATGCAGAATGCTATTTTGAGAGCACAGGTCAGTGTATTTCATTCTCATTTAGGGAATACTTCTCAAACTTTAATGTGCACCCAAATAACCTAGGGATCTTGTTAATGAACACAACCAGAATGGGACCATATTCTGTCATCCTGAACAGCTCCCAGGTTATGGCCCTGGGCCTCAAACCAAACTTCTAGTCGGAAGGACTAAATGTTTAAAAAGTCCTTGGGGTGGGGGGGGGGGTAGGGAACTCTTTCAAAATATTACATTTTTTTATACTTTGTGTAAGAACATCACAGTTTCACAGAGACAGAAGGATACATTTAAATACAGCATCTATTTTATTTCTGTGAGTCTAATACCCTTCTGATGAGTGAGGGGGTGGTTAATTGCATTGGAGTGGGGATATGGTGGGAAATAAATATCAAGACCTGCGTAAACACCATTTGTAAGAAATAGGCTAATCACTTTTTACAGCTTTTCGGTTGTAGTCAGTCCTTCAAAGTCTGGGTCCTGCATCAGGAGTGAATGCTGCGAGTAGTGAGATGGTCTTCCACTTCTGGTCTTGTGGGGAACCTCACAGTAACTTCTGAAGGTGCCCAGGATTCAGAACAAATGTCCTCATTCTTTCCCACCAGTCTCTCTTTGGGAGAAAAGGAGCGGGGGCCAGGAGTGGGGACTGGGTGGCAGTCAGAGGCGGGATAGCTATTTATAGACTTGCTGTGCTGCCCCTGGCCATAGCTGAAAATTGCAACTTTCCCATGTCCTAGGAGAAATGACACTAAGTGGAACCAAGGGTAGGTCTCAGACACCTCAGTCAAGAACTTTCTATCCCTGCAGGGCCAGCCATCGTCCCCCTCAGCCATTAGCAGAGTACCAAATCCATTAGGTGATCCAACTTAACAGTAGTTTCTGTGCTTAATTTCCAGTTCCTGTGTAACTAGAAAAACAGATTCATATGGATGAGGCTGTGGAAAGAGCACACTGGACTCTGCATGTTCTGTGAGATCGATGGGAAGTTCATTGACTTTATGTGCATAAGGAGGGTCTGCATATGTGCAAACACAGGAAAACACACATGTACCCACTCGCTCACATTTCTGTTCTCTCAGACGCACTAGGAGAAAACCAGATAGGGTTTAAACAACTGTGCAAATTTCAGATTTGGAAAAGAAAGCTGAATTTTCAGGAGTCGTAGTTTAATAACTTAAATAGTTTAATAATTTAAATCTTGCAACCTGGCATGTGTGTCAACTGGTAGAAGTAGTATGGGCAACAGATACTGCAGTTCTATTTATGTCTTAGTGACTCTGATATGGCCTCCGACATCATGGACATTATGTTATCTGACTAATTGAGTTTAAGCATTTCTTATAACATGCAACACTATTTTCCACTAGTTTAACTTCCTTTAGATTGGGGAGGAGAGAGGGAAACGATCGTCCTCAGGCTTGAACGTAGGTCAGGCCTATAATAAGACAAGCGTTTGGTTATTGTTTGGTTTGTCCGAATGTCATGAAGTTGATGCATTTTCTTTCACATGAGAGAAAACACTACTCATTGACAATTAATATGCAATGCAAATAACCAAATAGGTGGTATAGAACTAAAAAAAAAAAAAAAAAAAAAAAGGACTATTTTGCTGGGCATGGGGTGGTGCATGCCTGTAATTCTAGCAGTTTGGGAGGCTGACACTGGTACCTTGAAAGTTCAAAGCCAGTTTCATCAAATTAGGGAGAGTTTAAGCAACTTAGTGATACCCTGTGTCAAAATTCAAAATTAAACAAAGGGCTGGGGATGTGGCTCTGTGGTGAAGTGCCTCTGTGTTCAATCCCTGGTACCAAGAAAAAGCACTATCTTAAACTCAGTGATTGGCTCTGTTGGATCAAGAGATCCTCAAGAACAAAAAGCAACCAGCAATGGTCAGCTGCATTCTGAACTTTAGTTGCATTTAGTTGGCTTGAGATCCTTGTCCTGGCTGAGAAGATGGGTTGTGAGCCTGTCCCCAGTTGCTTCTTTTCCTACCAGCCATATTCATCCCGTAGCAGGGACCTCCTGGTGTCATTTCTTGGAACTGCAGAGGTGGAAAGTGCCACTGGAGCATGAGGACTTGACCTCGGGCTGAGAAGCAGGTATCTTTGTGGTCACAGACTCTGCAGGGTATTGACATGGAGGCTCAGAGCTTCCTGGAATGGGGTAGGTAAACCTTCCTTTCCAGTCTTTCAGGACTGACCCAAACGTTTTGGTCCTTCCATGTTCTGAGATGCCCTTTCTTACCCCTCTCCTGTCATGTCAGGTACTGGAAATGAGGATTGATCTGAGGGAGGCCACGGCCTTAGAGACCTTTGAGCAAAATATGAGAGCTGCCTGAGCTTCTGAGGACACAGATTGCTGCACCTGCGGAAGCGGGCGCACTCCAGGTACATACAGAGGCCTTCTCCGTTGTGATGTAAAATCTAGCAGGTGACTATTTCACCTGGCATAGCAGCTGCAGCTCTAGCTGTGTGACTTCAGGATGAAGCCTTTGGCCTGGGCACAGGTTTAGTGATGCAGCTGAAATCTATGAGTACCGTGTTTTGGAGTCCAGGACAGAGCTGTGCTGAGTCTGCTGTGTCCTTAGAAGTTTGTCCATGCACAGAGGACAGCCAGACAGTGCCGGGAGGACTCTCCTGCTGTATGGCTTTCATTGAAGATAGTTCATTCCCTAGAACATGGTACACCTTTCTCTGAGAACTACACTTGTTACATGAATTCCTTTATTATTATTTTTCTGACAAATTGAGTTTAACCTTTAGTACGAGTGGGATACCTATTTGGTGGGAGAGCTGGTGAATTTTATCTATTACCTTGCCATCCCTTCCCCCAACTTATACCCCCAAGGCTTAGTTAACAAGTTCTCAGTATAGAAATTAAATATTTATAAGTCTGAAAAGAAGCATGGCCATTTGGTTTCTAATATTTAGGTAGACAATTAATTACATAAATTAATTCTTCTTTTTATTCTTATCCCTCAGCAGGCTGAAAGTCACATTTTAGGGCCCTAAAATATCGCGTGCAATAAGGAAGCATGGTACGTGTATAATATAGAAGGCTTTGAGATGCTTTTCTTTCTCTGGATTTGCAGGTTTCTGGGTTGAGGTGAGCAACCAATTCTTAAGCCAGACACAGAAGTGGATAGAGCACATCACTAGCCTCAGATGTGCTTCTACTTTAGCTTGGAACAGATTCATTCAAACAGCCTGTGTAGAGTTTTTATCTGCATGGGATTGCGTGGGCACATCAAAGGGTACCCAACCCTGCATGGAATTTTAGAGATTTTCTGGAGAAAGCGAGGACTGAGTCCTAAAAGATGAATAGGAGTAGCCAGGCCGGGAGCAGGGGCATGTGGGAGCAGTCATGTGAGCCGAAGCAAAGAGGCGAAAGATCACAAGCTGTGGGCAAGAGCAGTGGTTAGTGAAGGTACCTTGCGGCCCGTGGCATTCAATAGGGAGAGCGGGAGAGAAGGTTTGGCACCGGAACAGGGACCAGTCCTGGGAGGGCTTTGTGTGGTGTTCTGCAGAACTTGAGCATTTCCTGTTAGGTAATAGCCAGCTATTGAGGGCACTGGGCAGAGAAACAAAATGGTCACATGTATATTTTATCACTTCTAGAAAGCATTGTCCGCATATAAGTCTGGTGGAGGTCAGACAGGGAAGGCGAAGAGAGCAGGAGATGGATGGGCTGGGTGGGAGGGGGCCTGCGGCCGAGGTGCTTCTAGGTGATCTGGCCTAGAGGTGCATCTGGCCCGTGTGATGCGCTGGGAAGTCCAGCAGGACCAGCCAGCCGGGTGGGGAAGGTGCAGCCTTTGCATCTACATGCATTGAGCGCCTGTGGACCACACAGGCAGAAAGCATGTGTTTGATCCTGACCTTTTGTTGGAAGGTTAGGATGGAGATGAGGATTTGGGAGTTAGCACACAGGTGTTGTTGAGAGCCAGGAACTTGGGCAGATTGCCAGTGAGGGCCGGTGGGAGGGAAAGCAGCTTGGAAGGAGGTTGATGAGAAAAGGCTGGAGTGGCAGGATACTAGGAGAGTATGGGGTCCCTGGTCAACTCAAGTGCCTTGGCCATCACTTAAGTGAGATCCTAGAGGCAGTTTTTGTATGGGGCAGTGGAGGTGAAAGAATGAATGGGAAGAGATAAAGTGTAGCTTTGAATGTTCTCACTCTTGAGGGGAAAGGGAGGAGGAAGGTCTCAGAGGAGGGTCATATTCAGAGTGAGAGGAAGGCACCAGGGTGGTGGAGATGAGGCTATCTAGGGGCAGAGGACTCCCCACCCCCTTCTCTCTGATTTCCTCAGTGCCGATGAGGAATGGAGATTCCAGAAAATCTTCAAAGAGGATAGTATTAAATGTTAGTCTGTACAAGGTAAATGATAGGTGCTTCATAGTTATTTCTGAATAAGTGATTTAATGAAAAGTCTGCATAATCCACTTTAGCATAAATCTCTGTCATACTCTCTCTAATTTAATTAGAGTGTTTTGAAAGTCATTTTGATTCAGAAGTAATTGGGTGAGGCCTCATCGCTAGGGAAAATTAGCGAACTTGTCTAATTGTGGAGTATATTAAATGGATTTTAAAAATATTGTGTTCAGGCGCGTTAAGACTGACAGTCCGGAGCTCCAGGATGTTGGTCTGATGTTGGGTGGCAGTATTATCTCCTTGGCTAGGGCTCTCAGGCCAGCTGGCCTCAGTCAGTTGTAGTGTCAGGAAAGGCCATGAGTCCTTTACGTATGCCATATTGTCTCATTGAATCTTTATAGCCTGCGAGGTAGGGTCTGTTCTTCCCCATTTTACAGAGAAGGAGGTAAAGCCACAAAGTCCCACAGCTTGTGTGGCAGAGCCGGCCTCTTCACTCAGGCAATTACATGTAGCCACTGTCCTGTAAGTCGGTCATGAGTTCCGAGATCCCATCCCATCTTAAAATGTTTGTCAGAGACACATATGTCGAGTATGTTTTCTAGCATACACACACAGTCTCCAACTGTTTCAGTGTAGTAGCCATGGAAAAATATCTTGAGGTCCATTTTGGACTTTTAAACTTGGAGAAATATGGAACACTGTGTCCAAGCTGTTGTGTATTTTAGGCTGGTGGAATTCTAGTTAAGCAGGCTTCCCTCTGTGTGAATTGTCTGTCATTCATGATCATTTCAGGTTGTGGTGGGTTTTTTTTGTCCATATGTAATGTATGAAACACACTGTTTATATATTCCCCTTAATTTTTTTGTCTACCCATAAAACCACTAATTGCCAAGTTTTATGGATGGAGGCAATGGTAGCAACTGCTTGCCACAGCTGGTCACATCTACCACAACACCTGAATGTGACTTTATGAATAGCACTAATGATGGTGTAGCAATAAAATCAGTAGACCTACCTATGAAAGGCATGTGACATTGTGTATGGAGCGTTTTTTGATGTAGATGGTCTTGCCCCTTTTTAGATGCTACATGAGGGTAGACTCTCTTCTAGTAGTATGACTCCAGTTCGATACGTAAGTGTTGCTTTGGTGACATGGAAAGAGTCAATGAATTTTAATTTATGTCATGAGATAGTTTAGTTAGGTAAAGCAAAACTAATAGATTCCTGGCTTAAGGGACTGTAACATATTGAGAGAGACAACAAAAATAACTATAAATGTGTTCTCTGAAAATCTTTGAGAATAAGACAAATTTCAAGATAGGTTAAAAAATCCACTTGGCAGGCAAAATTCTACAAAGATACCCTTTGAAAAATGGAAGGGCAAAGGGCTTCGAACCAGCCTGCAGGAGGTTCAGACTCTGACCTGCCATTTATTAGCTGTGCTACGTTTGTTTGTTTGTTTTTGTATTGGGGATTGAAGTCGAGCACTCGACCGCTGAGCCACATCCTCAGCCCTATTTTTTTTGTTTTGTATGTAGAGACAGGGTCTCATGAGTTGCTTAGCACCTCACCGTTGCTGAGGCTGGCTTTGAACTCGTGATTTCCCGTCTCAGCCTCCCAAAGTGCTGAGATTACAGGCGTGTGCCCGGCTTAGCTGTGCTATCTTAAATAACTTACCCTTTGGGGTCCTTGATTTTTTATATTTTTAAATTTCTTTTGGTTCCAAAGATTGAACCCAGGGTGCTTTACCACTGAGCCACATCCTCAGCCCTTTTTATTTTTTTGTTTTGAGACAGGGTTTCACTAAGTTGCTTAGGGCCTCACTAAATTGCTGAGGCTGGCTTTGAACTTGCAACCCTCCTACCTCAGCCTTCTGAGCCCTGGGGACTATAGGTATGTACTATTGCACCTGGCTTGGTTTCCTTATGTTTAAATGGAGATAATACTGCTACTGATTTGTTATTAGGATTAAATGAGATAATATGCATAAATAGCCTGGCACATAGTAGGTCTTTAAAAAGGGTAACTTTATTATTAACTCTTCCTTCCCTTCCCATAGTTACTAAATGTTTTAAATAACAATTGTGTTCAATGGCTACATCCATTCTGTTGCTTCAGATATTTAGAAGCATTTATTTGAGCCATTGTTTGTTATTTATTTATTTTTTAATTGGTATCTTCTGCTCCCCCCCCCCCCCACACTGGGCTTGTTTAATGGCTACAGCTGAGAGATATGGAAAGTAGTCTAATGTCTTCCATTGAGAGCAAAGTTATTTATTTATGTGTATGTGTGTGTTTGAGTGTGTGTGTGTGTGTGAGAGAGAGAGAGAGAGGGAGAAAGAGAGTGTTAGTTCTTAATGTGCCTCATTGGTAATATAGGAGCAATATGTATTGTAGGTGCTAAAAGTATCTGCCTTTTTATAAATATATATGGATTTTAATTAAAGTTAAAACACAGAACTTGCAAATGAGTGAAGCAAATCTGATATTACATTATTTAATTTATTAATTGTTTAGGTGAACTTCAGGTGCAAAGACTTTGGATAGCTCCAGTGACATAATTTCTAGAAATTCTTTTCCACTAGTACCAAAGCGAGGTCTTTCTGCTATTTCAGATGGAGGCCTGCCCCTCACCTCCCATGCCTCCCTCAGTCCATGCGCACATGCTTGCTAACTTTCTGCACCTAGAAGGATCAGACTCTCCAGTTGAATTATAGCATTTCATGGTGTAGGTAGCAGTGTTCCTGTAGACTTCAGATTTGGGTGCTTTCTGTTCTATTGATTCCTTTCCTCTTTCATCAGTGCATTCATTACTGATATGGAACCTAGGATAGCTTAACATTGAATTGCTCAATTTTGGCACACTGGGAGATGAGTCATTATATACTTCTATACTGAACTAGGGAATCAGTATTCCCAAGTTTTATTTATTTATCTATTCTTTCAGTGCTGGGTTTTAAACCCATGGTCTCCTGCATGCAAGGCAGGCATTTTACCACTGAGCTACATTCCCAGCCTGCTTAAGTTTTGTTTGTTTTTGTTTTTCTTCTTTATGACATCTGTGAGGGTTGTCTGACTATAGATAAATTATTGATGAAATGAGCTAAACTTTAGGAATTTGTATTGGTTAGTTTTTGCCAGGCAAAGCTGCAGTAATAAACAGGCCCGATCTCAGTGGCTACAATGACAAGGGATAGTTCTTGTTCATATCAGATGGCGTTAGTGCAGAGTCAGTTGTGTTCTAGTGCCTCGTCCATTCCAGGGCACCGGCAGAGAGGGGGTGCCCTTTTTGGAACATTCCATCTTCTTATTGGAGGTTCTTTGGGATGTGGCCCATGTCCTGTGGCTCCCACTGTGCCTTGATAAGTCATATGGAAAAGCCTAACATCGGTGGGGGGGAGGGGACTGGAGCTCTTGCCAAGCAGTGCTGCGAGTCACATGGCACCTAGCCCAGGTGCCTGTCCTATTAAAGGAGGGCAGTGAAAAATTGGAAACTGATATAGTCCTCTATGCCATTACTCAGTATCTTTCTTTTTGTTAATGAGTATTTTTAAATTAAAACACCAAGATTCCAAAAGGAGCTTCTGGAACTGTCTGGTGGCACATTCTTTTATATCATGAAAGATCTCTGCCTTTCCATCTGAGTTCTTTTTCTTTTGGACTGGGGATTAAACCCAGGGCTGCTCTAACACTGAGCCACATCCCCAGCCTTATTTTGTATTTTATTTAGAGACAGGATCTCACTGAATTGCTTAGTGCCTCGCTAAGTTGCTGAGGCTGGCTTTGAACTGGAGATCCTCCTGCCTCTGCCTCCCTGGTCTGAGTTCTTTTTACTGGCACTTATCACCTCTTTCAAATTTTCATGGCAAAAGAGAGTATTGGTGAAAAAAGCTGATGAAGTTTCCATCCAAAGAGTGAATATTTCCTTGTGGTAAGTGAAAAATATTAGGGAAATAGTTTCTGAAAGTGTGTATTTATTGAGTATTTTATCTTCTAAGCAGTTTGCCTTCAATTTGTGAAATAACAAATGCTATTTATTCAATTAGCTCCTGATTCCTAAATTAATAATTTGACTTTGCTTGCCACTGACAGATTAGAACCAAATTCTGAATGAAGAATAAAATCCATTAAACTGGAAGGGAGTCAATTATCTGATATACAGGAAAAAAAGTTTCATTGTTGCTTTCTTTAACCCAAGCTTTATACCTTGAGCCCGGTTTTGATTTCTGAAGCAAAACTAAATAGCAAAAAAAGGTATGTGAGCTCACATGTAGACGGGGAATGCTAATCGACCATGGATGCAAGTGAGTGTGTGAATGCGTGTTTCATGTGGTCCTGGTAAAGGGCTTCTGAAGGCAGTTTCCTGGAATTTAGTAGGAACACTCTGCCTAGGTCTACCTTCTCCTCCATTGTCCCTTCTAAAGTTTAGAACCAACAGGGACTATACTCATGTCCTCAGAAAAGAAAAAAATATGATACATTTGTGAAAAGCAGAACAACTTTTCTTTCTGTGTACGTTTGGTTTATATGGTCCAAGACATATGCTCAATATTATTGGAATAAGATACCACTTCTACATTAATTTCAATGAAACCAATGGAGGAAGGAGCCCATAACAATATTGTGAAACACTTAATGATGTTTAAAATCTTTGAGAGACCAAGGCAAAGTAAAAATAATAAACGAAATAAGTGAAAATGTGGTCATTGCTTTCTAGTCTGATCATCAGGATAAAGTATTTTGAACCGATTGCAAAGTACTTTGCTGAAAGCCCATTAGAGAAAATTAAAACTGAACAGATGAGCTATTCTTTAATGGCCCAGCAGAAGATCTTTTTCTGCTTCTAAGTCTTTTCTAATTCTCATCACTTAACTTTCTTGGCTGTATAAACAACAGGTTCTTTCCCTCCATATTGTCCAGAGCTGTGTGTACAGGAAACATTTCTCTTAAGCAAATATCATAGATGGTTTAAAAAGCCAAAGTAAATCCTGAATTTTATATTTCTATATCTCAGGTTGAGATTAATAAAATTAAAAGAGCAATGTTTTTAGGTGCTCTTGGATCATACATAGTTCATGCATAATTTTGCTTTCTTTTTGCATGCTTGCTTTGTATGTTGGATCTTGTTTAGCCAGATTGTGGGGTCCAAGCATGTATGTGTTCCCAAAGATCTTATATTTACCAGATCATGTCATCTGCAAATGGAAATATGTTTGCTTTTTCCTTTCTAAGTGGCTTGCTTGCCTTTTATTTCTTTTTTTGCTCAGTTGACCTGGCTAGAACCCCCTGGAGCATGTTGAATAGTGGGTAGAAGCTCTTAGACATTCCTGATTGGGCATGAAGTTATCTTTGGGATTTTCAAAGCTGACCTCTTAACCTGAGGTTAAGAATTTTCCTTCTGTCCTGAGTTTGTTGAGTTTTCATCTCGAGCAGTGTTTGGTTTTTGTCAGAGGCTTTTTCTGCTTCTACTGGGATTATCATTTGGGTTTTGTTCTTTATTCTAGTAATGTGGTTTAATATATTAACTGATTTTCGTATGTTGAACCAACCTTGCATTCCTGGAATATCTTATTGGACCTGGTGTATAATTCTTTTGTGTGTTGTTGGACTAATTTTTTTTTTTAAAAGTGTATCTTCCAGAGAAGATACACAAAGCTATTATTTTTTAAAAAATATTTTTAGTTGTTAATGGATCTTTATTTTATTCATTTATTATTCATATGTGGTGCTGAGGATCGAACCCAGTGCCTCAGGCATGCCAGGCAAGCGCTCTACCACTGAGCTACAGCCCCAGCCTTTGTTGGGCTAATTTTGCTAACATTGTTTTAAATGATTTCCTTTTTTGAAACACAACTTTTATCAACTTATTCCTTGATACTGGAAGCTCATGAACACTGAAGAGAAAAATAAAGGAACATGACTTTCCCATGACTTCTGCAGGAAAACACAAAAGCTCCATTTCTGCATAGATTCTAAATGACTGTCCTTTAAGTAGAAGAACCAAATCTCAAAATATACTTACCTGATTATTCAAGTTCAGGACCTTTTGAGTAATTATTTTCTAAAGGAATTTAGCTTGGCCTGTGCTTAAGAAATTCCCACATATTTCTTATGAGGAAGTAAACATGGCATATGAATATGCTTGTAAAATGGTGCATGATGGGAAAATTTAATTATTTATGTATGTGTGCAGATATAATTATTTAACTTAGAAGTGTCACAAATTCAGATGCTTTCAGAGGCCAAGCAGACCCAGTAAAAGCAGTAACACAATTGGATGTGATGGGCCTGTTGGAAGCTCTGTAGCCTTGCCTCCATATATTCAAGGATAATATGAACCAAATGACCCAGACCTCCCCTGTCCTGAGCAGACATTGCACATCCGCCTCCTCTGTGGGACACTCATTCCGGGAATCTGTGATGGTCCGCAAGGCCCTGGAGATCTGGTTTCCACGCCACCATTCTGAAAGTTCTTGACTTCTTCACAGTCTCATGTTCTCATTTGAAAATGCAGATGACAGATGTCTTGCCCAACTCCAGGGACCATTGTGAGAGGTTAAAATGGCATAACATTTGGAAATGACTTGAAAACCACCCAGGCCTATCTAAATGTAAGGATATCATGTCTTTCCATACCTCTTGACTTCCCCACAAAGATATTTTCTTATTAAAGAAGTCTTAGTAGCCAGACATTGGAAAAATTCCCAAACATGATCTAGAAATATCTCCCTTCAATAGAATAAACTTGGTAATAGGTGCATGCTGATGTACCAGGACCTGAATTGTTATGGGGGTCATTTCATTGTCCTTCCAGTAAAAAGAACCATTGTCCTGTTCTTCTCACCGTTAGGTTCTATTAGATGTGTGAGTCCTTATGATAATATAGAAAGAAGCTTCAGAATTCTCACCAGCCAGATATGTTATCTCAAAAGGCTTTCTGTGGTTTCCTTAGCAAATAAACAGAGTCAGAACTTGATTTTCTTGGTATCCTAGTATTTGACAGAATTTGAATTCTTTGGTTTTCTGACCACAGTAAATCAAGTGCTGACATCTTGAAGCCTCTGTAGGAGGTTCTTTGGAGCAAGACGTAACCCAGTGTCTGCAAGACCTGCCAAGTAGCCCAACCGCAGCTGTAACTGCACTTCAGCTTAGTTCACCCGTTTTGTCAGCAGAGAACGGTCGCACAAACCCACAAGTCACAAGTGTATCGAGCACCTACTATGTGTGAAATACTGCACTGGCTTGGGAACCCAGGAAGTAATGTGGCCCTGGGTCTAAGGAAGCATGCTGTCTGGTTGGAGAGAGACCAGTATCCATGAAATGGCACAAGGGCCAGGTCTTGCAGACTACCAGCTCTGTCTGGAAAGGATCTTTGAGATCATCTTTCCATCCCAGCTCCTTGCGGTAACAGCAGAGAAAACTGATCCCTGTAACTAAATGCTTATGTCTGTGATGTAGTTGGGGCTACTCAAACTGAGCTGCTTTTCCAAATCAAGTGGGGATACAGAGTCCTTGGGGCTGGGGCCAGGGAATTTGTATTTGGGCGCCACAATTGCCTTATTGGATTTGGCAATGGTAACAGTCAGGCTGAGGGTGCCTTGGAGCTTAGGGTCAGAGAATGGCCAAGAAAGCCTCAGGGAGGCCATGCATGTTGCACACTGGGTGGGTAAGGTTGCTGTGGACTGGACCTTTGGGTCTGCGGCCCTTAGAGCTGGGAATAGGCATGGCCGAGATGATGAGAAAGATGTTCTACATCACCTGACTCTCTAGGAGGCAGAGGGCTATGGGGGATTTGTATGCTCGCTTTGAAAAAAAAAAAAAAATATATATATATATATAAATTCATTGTATTTGACTAAGCAAATTTGACGCTCCCCCGCCCAGTTTTTCCTCAGTATCATGGTTAATATCTCCATCATCTTCCTTGAATTGTTTTGAGACAGCCACTGATGATTTTGTATGCTCAGTTACTATATTTCCTGGAATAAAACAACTGGTATGCAATGAACTTATAAATACCTGGATAAAGTGTACTATGGAAAATCAGTGTAAACATCTGGTATTTATAAACTTCTTTGTTGAAAATTATTTTGTCCAGAAAGTGAGTTAACTTTGTGGTCCTTTATATATTATTGAGGTACATGAAATTAGACACTATCTCTAAAGTCCTGTAGAATAAATAAATTGATTTATCGAGTATACATAAGAGGACACCAAACTGAATTTCCTTTCTGTGATAAAAATCTGTCCATTTTTGTATCAATGTCTATTTTATAGTTGTATTCATTTCAAACTATGAAACATAAGAAGGTGGTTTTTTTGTTTTGTTTTGTTTTGTTTTTGAGGACGGGGACACTGTGATGGTTCTCCTGGTTGTGACTTGGTTGAAGACAGGAACCACAGAGTAACAGTCAGGAACAGGGACTGGAGTTTGGTCCCCTACTCTACCATGAGCTAGCTGCATAACCGTGGAAAAAACAATACCTTAAAGCAGAGGACCCATGTGGGCATCGGATAAATTACTGTGTATGAAGAGCTCAGTGTGGCCAGGCGAGGCATAGCGCGTGTTGAGCTGTTGGTAGTTGTGGCATTGTTTTTAGTTGCCCCCAGCACCCAACCTGGCACATGGCCTATGGTCCTTGTCCATTAAAAAAAATGTGGGGCTGGATCAATTGTGGTAAAGTTTTGTTCAAGTATTTTTCTTTTTTCTTTAAGCTGTTTCCATCGTGGATATGCCCAAGGCGTCAGTAATTTGTAGTCGAATGGTATAATTAATGGGAATGAATATTTGGCTTAAAGGATTTGTGTGATGCTGTGGAACAGCTCTGGTGCTCTGAGCCGGGAGCCTTTTGGATAAAGCACAGAACTCTGGCTTTCACCGCAGGTTAGAGCCTGCGCCAGCACCCAGACCACCTGATTCTCAGGCCATGGGAAGTGGGGAGCACGCTCCTGGGGTCTGCCCTTCGGGCGGGCTGGCTCTCTGTCTTTGTTCTCCTCTCTGCTTCTAGTCTGCGTCCCCTGCTGTCTTCTGTGTGTCCCCTTCTCTCTCATCAACCCCTCCTGCCTTTCAGCCTCACGCAGCTTGCCATTCTGCAGCTGCGGGTCAGGAGACCCTCTCCCATCGTCTGCACATCCTTCCTTCCTTTCGTTTTTGCCTTTTCTGAGAAGAAGCCTACAGCTTTCCTCAGACTCCCAGAGGCATCAGTGACCCCGGCCCCTGTGTTGTGTGGGTGGCAGGCGGAGGCTGAGGGGGATCCCGGAGGACGGCGGGACTGAGTTCTTTTGTTAGAGTTTGCAGGTGCAGCGGGAACGTGGGCACTGAGAGGGATGCTTGGCAGAGCCATTCTGTGAAGCAAAGGGACTGGATGGCGAAGACACCGGCGAATCCCTTCCTGGCTGCTGCACCAGTGATGTCGCCTGAGCATAAACACAATGCCCGCCGTGGTTTGGAAAGTGAGCCACTAAAACCTCAGAGCCTGCAGGGCGCTCGCCGCCTCTGTCATTTCCTCATGGCACGGTGGGAGTCAGGTGGCTTAGATTCCCCTTAATTGCCAATAAGCTGATTGACACAGGCTTTCTCCTGGCGTAGGACGACTGCTCCAAGAAAAATGCCCTTGTTCTCTGTTTAAAATAAAAGGAAGGGGGCTGATGTTCTCTGTAAGGGCTTAGGAATCCCAGTACCGCCTTCTAAGAGCCATTTTACAAAAATGCGTATCATACTGTATCTCAAGCACTTTGCAAGTATTAATTTTAGTTGTCCTGAAGGTTGCAACTCAATGAGAAAACCCTGACCCCGTAGCCTCCCATATCCCTTTTAGAGCTGTAACGTAGCCCTCAGTTTCCCTGCTCCATGATGCAGTACTCAAGTGGACCACACAAAAGCTTTAACATCACTGATGGCAGTGTACTTTTGGTTGCTGTGGCAGGAGCAAGGACTTTTTAATATAGTCTGGCTAGACAGCAGGAGTCCAGAAGTGATCCGTCAGTCAGGAGGCTTTCTCAGGATCACATTCTTTTGCCAAGTATGTGTGATAAAGCCAGAGTTACACTTCAGGAGTTTGGACCTTGTCTATATTTAGCATCTATAAACCAACACGGGGGTGTCATTGGTTAGGAGTTTCCATCACTCTTCTTGGATCAGTTAGATAATTCAGGTTCGTAGGAACAGTGGTACGCTGTCTGTTTGGAAGTTAGTTTGTTCTTCCATTTATTCATTAATTTATATCTCAACACATCTCATTTTTTCCCCTGACACTGTGTTTATTTACAGAGCCTTTTCGGAAGGATCTGAATTCTATTTGATGAGAAAAATCTCATAATGAGAAATGAAAATTAAGAAAAAACTAGAAGGGCTTATGTAATTTGGCAAGCCCTCTTAAAAAGCTTTCCAGGAAACCAGATACGAAAAATTGCTAAATCAAGGAAAGAAATGTCAATAGGAATTTCTTTAAGGGAACTTAAAACACCGCAGACAGAAAGACACACACGCGTGCGCACACACACACACACACACACAGAGGAACTTTTTGTGTGATTTCATCTTGGGTTTTTTTTTCCCTAAGAGGCATAATTTGTTTACAGAGGCTGCCTCCTGAGAGCTGTTGATCAAGAGGGCAAATGCGGGCTCACTTCTGGCCATGCTGGCTGCTCATTAGAATCTCTTTTTTTTGCTCCCATATGTATAAAGTGGGGCTGATGATATCTGCTGCATGGATTTGTGTGAGAATTAAATGAGTGGGTTCTCGCACTCAGCGCCCTCTCCCCAAGGATTCTGCAGGTCAGAGGAAGCGGGGTGAGTCAGGGTCAGTGTTAGAAGTCCGGGCTCTCCCTACTCTCCTCTTGTCTGTGGATCTAGAATGTGGGTGGGGCACCAGGCAGACTTCCCGGTGCAGGTGGGAGAGAAGAGTGCATGTCGGCAGGAATCCAGGAAGATGGATCCAGGAGAGCCATCAGGAGGCCGTGTTGGAGGAGTCCTGGGTTAAGCAGGTGGCCACACCATGATGAGGATTTTCTTGTTTGTCCATCTCTGATCAGCATGGCTGCCCAGAGGCCTCCTTTCCTGTCCCCAGAGCTGAGTGAAGGAGAGGAAATGACTTTCAGGAAGAATCCACCTGCTGAAGTTTGGAAACAACTTCAAGGTTAGAGAGAGAAAGGGCTTCGGTATGGAGAACGCTTCTTACCTTCGACCATGACCATCCTGCTTCTTAAGGACAGTGACCCAGTTCCCCTTGCAGGCTGTGGGCTTGGCTTACCCTGAGGCTGGCTCCTCAGGAGTGCAAGGTTTTGTCCGTGGTTCAGGCTGTGTTGCTGATTTCTGAGCCCATCTTCCCTTGACCTTTGTAGATTTCTGTGGTTACCTTGGGCCTCCTCTCTGTTCCTGTTCTAGCTGCAGGGTACTCCTTAGCCGGACCCTTGTGCAGTCAAGGGCTCGGCCTGGTGCCTGGCTTCGTTGTGGCTGTTAATCTAGATTTCCAGCTTCTTTCAAGCCATTCTCTTCTAGGAAACGACAGAATTTCACTCTCAGGTCCCTGAGCGGGGTGGACAGCGTTCATATTTTCTTGGAAGCAGAGGGTGATGGGATGAGGTTTCCCAGGTAGCCCTGCATGGTGACCACTTGGGAGATGGAGAAGGGAGGGCCTGAGTGTTAGCTGGAATATGGTGGCTGATGAACAGTGGAGTCAGGTTGGAACCTTGTTCAGTCTGATAGACAGAACTTTCCTTCTTAGTCCCCAGAAGAGGACCAGAGATCACCTCATGCTCTGAAGTAGAAATTTGGTTGTGAAACTTCCAAAATATACTGCTTCTTAATCTTCATCCATAAGGTGGCCATTTGACCCAAATAATATAAATTATTTCCTTCCAGAAGAAGATCAGAGAAAAAGTATTTGGTTCATTTCTCTGCCTATCTCTGTGTGTGTGGGTGTGTGTGGGGGGGTACCTCTTTTTTCTCTTGCTGATAAACAGACCCTCCCTCTCTCCTTCCATCTTTCCTTTCTTTAGTTGAGCACTGAGAGGTTAGATTTTGCTTTTGTATGTTATCTCCAGTTTTCAGGAAAATGATTTGTAAGATAAATCTAAGAAAACTCTTTTTTTTAAAGCCTTCTGACTCTAGGACCCCAGATAAAAATGAAATGGAAAAGAAAAACCTTTGAGATGAACTGTGTTTGTGTTTTAATTAGAATTAACAGTTCTTTGACTTAGCCAAACAAAATTGCAATAAATACTCGAACAATGCTATACAAATAGCAGTAACAGTTAAGAGCTCCTAATCATTAATAGCTTCTTGCCCACATTGTCTCTAGTGCTCACGATAACCTGACCCAGCAGGCATCATTGCTTCTGCAGAACAGATGGGAAAACCGAGACATGAGTTTTAGCTCAATTACGCCATCACCCGGGATGCCCTTCTTCTGGGTCATTCTGATTTTGAAGCAAAGCAGGTGCCCTCGCTGCCTCTTTTGAAGGATGTTGCAGTTGTCAGAAAATCTGTTTGTGAATTCTGGTCCTCACTCTTGGTTGGCTGGCTGTTTCTAAGTGCTGGAGTGCTGCGGTGCCATTGTATGGTATATATACCATTGAAGAGAGGATGGCAAGAGTCATAGTCATGTGCATAGTTAGGCAATAGCATGGAAAATAAGACCAGGGCATTCCACCTCCGTAGCCAGGTGCTCAAGGGACACCGGTGACCGTAAGGATCTCTTCCTCATCTTTTCAGATGGGAATCTGGTAGCATCTCCTTAGAGTTTAGACACAGCACACATAGCCATCAGACCTGCCTTGGATTGTCAATTGAGTGACAGAGGAAAATGAGTAAGCAGGGGCACAGCAACCTGGACCATCAGGAGAATTCTTTGTTTTCTGTTTTATTGGAGTTTTGTTTTTTTGGGGGGGTAGTGCCAAGGATGGGACACAGGGCCTCACGCATGCCAGGCAAGCACTTTACCACTTCGTTGCATGCCCAGCCCTCACCAGGAGAAGTTGAAATGATCTTTGCAAGCATTCCCGATGCTGGGGAAGTGTAAGTCCTATCAAAGGGCCAGAGGAAAGTACAGTTCATGGTGTAAACATTTTCTAGAGAGCCTCCTTATTCTGAGAGCTAAGCAGGGACTGAACATTTCAGTTGAATTCAACACACGCTGCTTGTACAGCCATCGATAAATAACACGTGGCAGCCAGAGAGAGAAGTGTGTTCAGATGGTGTGTGCCCTCATGGAGCTGATATCTTTGTGCAGACTCTTGGAATCTGTTTGCTGGTTTCTAGTGGCTTTATTTTTTTTAAAAATTTTTACTGTTTAGATTATATATATTTGGCCAAGTATTCATCCACAGAGTCAACCAACTGTGGATTGAAAATATTCAGAAAAAAATGTGCATCTGTACTGAACTTGTACAGACATTTTTCTTCCCATTATTCTCTAAACAGTGCACCTTTGATGTAGGATTTGCATTGTATTAGGTATTAGAAGTCATCCAACCTGGAGATAACATGCCAAAGATGATTTCAGGCACACAGGAGGATTTGTGTATGTTATATGTGAATACTATGCCATTTCACCTAAGGGACTCAGGCATTTGCAGATTTTAGGATCGAGGGAATTCTGGAACCAATCTCACACACATACTGAGGGACACCTGCATTCCCCTAGAAATAAAGCTTAATTCTATTTGGTATTATTTTTCATTTTTTTGATCCTTCTAGTCAGAAATGGTTTCAAGTTCATTTACTTCAGTTCATTCTGCAGCCAACTGAGCCTGTTCCCTTGTGTCATCATTTATGACACTAATTAAAATAAAAACCAGCCTTCTTGCCCTGGCCAGGAGCACGACAGTGTCTGAGACATCACTGGCCTCGTACATCTGGATCAAATCCAAGTCCTATGTTGATGCTCTTGTAGAGAGAATTCTGTGAGTGAAGGATTGAAGTAATGATCTCTAAGGTCACTTCCAGCTCTCAATGTATGATTTCCGTTTAAAATAATGAAAACGAACAAGCCTGGTGTAAAAGCCGTGAGTACCAGATGGCAAGCACTGTGCTCCGTGGTTTGGACTTCACAGGACTCCACGATCCTGGGTGCTGGTTTACAGTATTTGCGGCACTTTAGCAGGAACTGAGCTCACCAGGCCTCAAGATTTCAGTCTTTTGCAGGGTATTATGCTGTCGTGGCCCCATGAGCTAATCTTGTAATATGGGCTGGAGTTCCTTGAGCCAGTCTGTCTTGCTGTGCATTTGCATATTCCTAGTTAGAATATGAAAAATATGCATAATTTACTAATTGAAATATTTATTTCAAAGGCAAGTTTGCCAAGGGAACTGGAGTAGGGAAGGAAGAATGTACCTCTGAAGGACAGAGTTGTTGGCCATACAAGCAAGAGATGGGAAATTAAGAGAGCTGGATTAGCAGAAGTCACCATTATCTAGATGTGCCCAAATTAGAGGTTTGACTTAAATAGCCTCTAGTCTATCAAGCCTCCAAAACTATAGTGCTGGATACTTTTCAAATAAAGGAAATGTCACCTTGTTATTTTCTATTATTTGAATCAATCAATTGGGAGTTTAATTAGGAGAGACAGAGTTTGGGTATTAGCTAGACCCCACACTCCCAGATTCCCAGAAGCCTCAGATCGGGTTAGATCAGGAGTGAGGAAGTAATGGGTTGTATTGGTTTTCTATTGCTGCTGTAACAAATTACAACAAATTTAGTGGCTTAAAGCAACACAAATTCATCATCCTCCAGTTTTGAAGATCAGAAGTCCAGGCCAGCATCAGGTGTCAGCAGGCTCATGGTGCTCCGAGAGGATGTAGGGCAGAATCTGTCTCCTTGCTGTGTCTACCTTCTAGGAACCTGCGCACGCCTTGAGTCATGATTTCTTCTTTTATCTTCAAAGCCAATAAGCCTTCACTCTGGCCTTTGTTTCTGTGACTCTCCTACTTCCTCTTTTCCTTGTAAGGATGCTTGTGATGACACTGGGCCCACTGGGATAATCCAGGATAATCCTCCTGCTCAAGATCCTTAACTTAATCACGTCTGCACAGCCCCTCTCACCATGGAGGAGAGCACATCCTCAGGTTCCGGGGATTAGGAGGTGGAGGTGGACCTACTGCATGTGCTTAATGTTAATGGCATTGCATGGCCCAGGAACCGCACTTCCTACACAGTCCCAATGTGACCCTGACCTTCTCTCTTGCAGCACAAGCCCTAAGCATTTGTACCTTTATCTTAAGGGTGATGTTTTAATTGTCACTGCATTAGATAAGAAGATGCCCCTGTTTGTAGTTAGTGATTCAACAGAGGATAAGGCAGAGTTTGGAGAAGGAATTAGCCCTAGCAGTGTGGCTTCCACGCCTTGGATGGAAAGGGCTTCTTGACACCAGAAGGACTCCCCTGGTTCCTGGAGACGCATGCAGTTCTTCAATCCATTGGCATCTCTGACCTGTCCCCGAGCCAGATTTAAGGTGACCTGGAGTGCCAGAGAAACACCAACCTGTGTCTTCAAGAAGAGTCTGAACTGCTTTGGAGTGTCACGGCCAAGCGGCCACCTGGTTCCGGGCCCCCCATCCAGGCCCCAAGGCACCTACAGCCCATAGCTGCAGAGGCCCCAAATGTCTCCTAGAGAAACTGGACAACTGGGACACCAGGACAACATGTAGAGTTTGCCATCGCTTCAGACATCCTCAGACAAATCTGTGCAGGGAATTTGGCCAGAACCTATGAGGAAAGGTGAAAGTCCAAAATGGTTATAAAATACACAATTGGAGATTTTCCTATATTATGGTTGAATTTCCATCATTCTTTCCTTAATTAACCATACTTGAGGCTGCTATGGTTGCCTGGTCTGGAAATAGGATTATTGGGTATGACAGTTTCTCAGAAACAGAAGTATTTCATTCCCTCTGGTCTCTCCTGGTTGTGCTACGTGGAACGGTCTTCATACTGAGGGATCTTAATAGGATGCTTGAGAAAGAGAAGCAAGCAACCTGGACAGTGGTTTGCTCTTCCTCCTGTTCTCCTTTCTTCCCAGGGCTCTCATCAAGAAGTGCTCCCTCATTAGAGGGGTGAACTGTCCCCCTGTCAGAGTTGGGGTTGCTGAGGACTTGGCTACATGAAGGCTTTGAACATGGGTTTCTTAAGAGGATTTGGAGCAGGCAGATTGAGGAGGTAGGCCAGTGTTTGCCATGGTTTACCTGGGACCATGCCCTGCATTTCTTTGCCTCCTGTCTCCCTGAATGGGTCTTCACCAACCTGGCCACCCACCAAGAAACATGAGGAGTCGCTCAGGTCATTCTTGTGAACACTAAGGACACTCTCAGCTGCAGAATACTCTGTCCTGTGTGTTCCTTCCAAAGGGGATATTGTTATAGCTCATTGGCATATGGGTAAATTGTCTGTTTTCTAGAAGGAATTAAGATCTTAAAATGGTGCTTTTGAACATTGAAATTAGAACATCTTTTATCTGCCCGGACTGCCTCTCCTTACCACCTCTCTACCTGATTCAATTTAATTGACCTCCAAATAGCAGTGACTATTTGCAGAATATTCCTTAAGTTTCCAAGACTGGAGTTTTGCATTCTGAGGATAAACAAGATCAATAAGCCCTTCGTCCCTGACTTCTTCCCAGGTTTGCGTCTTGGGAAGGACCCACATGTCCTTGTGTTGAGTGCTATTGAAAGCTCCTGGACAACTGTGCATTCCTGGGATTCAGAGTTCAGAGACACGTTGAACTGTAACTTTTCACCAGATAGAATGACATCAAAGCCCCTGCTGCACCAGAGAATGCTGTAGCCAAGATGCTGGTGTGTGTGAACTTTCTTCAAGAGACAAATTGGTTAACAAGCCATTTTCAGACCATCTCATCTTTTCATGCTGTTGTGGATCAACTGGAAAAACACAGTGTTTATCAATCCTAAATATAAGGCATGTAAGTAGAAGACGTGTTATCGTGATTATGAACCGCGCTCTTTCCCTGGAGACTGCTGCGTGCTAGGTGAGAGGTTAAGAACGCTGCAGACACAGGCTGGGAGGGTAGAGAGCAAGAGAGACCCGAGGAGAACCTGTGCCCCCTGTGACCCTGGAGGAGGTGTAAACAGAGAAGCAGAAAAAAACTGGGGGTAGGGGTGGGCAGATAAGTCCAGAAGCCCAGGAAGTAGGAAGTTGCCAAAAGAAAGGGGGCAGCAGGGTCACATGCAGCAAAAGCATCAGCTTAGAGTTCTGGAAGGTGAACACCGGGTCGGGTGGCCATGCCTGAGACTTGGGCAGATGCCGTGTGAGGAGACCTGGGCGCACTGGGGAAGCGTTTGGTGTGTGGCTGAGCCACGGCTGCGGGTGGTCTTCCTTCTGAGATTTTCTTCTGAGTCTCATTCCAATCTGTGAGAGACTAGCCCCTGTGGTGTGGCTTAGCTGATGGTACAGTCACCCTCTGTGTCCAGGGGCTCCACAGTTATTGATTCAGCCAACTGCATGGAGAAAATATTAAAAAATAAATTGTATCTGCACTGGCATAGGTGGAGTTTTTCCTTGTTATTATTCCCTAAACGATGCAATATAATGACTATTCAGACACTTACATTATATGAGGTATTACAAGTAATTAAAGGATGATTTAAAGTATATGAGAGGATGTGTGTAGGTTATTTGCAAATACTTTGACATATTAAATAAAGGGCTTGAGCGTCTGCAGATTTTGGTATCTGTGGGGGTCCTGGAATCAATCCCCTATGCCCTGTTAAGTAGGTCACATGCTCTTATTTTTCTTAATTTAACATTTTTTCATTAAAATGTTTATTTTTGCACATTAAGGCCCTTCTTTACTTTTTTTTTTTTGAACCAGCCCTTTTAAAAAAAAATTTATTTAGAGATAGGGTTCCGCTAAGATACCTAGGACATCACTAAATTGCTGTGGCTGACTTTGAATTCTCAATCCTCCTGTCTCAGCCTCCTGACCTGCTGGGATTACAGGTGTGTGCCATTGTGCCTGGCTTACAATTTTAGACGAGGTGTAACATTTAAAAAATTTTTATGTATGTTTTTAGTTGTTGATGGACCTTTATTTTATATGCTGTGCTGAGGGTCCAACCCAGTACCTAACGCATGCTAGGCAAGCACTCTTGCCACTGAGCCATAACCCCAGTCCCAACACTTAACATTTTTTTAAGTGCAAAAAATAAATCGGATTCCCATGAAGAAGCTCTCTGAAAGCTTGTGACAGAAACCTTTGCATTATGGACAGCCACAATTAATCTTTTACTTTTTGACTTCTGGCCATGATAGGTGAACTTGCCTTTATTTGAGAAGGAGCTCAGTCTCCTCATTGTTTGGCTCCAGGTTCATGTAACTGACCAGATAACACATTTTGTTGAATTTCTGGGTGGACAGAGAAAATGCTCTGTGTGGGTACTGAATTGCTTATGGTGCCGTCAGTGGAGGGTAGGTGGGGGCTTAAATGACACACGCTTTTGTTAGTCCTGGAGGCTAAAGCCTGAGAGCAAAGTGTTAGAGGGTAGTTCCTTCTGAGGGCTGGAAGGAGGACTCTGTCCATGGCTCCCTCCAGAGTCTGTTAGTCTGCAGGAAGTCTCTGACCTCCTTGGCTGGTAGGTGCAACCCCCTGTCTCTGGCTTCGTGTGCTTATGGCATTCTTCCCCTGAGTGCCTATCCAAATGTGCTTCTTATAAGGACAGTAGTCACGTTGGATTAGAGATCGACTTGACTCCAGTGTGACCTCATCCTAACAAATTGTATCACAGTGACCCTATTTCCAAATGAGGTCACATTCTGAAGCACGGGGGCTAGAATTTCCATATATGAATTTTTTTGGGGGGGTGGGGTAGAGAATACACTTCCACCTGTTACAGCATGTGAACTACAAGATAGGTTCTCTGGGGCCGGGGTGGTGGCTCAGTGGTAGAGTGCTTGCCTATCATGTGTGAGACACTGGGCTCGTTTCTTAGCGCCACATATAAGTAAATAAATAATATTTTTTAGCAACTGAAAAATATTTTAAAAAAAGATAGCAAGGTTCTCTGGGGCGGAAATTACGGAATCTCTTCTCAACAAGAAAATGTAGTGTTGGGCTTTATCTTGTGCTTCTTTGAAAAAAAAAAAGGCCTTTCGGTAAAATCAGCAATAATTTCTTTATACTTTAATATGTAAATTAATCAGCCGATGAATATGGGAACCAGAGGACTCAGTGCAGAGGGCTGGCAGGAGGGGAATCCATGGTAACATGGCAGAGATGAAGCGTACGTCAGCAGCAGCGGCAGTGACAGTTGCTTTGAAAGCAGGTTTTAGGAGGAATATTCTGGATGCAGAAGAATCTATGAGGTGTTCCCAATGCGCTCGATCATGATAAGACTCCACAGGTCAATGTGCATGATGGCAGATTCTCAGCATGCGTGGCACAAAGGCGCAGCTGTGAGCATTGCTTTGGAGATTGCATAGGTTCTTGTTAACATCTCCCTTCCTTGTCTGAGACACGCAGTCTTGGGGGCTGCAGGCTGTAGCCGCAGGACAGGCCCCTCCAGGCATGGCCCAGTCATGGAACCAGCCCTGTCTTGCCACAGACTCAGCTCTCCTTGAGCCCTGCTTCGGTCTGCAGCAGGTATCCTGTAAAGCCATGGGGTCATTTAGAGGACAGTCTGAGTAAATGGACATGGGGAGGCCATTACGTCTCATTGTGTGATTTCCTAATCATCCCACCTCCTGGAGTAGAAATTTCCAGTGTTCAGTGGCTCTTCCCTGGTGTATATTTAGTAACCAACGTCAGAAGGCACAAAAATACGGGATGGATGCTGTTGAGCTGAGCAAGCTGTGCTCACTGAGCTACCTGAAGGGCACGGCATCTGCTGTGCAGCGTGTGCCTCGAACACAGGCACCCTGAGACTGGAGCAGGTGGAGGCCTCCCAGAGGAAGACGGATTTTCAGAGGAAAAAAGCAAAACAAGTCACAATGGTTGTTTCCTAAAGAAATCATCACTGCTCTACTCCATCATTTGGAGTTGTTGATCTGTGGCTTTGCTCAAAACACTTTTGGGGTCCCCACTAGTTCCCACTAGCTCCCATTTCAACCCAGAGCCTTGAAAAGCAGACAGTAATATCAGACCACCCCATTTCTGCAGCTGCAGGCAGGAGCCATGGCTTGGAGGCTTCTTTCTTCAGATTAGGGACGTCATAACGCTGTACCTCCTCTCTCCAGGCATGTTGCAGGGGTGGAGAGGACGTGTGCTTTATTACAGTCGGCTTGTGTTCTTCAAACCTAAGTCCTTGTTTGAAATACGGTGTGGGGAGCCATCTCTCACAGATAGCCTAGGGTGTATTTCACAGTTCATGTTTTGTAGACTATTCACAGAGGAGCCTCCGAATTTGGAGATGTGAACCCTACCCGCTGCCACACACACCATCTCTTTTATACTTTTTAAAAAGACGTCTAATTTTTTTTTCTGATTTCAGCTATTTTGTGTTTTAAAAAAATATTTGCTATTTTATATGACGACAGTTTCAGAATTAAAAGCATTTGTACATACTTGTTGATAAAGAGGAAATTTAGTCTTAAATTGCAGAGTGTTTCAAGTCCAATGTCTCACTGCTGTAACTTCTAAAATGGAAAGTCATTTTAAGCAAATATTTGAGTATTTACCTTCATTGCACTGGGAAAGACTATAATCGCATCATTACCCTATTCTATACTTTTGTGTGTTACAAAATGTTCATCTTATCAGCTATTCTGACAGTGGAAGTCAATATCTTCTTATATTTTCCATCATGAGAAAAATTTCATTTATTAAAATGAATTAGCAAACAAGTTCACCTGAGTTGGCAATTTGGAATACAAGGTGCAAATTGTACAACTTGAAATGTTGAAAGGCTCTACTGGAAAAGATCTTCAGAGGGGCTGGGATTGTGGTAGAGCGCTTGCCTCGCATGCTTGAGTCACTGGGTTAGATCCTCAGCACCACATACAAATGAATAAATAAAGAAAGAAAGATATAAAAAATATCTTCAGGGAACAGATCTTTGAGGTGTTGACGATGATGATTTCATTCAAAAGATCTTGGTTGAGCATCTACTATGAGCCAGGAGCCGTTCAGAGGTGACGGGGAACAGAATCTCATGCACTGTGGCCCATTCAAATTGGGCAGGAGTGAAGATAATGCATTTCTGAAATGATCATGTCTGAAACAGTGTGAAAATAGAAACGATGATTAGAACTCAGCTCACAGCTTCTCGAGAAGGCTTCCATAGGTTAGAGGGTGAGCACTGAATCCAGGGGAATCAGAGTATGAGCGTTGGTGGGAGGCGGCCATTCCGATTCAGACCTGAGCAGAAAAGTTGACCTGGGCCTAAGTAGGGACTGCTCCAGAAAATGATGAATCTTTTCAAAACGCTCAGATTTCTACTTAGAACAATTACAGTAACGATAGTCTCACATCTGTGAGACAGACGGTTTTAATCTGCAAAAGGTTAAATGTTTGACAGCTACTTGTTCTCACATACAGATTAGCTGCTTGGAGTTTAACCTTTAGATGTGCTTAAGCGACCACGCTTTGCAATTTTTTTTTTTTGTATAAAACCACCCAAACAGAAACAGTTTAATAACTTGCAACTAGGAATCCAGAAATCCAGTGGACATTTCCCCACTTGATATAAATTACTCCAATTACCTTCTTTCTTCTTTTCTGTCTGGGGGTATTTTAACACTCACTCTTATGTCTAGCAACAACTTCACAATTAAAGAATGGGAGCCATTGGCGGCGATATAATGTCAGAACGGGATGATTCTTCCACTTGGGGGCCTTGCAGGGTTCTAAAGGACGGAGTATGTCTGCTTGATTCATAGCAGAGAACTGGGACCTTTTTATCTTCACCCGAGTATGTGGGAATAAATACGAATCTTAAACTTCACAGAGTGAAGTGTTGGTATCTTGAGCTTCTGATTGTTATAGAAAAGGGGGAAAATCACAGGTTTTGGTTACTGCATTCAACATTTAAATGCTCCTTGATGATAAATTAATTTTAAAGCAGTATTCATATAGATAAAGCGTTTGATTCAATGGATCCAAATTGTATTGCATCAAGATTATTATTATTTTTTCATCAAAGAACAAGACAGGATAAGAAAGCAGATGAGAAAATAGGAGATGACTAAACATTAACTCTTTGCAAGGCATACTATCCTTGTTTCTAATTAGTGAATGCTCTTAAGCATGATCACACTGCAGAGAACAGATTTTTTCAGAGTTAGTATCTGTATTTACTAGATACAGGCAAGTGTTTAACATGACATTTTATTTCAATATCTTCATGACTCAATTAGCCAAAGCCATCACGTGTCCTGTTTGACAAATGAATACCTGAGCTAAAAAAAGGTTTATCAGTGGTTCCCCAAGTTGGCCTGATAGCAGTGTGTGGGAAGCTTTGAAAAAAGGAAAATTCCTGGTCCTGCCTCCAGGGAGTGGGCTCTAGAGGTTCTAGAATTATTGATACAGGCGTCTATGATCCGTAGCTCTCTCTGTTGGGAGGCCACTCATGGCTTGAAGAGCCACTTGTGTAAAGAGTTATCAAGTGACAGAACAGAGATTGGAACTCAGTTCTGTGGTCTTCCACAGTTGATAATCTGGGTGCTTGACCATCCTGGGGGCCTTGAAAACCACCCTCAAATCCTAGTTTGTCTCTTGTCTGAGATCTTTCCTCCTGGGGATTCTCCTCCCAGTGTCCTGGACAGGGGGCCTCTGAGCCTCAGCTGGAAGCAGTTCACAGGAGACGCGTGCCTGTGTTTCTAGGAAGCCGTGTCCATCAGTAGCAGCTCTAGTTATTATCAAACTCTACTGGGGCACGTGCCTGCCTGCCTGTCACTTTCTAGTTTTGCCCTCTAGAGGCATCCAGAATGAACCCAGTCCTTCTCTGGCTTGATGGCTTTTGGGCTCTTTGAAGAACCCACCGCTTCCTCCTGAAGCCTTCCCACTCTAGGTTGTGTTGGGAGTCACATTCCAATCTCCTCGCTCTTCCCACACCCCTGCCCCCAAAGAAATCCCCCATGTCCTCAACAGATCACCTGGTATCTGCCCCAGGATCTCCCCAGCAAGTGGGCTGCCTGTGCTGTGGCCGTTTCTTCCTACCGCTTCATAGCCTCCCTGGACCCCCTGTTTGCTTTCTGCATGGCTTAACTCTGTCAGAATTAGGACACCTGCTTCTTGTTTACACCATCCATTTGCATTTTGTTTGTCAAAAAACATGGTTTCTATTTCAGGTAGAAGGCATGAAGGATTTACAAGAATAGGAATGGAAGGCGTTAGGAGAGAGGTTGCCGTGTGGCAGTGAGCTGGCATCTCAGTTCCACATAGCTTGTGATCTCGTGGCCCTGGGCTGTACAAGTCCAGCCGTTTCAGCAGAACACAGTGTCCCTGAACAGTTCCTCTACTGCATTAAAAGCAAACATTTTTTTTTTCCTCCTATATTGAACCCTTCAGCCTTTTGTGTTTAAACTATTTCCCATTTTGTTTGGACTCTTTTTTTCTGGAACAAACATTTATTGTAGGTAGTGTAAATAACAGCGGGCACTCTATTTGTGTTGACTTTTGTATGTCTCTTCTGCGTCTTTATTTAGTTAGCAGAGAGTTTGGAGACCTGAATGCGTGTCTCTACCTTGACACCAGTTTTGAGCTTAGACAAGTATTTTAATTTTCCGGGCCAAAGTTCTTTTATGACACAAGGTTAACAAGTATCCTTGCCCTACCTTGCAGATAGGAATGATAAAAATATTGGTGACCCAGAGTCTTGAGATAGTCAGAGCCATGTGTCCCAGACAACAGGGTCAGGCCCCCGTGAGCTGCTAGTTGCTACCGTGAGCTATTAACTCACGCTGTTGACTTACCAATGACATTTAGACTCTTCTTGTCGAATTTTAATTCTCTATTTTAAAAATGTCGTTGTTACTATTAGTTTAGACAGGGTGGAATTATAAAAAAATGTTTGCCACAAAATTCTGACCTTTCAGGGAACAGACTGATGGCTCAGAAGTGACTCCTGATTGGCTTCCCGGGAGCCTTGCGGGGTGTCGTCCATTTGTACATCCGCATTCATGCACTTTTCTGTTTGCTCCAGGAAGGAAACAGATAAGAGGCACTTGCTTCCCCTGGCAGACGATCCAGCTTCTTCCTTGGCTGCAGATAATAAACATTTCATATCCCTTTGGGATGGAGGGGGTTGGGCTTATCTGCCTGGCCTTTTGAACAGTACCTTTTTTAAACCCAATGTCAGTATGAACAGTTACTTCTTACAGGGTGCCAGGTGAGAGGGAAATCAGGATGGGTGGATGGTTCCGATGAAGATGTGAATTAGTGAATTGCAGATGCATAGAACCTTGAGTACCGTTCCCTTCATAATGAGTTGAAGATGCGGATCAAGTGATACCTTCTCTACAGTCCATTTCTGGAAGCTCTCCAACCCCCTTGTCAAGTTCTGTGATCACGTGTCCCTGTTTTCTGTAAATGTCCGTACTGGACAGTGTCACCTCTTTCTGTGCAAAGGTGCTGCAGGGGATTAGTTACCAGATCACGAGCAAGTGCTTTGAAAATCACAAGGTACTTCAGAAATGACTGGCACTGTTTGGTTCTCATTTGGACTCTTCGTATCTTCAAAGCACTCTGAAGCAGATGGAAGATAGATCCTGTTCTTGCAGAGATACTAACTACCCCTGTTTGGATGCATGACTTCAGTTGTGTTATTACGCAGCCATTAGGAGGGAAGAAATAAATGGGGCCTCTCTGGGTCTGCCACGACCTTCCTGCTGCTGACCATTACAAACACATTAAAGTGCACGGACATCCAGCAGCTGTATGCCTGCTATGTGCCAATTAGAATATTTAACTGTGCAATCAGATGGGCATTAATAAACCACATCTAAGAAGTGGAAAATAAGATCAGAAGTGTCATTTTGGCTCTCATTCAAGTGGCAGGGAGCAGAAGAGGGTGTGCAGACCCGCTCGAGTCTCTTCCTGTGTCTTCATTCACCACCTGCTCATTTGTTACCAGATGTCTAGAATTCCAAATCCCCCCCAAGTATTCTACTCTCGGTCAACTCGGTACTCTCTTATTAATGACATGTGGACGTTTTAGAATTGAACTTCAAAATGAACAGTCAAATGACAATTCATCGATTTCTCGCTGGCTTTTTTCAAGTTGCCAGACAAGTTGTATAGGTTGCCTGCTTTTCTCCCCTCCAAATTCGCAGCCCCAGAACCGTCTGGAGGGAGGGCTTTTATTTTAACCACGAGTGAACTACTGTTTAGCAACATTGACTACAAAATGTGCTTCTTGGGAATTTCTCCACTCTATAATTGCCTTCTTCATTTCTTTTCTTGCTTAACTAGTGTATATAATCACTGATTTATAAGTGTGAGCTGTAATAATGTCAGCTGTCTACCAGCATGATTGGAGAACTTATGAAATGAAGTTAATTTTATATCTTCTTTTCTTGGAAACTCTTTTATACTTAATTTTAAGCAGATAAGTGACATAAAAGACCAAGCCACTTGAAGATAATGCAGTTAGAAATTGCTGATTGATGAGCTTATGCTTATCTAATTTTGTTTTACAAAGATCCTAATATGTCTTCTGAGAATACATTTTTGAGTGAAAGAACAGAATTACTCTAGGATAGGTGGAGAAGATACCAACCAGAGAAAAATGAAAGTGTTCTGGTTATATGTTTTTCTCTGTCCCCAAATTATTTTAATATTAATCCTGAAATTCATGTTTTCATCATGATGGTTAGTTTTGCAAAATGTTATTTGGCTTGATGGTTTTCATTAAAATAAATGTCCATGTTTTAAGCAAAATCGTTTTTGTTGTAAGAGGATAACAGCTACATTTTAGGCACTTCTCTTTGCTGGACTTTGTTTTAGAGATAATAATCTTTCGGGCTGCTTTCCATAAATGTGCATATCATACTTGTGTTTCTGTTTAAATGCATGCATAAGTAAGAAGCACTGAATTTGATTAACTTTATTAACAATAAATAATGAAGTGTACTCTTTTATGTTAACCCTTATTTTATTGTGTATCAGCCTTTAGACATTTGGCTATCTGGACAAGCCATCATTTATATCCTTTTAAAAAATATTTATTGCTCCTTTGACTAATTGCTTTTTATGTGACTTAAAGCCTTTTGCATCGATGCCATTTGTTAAAACACAGCCAGAAGCAGGCAAAGCAGTCCCATTTTTCAAAAATTTAGTGTCATTTTTATAGACAAATAACACTTGTAAATGACGGATAATAGCTAGCAGGATGCTGCATAGTATAAAATGTGCATGAATTATATTTTCTGGGAGTTAGAAGGTTAACTTGTCTATGAACTAATTGAAAAGCTTTATGGTAAATGCAAAATGCTGCGTGCACATTATCAACATGACTTAAACCAGCTGAAAGGGGATTTTCCTTCCCTTGGGTATTATTCATTATCTCATCCTCTTTTCTGGCTTGCTGCTGTATAAGGAGAGTATCTAATCACAATGTACCTATAGAATTTATAAAAAAGCACAGCGTGAATGCATTTTCCGACCTGTTAGCAGATTAATGCTATCCCATTAGAAATTGGGGTGGAAGTGTATGTGTGCATCGTAATCATCAGGGCACGGTGACATGTTTTTGTATTCACATGGGTCACGTTTGTCAGCCTGATTGTGGTTTCTGACCCTAGGAAACAAACCGTGGGTACTTGGTTTCTTGGGCAACTTGCAGTATAGATGTAACAGGAATGGATCGCAAGCTTTTCGATGAGGAACAGCAACTCACCCATCTCTTTCTTCCCATGTGGGGTGGTGGTGCTAAGTTGAAAACATGCCATCTCCGTCAAGTCCAGGAATATGAGAATGCGAACTTGAGAAACTTCCAGAGGTGAGGCCTCATTGCCCATCCAGGCTGCTCTGTGGGCCTCCATCCTGAATGTGGGTGAGTGTCCCTTTCACTCTGCCTTTGCTCTGGCTGCTCTTTCTCATGGTGTTAGTGCTGGAGAGGAAAAGGAGTTGAGGAAAGGAAGGTACGCATGAGGATTTGGAAGAATTTCTTCCTTGCCCCATTGGCTGCTTTGAGTTTTCTGAGCCAGGTTGCTATTTAACATCTCTTCTCTTTATCACTGGTGCTTGGCAGTTTTACAGCAATACACGGAGGTTGAGTTTCTTTTTATTTACTCTGGTTAGTATAGTTGTATGGGTTCCTGTCTTTTAACACTCCTGGGAAAGTCTGCTGCCTCCTCAAATTTTCTCTTTCCTCTATCCTTTCTATTCTTTTCTTTCAAAACTCTGATTAGACATTATTTAGGCCTTCTCCATGTGTTCTCCACCTAGGTTAACCTCTTCACAGTTCCTTCTCCTTGATTCTCTGTATTGCCTTTTAGGTAATTCCTTCAGCTCTTTCTTCTAGTTCATTAATTCTCTTTTCAGCCTTTCCTAATATGCTGTGTAACCTTCTAGCATCATTTTAATCTCGTAATCACAGGTTTTTTTTAATTTAAACTTTTATTTAAAAGTTTTATTTGGTTTTATAAAGTCTGCTTGATCTTTCTTTTTAAACCACAGTATAGTGCATGTTACATAAAATCCATCATCTTCACTATTTTTGAGTGTAAGTTCCATGGATGTTACTCATATTATTGTGTAACCAACCTTCATGATTGTTCTTATCTCGCAAAGCTGAAAGATTTTTTTTTTAACCTGGTCATTATTTTTCTCCTTCTTCTTTTTTAAAAACAATCTTTTTAATTGACATATAAAAATTGTATGTATCTGTGGGTGTTGTGTGATGTTTTAACACACAGGCACATCATACAGTGCTCAGATCAGGTAAGCACACTGGTGTCCTCTGACATTTACCGTTAATTTATAGTAATGAGTCCTTTCTTCCAGCTTTTTTGAAACATATGGCACAGTATTGTTACCTGCTGTCATTCGACTGGGCATTTGGAGGTGGGAATTTATTTTTCCTGTTTCCTGTAACTGGAGCCCATTGGCCAGCTTTTCCTCCTTCCCTCCCTTCTCTATGCCTGGCCATTTTTTGAAGTCCCTTGCTATTTATTTATTTCATCCTTTGCTTCTAGAGCACTTTCTGTGTGGTGATTTTGTAGTCTGTGTCTGGCACGGGGAACATCTGAAGTCCCTGGGATCTGCATCTGTTTGTTATTTCCTCCGACTCCCTCCATGCTGTTTGGTTTCCATGTGTGTTTGGTGAACCTTAACTGCATGCTCATCTTCCATGGATCTTAATCTGCAGGAAAAACCTTGGGGCCTAAAGCAAGGATGCATTTCTAGAGAGTATTGCTTTTGCTTAAGCAGACTCTCTGGGTGCTCCGTCCTCAGCACCTTCCAGACCTCCCCGTGGAATCCAGGGGTTTTATGTTAGTCCCCCACCTGACCTCAGACTGAAGGCCCAGCGTCCTGAGGCCACGTGGAGGTGAGGGACAGCCCTCACAGGTGCCTCGGGCTGTTGCGATTATTGTTGTTTGTTTGTTTGTTTCCCTTTTTGCCCCTATAGAGAATTGTTTTGCTTCCTCTGAGGCCAATAAAACAATATCATCGTTATTTATTCTGGCTCTGGTTGTATTATAAGTCAGCCTCCAGAGAATTCAGGCGCCATACTTCTGGCAGACTCACATTTCCTGAGCTGCTTCTAAATGGCGTTCACGTGGATGCTCCGTGGGCTCATCTGCTGGGCCCCTCCGACTGCAGTGCCCTTACCGGGGTAGCCTTGGCCTTCAGCTCCTCCTGTCTCTCACAGCGTTTGATTCTATAGAGGTCTGCTCCATCCAGACCCTTTGGGTTCACCTGGTCACCTGGAAGAAGTCTCATGAGCAGGGTGACCTCTGGTTGGTACCCTCATAAGTCCCACGTCAGAGTCCCCTTTGCTCTGCTTTGGAAGGTGAAGAGGATGCAGGCACACCCTGGTACAGCTTTAGCCTCCGGTGCTCTGGGTGTGTGCCACCTGCCAGTTAGGAGGCCTCCAGAGTCCAGGGAGGCCATACTAAGTGCTGTGCACTCTGGGAGCTTTGCTCACTGCCTTTGAGAGTAGGTACCACCGCCCCAGTGGTGGTGGAGGAGGGGGGGAATCACAGCAGCTTTTCTCTCTAAAAGAAACAGAGCATTCTCTCTTGACCTCCTTTTCTCCCGCCTGCTCAGAGTGGGTAAAGAATGTAAAAAGTCACCATATCGGCAATGACACTTTAACTTTGAAACATTCCTTTGACACGCCTGGCAGCCCTCTGTGGAGATGCTGCTGGGCGACTTTGGATCTTCAGGTCTGCTCGCGGTCCTCGTGAACACACGGACAGCACAGGTTCCCTCTCCATCACGGGTGATTTTTATTTTAATTTCTGATGTCTCGTGGTTTGTTCAACATCTAGGATGGAATGGACTTCCTGCTTGCTATTCAAGCCCAGTGCTTTACTTCCTTATGACTGTGGAGAGAGCACATCTTAGCCCCTGTGGTCCTGAGACGCAAGGATGACGAGCCACCACAGGCTCGCTAAAAGCAGCAGGGCAGCACCCTCGGGGGAATTTATTTTTTTGGTACCAAGGATTGAACTCAGGGGCACTCGACCACTGAGCCACATCCCCAGCCCTGTTTTGTGTTTTATGTAGAGACAAGGTCTCACTGAGTTGCTTAGCGCCTTCCTTTGGCTGAGGCTGGCTTTGAACTCGCAATTCTCCTGCCTCAGCCTCCCAAAATGCTGGGATTACAGGCGTGCACCACCGTGCCTGGCTCCTCCGGGGATTTTTATGCAGCTACTCTGTCTTCAGGGAGGTCACCCTTCACTCTCCATTCCTAAAACATGGGCTGCATTTGGGGACTTGCTTTCAAAGAGTGGAATGCGGTGAGAGGGAGAAGGTGGCTTTGCGGTGAGAGAGCTGGCCAGCACTTGCTCAGCCGGGTGGTGGGCGTCAGCATCAGCAGTGTACGCACCCTTGGCCGGAAGTGATGGGAAGGGCTCTTTCCCTCTGTGGTCTCCCAAAACCCACAGTCACCAGCTACTGACGAGTGAGAAGAGCATCTGTAGAACCCTGAGGGAGGTGCATTCTGCAGAAGGCCTCCCCAGTGCTGCTCAACATGTCGGGGTCACCCAAGACAAGGTGGTCAGAGCCACTGTCACAGACCAGCGTAGGTGAGGCCACCCTGACCTCACCTACGGGTGTGAGGGGATGGCATCCGGCACCAGGAGAGGGTGTGAGGGCAAAGTTGTGGAGTTCACAGAGAGCACGGCATTGCAGTTAGCAGTGTTGGGCCAGCACTGGTTCCTTAGTTGTGACATGTGAATGTGTCACTCAGACCGTAAAGTGAACTGGATGAAGGAGTCTCTGTGGTATCTGTATGTTGCTTCTGCAGACCTCAACTGTAGTAAGTAAAATGTTTAAGTAAAAATGTTCTTAATAATATTTAAACAAATTTGCTAATAGCTCAGAAATATGTCTGTGTGTACACACACACGCGCACATGCACACACACATAAAATCTGTATTTCAGCAAAGTCTCTGGCTTCCTTCCATGACTGTCTTCTAAGAGATAAGAAATGGAGGAGGGAAAATAGCACAGTTAAGTGGATGGTCTTTGCCATCATGGTTAAGGATGCATCCTTTGGAGCCAGACACACTGGGAGTGAAGCCTAGCTTTGTTTCCAGTTTTGTGACCTTGGCCGGGTTGGCACTCATGTGACTCAGTCTCTGTGACTATAAAATGATGCCATGGTGAGCAGTTACGAGGACTGCTTTACACCTGTAAAGCTTCCATGGCATGGACTCTATCTCCACTGTAGCACCGAGACTCTCTCTCTGTTTCTCGCAACCTCATTACTGCCTATTTAAGTCATGATGAAGGTGACAAGTTTGTGAATGTCACAGAATTGAGCTAGTTGGCATGACATCATCTGTGGTCAGAGACCAGTGTTGACTCCAACAAGGATGGAGAGTGTGTTTCCCACAGTGGTAACGACATCTTCCCTTGTGCATCCTGGACCCTTGGGGTGCTCTCTGCTTGTTCGTGAAGGGCTCAGATCAATACATACAGACATGTAGTCATGGGCATTTATGTTTGTTGTTGTGCAGAGCCTAATGTATTTATGATTTTAAAGAACCATACCTGGCAACATCAAAGTTATCTCTTTGTTTTTTGGATACCATATAAATTTTCACTGTTCTCTTTCAAAAGCACTGGCAAGGCCTCTGTGCCAGGTCCTGGGCCATCTTCTTCCACTTCTGGCCTATGAGTGCTGGCTGAGTGAAGGGTCAGCCCGATGGGAGCTGTAGTCACCGGTGAGGACACACATCCCCATGTGTATCTGTGTAAGAAGCAGCCTTGGATGCCCCGCTGTCGGGATCCACAATTGCTGACTCGAGGTCAGCTGTCCACTTAACAAGATTTCTATGGCTTACAAATGTATGTAAATATCACTACTTTTGCTTTTTTCATTGAGGCTTTTTTTTTTTTTTTTAACTGTGTCTGAAAACAGGTTTGCAGCCTCTTCATAAAAACATAGTGTGGTACATCTGAAAGTCAGGAGCTTTGGATACAGAAGATGGTGGCAGGTGCAAGCCTGCCACCCACCAGTTATATCCCTCAAGTGATTGAGTCCTCTGAGCCTCAGTTTCCCGCAGGATTGTTGAAAGGAACACATGAGATAACATTGATCAGATGCCTAGTAGATCAGGTATCAACATGTTGTAGTTACTCAATAAACAACTGCTGTTTTGGTAGGTGCTACTAAGACCCTGGTATCACTCATTTGTTTTCCTCTGGGTCCGCTTTCTGAGCCCTCCACCATTTGAATATGCCTGGGGTCAGCCTTTTCTCAGAATATTGATGTAATCATTCATCTTCTAGGTAGCATAGCTACTTGAGCAATTTGAGAGTCAAACTCCTCAGTTTTCAAGGTGTGTTCCCCAGTGAATGGCGAGGGGCAGTACTTTATCATCTCAGGAGATGCAGATGCTATGGGATTCATGGAATATCTGTCCGTCTTCCTGATGGAGCAGCTCATGGGCTTTGTTAGTTATAAATGCAGGTCGCTTTTTTGCCAAGGGGACACTTCTTTGCCAAGGGGACGCTTCTGTTGAGCATTTTGGCTCTCTAGTGAAGGCAAAGATGTCTTCCAAAAGACTGGAACGGTGAGTGGAGAGGTGAGTTGAGTTCACACCTGGAGTAAGAGACCAGAGAGGAAAGGGATGTGACATCAGTGGAAAGGGAAAGACCAATAGAGGGTTAGAAATGTCGCGACACTGGAGGGGGTCGAGGGCATCAATGGCATTGACAATAAAGAATATTAGTAATAATAACCAGTGGCCTCTTGAGCACATACTGTTTTATGTACTGTTAAAGAAACGGATGGCATTGTGCTGAGAAATGAAAACCATAACCAGGACAAAGAACTACAGCCACTGCAAGGGCGGAGCTTGACTTCGAGGAGATGAGGAGATGATCCATCCCGTAGCTGCGGAGGCGGTCAGCATGACCCCAGTGACGGCTGTGGGCTTATGTACTTGGAATCTAAGCTCTTCATTTAAAACATAAACACCCTGCAGGCCTCCTCTAGCAGCCCCAAACTCTGGTTAATCCTGTAATGCCATCAGGCACAATTCTTGCTGAGATGCATAACTAGGTGAGGCCACTCCCAGGAGCTTCGTTTAGGAAAGTTCTTAGTATGTGACCTGCTTTTATTGACTCAGCAATTTGGCCAGAATGATGAGAGACTCTCAGAAGAACTCTTTCCTCTGGGATACCACTCCTGACAGCCGTCAGGATAGACAGACCCTGCTCTGGGTCAAGGACTATTTTAGGAGCTTCCGTTTTTGTTTTTTTTTTCTTGGTCCAAAAGACAGCTTTGCAAATTGCACATTGTCGTCTCCATTCCAAACCTGAGAGGACAGAGCACTGGATGTACTGTCTCCATTTTGGAAGAAAATTCTGTGAATCCACAGTGAGATTCAAGTTCCTAACATAATGCTCCCGCCTGCTTCCCTGCTCTGGGCACCAAGCACATCTGGTTTAAGGAAATAAAAAAAATCTGTTATTTAGAAGGCTGGTCTCAGTCAACTCAGTGGCTGTCAAATAGCAAAATCAGAAATTCCACGGCAGCTAATATGCTGACATCCAACACAGAGCAGGTGTCGTATAAATAAAGTCAACAGGCTGACTTCAGAGTAAAACATAATTTTTCAACTGCTGCCAAGAGGAAGATAATTGATACTAAAAGGTAAATATAAATGACTTTTTGATTACCTGTTGTTCCGGATTACCCCAGCATCTCTCCCTCATTACTGCAGAGGCTTCAGAGCTGTGCAAAGTGAACTCTTAGTATAAATTTCCCCCTCTCCACGTTCCCTCTTGCCAGGGATCCCCACATGTTAACAGAAGCCTTGCTCTTGGGGAAGTCAGGAATTAGTTGCTTCACTTTCTAATTATCACAAGTGTGTTAAACAAATCACTGACGAGAGCCTGGCTTGTTGCAGGTGTGCGCACTCAGAAAACGCATAAGCAGGCCCAGGAAGGTGTGCCAGCCGGTCTGCTGCCCCTGTCCTGCCCTGCTGGGAGAACCAAGTTAGGACGACAGTGGATGGACTGAGAAAAGGCACTTTTGGAAGTGTTGTGTCTGGATGTACAAACACATTATTTTTAGGTCTTTTTTTTTTGTACTGGTGACTGAACCCAGGTTTTCTTAACCACGGAGCCATATCCCAGCCCTTTTTATTTAGAGACAGGGTCTCCCTAAGTTGCTTAGGGCCTCACTACGTTGACTTTGAACTTGGAATCTTCCTGCCTCAGCCTCCCGAGGTGCTGGAATGGCAGGTGTGCACCACTAAGCCCAGCTTATTTTTGGGTTCTAGGTGGTTTGATCTGCAGTTTGTAAACCCACCCCTGGACTTGGAATACAGTGGGGGCCTTTGATGCAGTCACTCGGAAGGGTTGGTGTTATCGTAGGGCTCTATGTCTCATTCTAAGCAAGGGCAATCCGAGAAGGCAGGTCTGTGGGTCCAATTGGGTCTGATGCCTCCATTGCCCTTCTGCACATCCACGTGGAGCAGTGGAATGGGGTGGGGGAGGCACTTCTGCCATTTTCCTTCATAACTTCATTAGTGAAGTTTTGCGTATTTTTATGAACAAGGACAGATCTTATTCTTTCCCCTATCAAAGAAGTTTTAATACTAAAATTTTAAAAAGAAATCGAAAGGTGCGGCTGCTCACACCCCACCCCCATTAAGGCTCTTTGGTAGAACCAATTTAATATGCACGTGAACCTGAAGACAAGTAAACATGGACACAATGTCCAGATGAGGGAAGGCAATGAAGGTCCCCTGTAGCCAGCTGGAAAATCTGTGTCCTCCTCTCCCCCCACCACCTCTGCAGTCCCCTGCCCCAGTCTATGATCAAACATCCTGAGGCACTTTGAAAATCCATTTATGTTTTTTGTGGACTGCATCTCAGGTCTTAGACTCACGGTCTGGGGAAGTATTGATTACATTTAAGGGTCCATTACTTAGGTAAACCAAATAATGTAAGTGATCTTGGCTCTCATTGATCAGATCTCTCCCACCGTGTTGAAAAGATTATCATCTAATTACCCTGGTTCCTGGTTTCTAAGGCAAAGGTTAGATTTTGATGAAACTTATCTCACTTCAGCAACCTCTCCTTCTTTGGATTTGTCTCTCCTTGAAACACACGCACTGTGTATGTTGTACACATGGGAGCCCAGACCCATGTGTCCATGTGACCAGAGGTGCCCATGTATGCAGACACGTACAAGTCACGTACCCTGCAGAGCTCCTGGGATTTCATTTGGACTCAATATTAACAGTAAATAAGAAATGCAGATCATGCTAAGTTTTTGTTGTTTTTTTTTCATTTTTAACTTTTTGCAGCTTGGGCAAAGAGAGTAGGAAGATGCTACTGTGTAATCAGGTTCAATTCCAGCCTCTCTTGTTTCTCCTAACAGGCTTTGCCTTCATCCTAATTCTTTCCTTTTCTGGAGATGGAAGATCTATTTTCAGCATCCGCACATTGCTAGTGCAGTATGTTTAAAGACTGGAGCTGAAAGCTGCTGAGCTGCTGATTTATCGGAGGATCGGCTCTCCCGGTTTTAGCCAGCTCTTCACTAGCAGCCCTCTGCATCTTCCCAAGAGGCATTAAATTGGCTTAGCTAGTATTTTCCAGCTCTTTCTCAAAACACCTTTTCACTTCCTTAGTTAGATCAGATCCACCCCGACAGTTAAAATCCAGGGCTGGGGTGGGAGTGGATGGATATTTAAATTAAAGCCCAGTGGCTTGACGTCTGCTCTAGCAGGATGCCCATATTTAAAGATGATTGCCTGGATGACTGTTTGAAATGGAAGAAATAGCCTCTGCCATGGGGAGAAATCAAAATTTAACTAGAAGATAGCTTCCTCTGCATTCCTCAAAAACAACGTGGTTGCTGGAAAGTTCCATGTCAGTCATAATGAGCAGCGGAGAGACTGCTGAACACTTGGTCTGGGTGTGGGAGGACTGGAGCCAAGGAACGTGGGATGTGCCACTCTTCTTGTCCATGACCCTCAGTGGGACCGTCCTCTCATGGACTGGTGGTGCGTATTGATCTGAGGGTAGCTGTCAGCCCCTGGAAGATGTGGTCAGCATCAGTTGTGTGGGAATTTGTGAGTTTGGTTAATCCCATCTGCATTTGTGGTATGGTATGGAAGTACGGATGGGTGTATATGGGGAAGGGTTCTTGGGGATTTCTCTTGGTCAGGCAATATCCCACATGTACTGATGTCCACTTTCCTTTAAGAAGGTGTGTTTTTGCAAGTGCTAAATATGATGTCACAGAACTTTCAATAAATACAGTCAGCCCTCTATTTCCATGGATTCTGCTTTGGAGGACTCAGAACCAATAGCGGGTCTAAAATATTTGAAAAAAATTACACATCTATATTGAATATGTATGGACCTTTTCTCATCATTATTCCCTTAAACAATACAAAGTAACAATGATTTACATTGTAGTAGGTATTAGAAGTCACCTAGAGATGATCTGAAGTATACAGAAAGATTGGTGTAGGTTCTATGCATATGCAGGGTCACTTTATATAAAGGACTTTGAGCATCTGTGATTTGGGTATCTGTGAGGGCCCGTGGATACTGAGAGAGACTCTACCTTAAAATAAACAAAACACCCTCAGCAGATACATCTGGTCTAATGAGCCTAGGGAGTCTTCTCCGGGTGGTGGAATGTGGCATCTCCTTCATTCTAGAATGCCTTGGCTGCTCTGGAGCATGGATTCTTTGTGGGGTCTCAGACTGTGACTAGAACTGCACTTCAGAAGTACATCGCAAGTCAATATTTTGAGACAAGACTGTGAAGCCATTTGCAGGTGCTGTGCTGACATTTTAATGGCTTTAACATGAATGCTCAAAAGCTTAACTTGCAAATAAGCACTGTAACAAATGGAAGACGTTGTGTGAAGGGTACTCCTAATTTGGCTTCCTGCTAGGCTCTTGGATTACTTCCATTTGCCCAGCGTGCGATTCAGAAAAATCCCAAGCTTCTAGAGCAGTTGGCAGAATGGTGCAGTGGACCTGGGGATGGATTCTCGGTGCCCTCATCTGCCAGCTGTTTTGCTGACCGAGGCTGCCCTTTGCTTTCTAAACATATGAAACTATGTTGCAGATCAGGACAGTTGTCTCTAATCATTTCCAGTGTCTCTCTTGGGAATTCATTTATTCTTTTAAAAAGTTTTTTATTTGTTTTAATTAGTTATACATGACAGTAGAATGCATTATGCTCTTTGGTATATCCTACATAGATGGGGTATAATTTCTCATTTTTCTGATTGTACATGTTGAAGAATCCTGTCGGTCATGCAGTCATATATATACACAAAGTAATAATGTCTGTTTCTTTCTACTATCCTTCCTATCCCCTCCTCTCCCTCCACTCCCCTCTGCCTAATCTAAGGTTACTCTGTTCCTCCCTAGTGCACCCCCTTATTGTGAATTCGTTTTCACATATTAGAGAAAACGTTCGGTCTTTGGGTTTTGGGGATTGGCTTATTTTGCTCAGCATGATATTCCCCAACTCCATCCATTTACTGGCAAATGCTATAATTTCATTCTTCTTTAAAGCTGCATAATATTCCATGGAATATGTGTACCACATTTTCTTTATCCATTCATCTATTGAAGGACACCTAGGTTGGGTCCATAGTTGAGCTATTGTGAATTGAGCTGCTATAAACATTGATGTGCTGCGTCACTGTAGTATGCTGATTTTAAGTCCTTTGGGAATAGACCGAGGAGTGGGATAACTAGGTCAAATGTGGTTCCATTCTGAGTTTTCTGAGGAATCTCCATACTGCTTTCCAGAGTGGTTGCACCAATTTGCAGTCCCATCAGCAATGTATAAGTGTGCCTTTTCCCCACATCCTCGCCAACATTTCTTGTTGCCTGTATTCTTGATAATTGCCATTTTGACTGGAGTGAGATGAAATCTTAGTGTAGTTTTGATTTGCATTTCTCTAATTGCTAGAGATGTTGAACATTTTTTCATATATTTGTTGATCAATTGTATTTCTTCTTCTGTGAAGTGTTTGTTCAGTTCCTTAGCCCATTTATTGATTGGGCTATTTGTTTTCTTGGTGTCAAGTTTTTTGAGTTCTTTTAATGTCCTAGAGATTAATGCTCCAACCGAGGCGAATGTGGTAAAGATTTTCTCCCAATCTGTAGGCTCTCTCCTCACATTATTGGTTGTTTCCTTTGTTGAGAAGAAACTTTTTAGTTTGAATCAATCCATGTATTGGTTCTTGATTTTACTTCTTGTGCTTTAGGGGTCTTGTTAAGGAAGTCAGATCCTAAGCCAATATGGTGAAGATTTGGACTTTCACCTTCATGTAATACAGTCTAGACTATAGTCTGTGTTCACATTTCCCCCATATGTCAGTAATTTTCCACTTTCTAAGAAAAAAAAATCAGCATTTGGTCAAGGATCCCACATTACATTCCGTTGTCAACACCCCTTCAGTTTCTTTTCAATCTAGAATAGTCCCCCAGGTTTTTCAAAGTCCTTAGTTTCCTCTTATAATATTCCTCTTATCATATTCAAGAATGTCACATACGGACAGAGTGGCCTTTCTGCCAGGGCGCCTGAGGATGGCTGTGGTGTCCATTTGTCCCCTTGGTGGTAGTCCCATTGGTTGGTTTGTCGATGTGGCAGATGGAGTGTCCTCCGCAGATTTCTGTGCTGTCAAGGTACCTCTTGTGATTAAGTAGTTGAGAGTCTTCTCCACGATCTTTCCCAGGAGATTCAACACCTATTGATGATCTTTGCCTAAATCCGTTATTGCATTAGTGGCTACTGTGTCCAATACAGGAACCTCCATCCCCCGAAAGTCATTGTCCTTTGGATACCAGAGAAATGACTCCAGGGAGAAGAAAGCCGCATCCTTTCATTTTAGGGAGTGGGAAGTGCCAGGGACTCAATTAGAGCAAATTGTATTCCATGCTTTCGTGATTATGTCAAAATGTATCCTATTGTTATATGTAACTAGAAAAGAAAAAATGAAATTTTCTTTTTTTTTTACTTTTTGTACTGGGGATTGAACCCAGGGACGCTTAACCCCTCAGCCACATCTTCTGCCCTTTTTTTGTATTTTATTTTTAGAAGCAAGGTCTCACTGAGTTGCTCAAAGTGTCTCTGTGTTGCTGAGGCTGGCTTTGAACTCACAATCCTCCTGTCTCAGCCTCCTCAGCCACTGGGATTACAAGCATATGCCACCACACCCTGTGAAATTTGTTTTTTATAGGTTTAGAATAGAATTTTCAAATGAACTATGTGAGTGTGGGTTATCAATAAATAAAGGCCCATGTCAATTTTCAACACAGGTTTTTAAAATCTCACGCATTTCTCAGCTTTGCACACCATATCTTAAAATTCGCATAAAAATTTTTAAGGGTTGGATTCTTGTTGCCAGTAATTATTTGCCATATTTGGAACAGAAATGGGAAAATGATCTGAGGTCTTTAGTGAGAGATTTCCATGTAGATGTGTCTCTCTGTAGAAATCTCATCCAAGGGATTTATAAAATGCTGAAGGAATCTGTTGTATTTCTAAGCAGTACTCATTTGAGAAATTGCTTGTGATGAATGGGTTTCACTAATTAAATCATACACTTCCATAGTACATTACATATAAAACTAGACTAGGAAATAAATATAATTAAAGTAAACATGCCCTTGTAATTAGTAATTGTTTCTGCCATTTTAAGCAGATTTTAGAGTCACAGAGAGCTGCTCCACTATAAACCTAATAATGAAGCCTGTGATAACAGGTGTAAATTAACACAATGGAAAACATTTACACTGTAACATGCTAAATTAAAAATGACATTAACAAGCCCCATTTTCAAATTCTCTATAATTAACATTTGTTCAACCCGGAGATGAGTAAGTGCGGTACAATGGTCGATGTCTTTATTTATAGCTCCCGATATTTGTCATGGCTTTATCTTTGTTGAATTGTAAACAACAGAGGTGCCTTCCTCCCTCAAATGTGTCATATTTATGTGATCTGAGACAGTTCTGACAAAGTGTAAAACGTGATATTTACTGACATCATTACTGTGCAGGTAGGCCACAGAAATGGCTTTAGCCATTGGTGGAACTCAAAGATCGGGGACGTGGGCCCTCGTGCCCCGGCCGTGTGCATGAGTGCCCCCTCCATGCCACATGTGCTTCTCAGCACCCTGAATCCACGCTTGTCTTTCCAAATGAATATTATCACCAAGGCTTGCTTTCATGGCACTAGTTCACGTAAACCAGAAATCAGAGCCGTGGAAACAGCTCTGCAGCTGGATCTGTCGCGGAGGACGTCATCCTTACAGAGAGTGTCCTCAAGTGCGCCCAGGTCAAATGGAGAGCATGACCCTGTGCGTGGATCCACGTTGACTTAGAGCTTCAAGCTGACTCCTTTTAGCTTGAGAATTTCATCACTCTAACTGGATTTTTTTTTAAAAAAGAGTGTTATTTTATTAAAAGTGTATATCTTGTTGATATTCTTTTATGATGAACATGCATCTTTTTGATGTTTTTTTTTCCATGAAATTTTCTTCTTATTTATTTATTTATTGAATGGAGCACAGTTGCCCATATTCATGGGGCACCGCGTGATGTTTCGACACATGTATACGGTGGGTAGTGACCCAAGTGGGGTAACGAGCCTACATTTATGGTTTATGTCACCACCTACATTTATGGTTTCTTTGTATTGAAAGGAAGCATTCAAAATCCTCTCCTCTAGCTGTTTTGAAAAATACAGTAAATTATTGTTGGGACTGCATGTTAAGACGAAATTGTACCAGCGATTGTTTTTTTGACTAATTAAAAATATTCATGTGGTTTTTTCAGATAATCCTTGAGTTAGGTTATAGGGCAGAGGGTGTTGGGCTCTGAAGAATTAAAAATTTTTTTTAAGTTGTAGATGGACACAATATCTTTCTTTTATAATATCTATTTTTATTATTCTTTAGCTGTAGATGGACACAATACTTCATTTTATTTCTGTATTTTGATGTGGTGCTGAGGATGGAACCCAGTGCCTCACACATGCTGGGCAAGTGCTCTGCCACTGAGCTACAGCCTCAGCCCGGACCCTGGAGAATTCTAAGATTCCCCAGCTCACAGACTCACAGGGAGAAGGGGAAGGAAATCAGTTACTGTATTTGTGGTCCCTCTGTGCTCTAGGAGAGCTACGGACCAGGGGCAGGACTGTGTAAATAAATAAGAGGGTTCGCGATGATGCCAATGAAGTCATGTTATATTTTTCAAATACCTATATTTTTTCAAATGATACTCTAGTAACAAATATTGCAAGGAGTCCACTGTTTGGAATTAAGTCCATCGAGCACGTTTTAGGGAAAGCTACTGTCCACGTGTGTCTGTGTTGTGCTATTTGAGGCCACTTGTAGTGATGGCGGGGTTTCCATCTGTGCTGGTCACATCAGCTGCCACGGGCCGCAGGCCTCTGTCAACCACTTGAACTGTGACTGTGAGGACTGAGTTTTAGTTTAATTTAAATTTAATCCAACATAAATAGCCACACGTGGCTGGCAGCCACTGGAATGAGAAGCGTAGCTTCCATACGGTTGGAGTCTCCCAAATCCAAAGTGCTTGGGACCTGGAATGTTTTAGATTTCAGAGATCCCGGAATATCTGCATAGACGGCAGCTGAGCACCCCTCGTCTGAAAATCCAAAATCCGTGTGCCTACGCGGAACACCAGGTGTTTCAGATTTTGGAGCGTTTTGGATTCCAGAGTTTCCGATGAGGGATGCTCAGCCTGTCCTTTAAAACCTTATTCTGAGCCCCCAGTACTAAGTACATGCTGCGATACATTGTGAATCTTACTCCTCCTGTTTTCCAGAGCAAGAGCTTCTTTTGAAGGTTGGGTGACTCGCCCTTAGTTATGGAGCCGTAGGTGGTAGATGTCATTTAAACCCAGGAGTATGGATATTTTGAAAGCCCTCAAAATATGAATATTTATTGATACTCTTAAAGGGGAAGCTTAAGGCAGCTCTTAGTGACGTAGAATGAGAACTCAATATGGCCATTCTTAGTATTCTTAGAGGTCACTTTTGCATGGCTGTTTTCTATGCTTCTTAGAAACTGAACAAGGACACTACAAACACACTTGCTGTGAGCAGTCCCTGTGGTCCAGCACTCCATAGCTTATCCCTAGGTGAGGTCACTCCTGGTGATTTCACTGGCCCCTTGAACATAGAAGGTAGCCAATTCCTCACCCTCCACCCATTCTCCATCTCTGCTCCCGTGGCTTGTCCCCAAACCCTCCCTTTGGCCCTCTTTTCTGCAGTTATTACAGTCCTGTTTCAGGGGATGGCTGGTTGAGCTGAGGAGATGCATCAGGACCTCTGTTGATAAGATTAAACATGGTCCTCTAGGCTGAGGCTCTTCCTCCCAGAGCAGGTGGCCGTCCTGTACGTGTTCCCTCCAGCTCAGCCCCGTCCCTCCCTTTCCATCTGCCTCCTTGTCTGGGTGATCGTCTGACCCACTGCCTGTAAGACATCATAGAAAGGGTCCGCCGGGCCTCTGAATGGACAGTACCATTGTCTTTATCTTTGGTACCTCTACATATAATTTTTAAGAAATATAAACATATCAGCTCTCCTTGTACTAAATCTTAGGAGTCACCTTCTGTGATTCTGCATGTTTATATTGACTGCTTAATTTTATGCTATGCCAGTGAACCAGCAAACATCAGGTGACAGTATGCCTTTCTATTTATGGTCTAGGAAATTCCTTTATTTATTTTAGCAGTTACTGCGTTGGGTCAGAATAGTGAACTTACGTTGGGTGTTGAGAATTAAAAAGATCTTGAGAAAGAGGCTTTGAGATCCGTGGCATTCTGTGGCTCAAATAGATCTAAAGGAAGGGAGAGGAGGGGTGAGCTGAATAGGCTCAGAATTTTCATTCAGGGGTTTACTCTTCGCACCATCCCCGATATTTGTATTTCAGCGGAAAATGAAAATAGCTGTTTCACTCAAAATCCGTAACTGGATATCCATGTGTACATATTACTTCCAGTCAATGAGTGTTCGGGAGCTGTCTTCCACGTAAGAGGCTCCTGCTGTGTGTGGAGAGAAGGCAGTAATGAGGATGCAGATTCTGTCCTCTTGGTACCAATAGGGTGGTGATCGAGGACCCAGGCACCTCACAGCAGGGTAAGGTGGAGGTAAGGGCTTCGTTACGGCTCCTGGATGTGTTTAGTCCTGGCCCATGGCTGAATGGAGGGAAGGAGAGTGCCATGGTGAGGTCCAGGGAGCAGAGCTGGAGATGCTCAGGTGCGAGCTGCCTGCTGTCAGAAGCCCAGGGTGCATGTGCTCTCGGGCAGTGGGCAGGGTTAAAGATACTGACAGAAGAAACCCAGCAGCAAATTGAAACATGGATAAACTGCACAAGGAACTCCATAGAAGCGAAATTGGGAATGTCTTACAAGATAAAGCCACAAAAAGCTTCAAGAAGTCCTACTACACAAACCCTTGGGTTTGTTATTTCCAGCCAGTTCATCTTGGTAGTTTCACAAGAGTTCGTGAAAATGGATGCACGTGAAGAAGGGCTTTGAAGAGCTCATGATTTAGGAGAAGGATCTTCCCGTCGATACTTCGGTAGATGGCGGTGGTAAACACAGTTGCCCTTTGTTTTATGGGTTGGTTTTTTTAAAACAAGTTTTGTGTTCTGACATGTCCTGCTAGAAACGGTTTTTCTGAATGCAGCTATTTTTGTTCATTTCATCTACGTTCAGTTGTTCTGAGGATGAAAATTATAAGCATCATGAAACTATTTTGCACCTTTTTAATTTTAGTTTATTTTTTTAAAACAGCAGAATGCATTTCAATTCACAGTACACATATGGAGTACAATTTTTCATTTCTCTGGCTCTACCCAAGGTAGAGTCACACCATTCGTGTCTTTGTACATGTACCTAGGGTAGCGATGTCCATCGCATCCCATCATCTTTCCTACCCCCATGCCCTCTGCCATCCTCTCCCTCCCCTTTGCTCCATCTAAAGTTTGCATCTTTTTTGGTATCATAGTCTTCCCGTGTACAGAATTCTTTCTGCATGGCCCCAAACCAACTCTTGCCTATCCCTATCCCTATGTCCCTATATGCAGCAGAGTGGTGGATTTTGCACGTGCCACCCAGCCTAGGGACAGCGTCTTTTGCTGTCAGGGGGAGATGCTTGCCGAGGCATCTGGGAACGTGCATCCCTCTCTGTATCATGCCACCTGCCCTTCCCACTTGGGGATGAGGCCACAACTTTTTCAAAGCCAAATTGCTATTCCTTTGAAGGAAGCATCTGGTCCTTTGGCAGCTCCGCGGGAGTAATCTTGGTCGTTGGAGAGTTTCTCCTGTGTGGATCACATGGTTTAAAAATTGAAAGGGTTTCTGGCATTTTCATGTCCCAGTTTCTGGGCATGAAAAAATGTGGAAAAGCTAAAGTCTGTTTGCACTTACAAAACCTCTGAAGTTTTTAGGGCTAAAAAAGAAATCTTCCTTGCTTTAAAAAAAAAAAAATTCTTAGTTGTGTCTTACCTGCATTCATGGATGATTTTTCCACTGCCTAATTTTAATATCCGTGTAGCTGATGTTTATACTGTAGAGATTATAGAGAAATGAAACCTAAAGCATTTTAAGGTTTTCTTAGTTTTAAGTATTTCAAAAGTCAGCAGTATTTATGGAGCAACTATTATGTTCTAGGCAATATATGTCACATTTACACCATGTTAGAAAGTTTGTTAAGTTATTCATTCTCAAACTTAAGAGAGCCTTCTCAGTGCAGACATATTAGTCCATTTTATGTTACTGCAATGAAATACCCGAGGCTGGGTGCTTTATAAAGAGAAGAGGCTTATTTAGCTCATGATTTTGGAAGCTGAAAGGACAAATTGTATGGTGCCAGCTCTGGTGGGGGACCTTCTGACTGCATCACATCATGGTGAATGGATCATGTCTGAGAAGAAATCACATATTGAGACAAGAAGCCAGAGTGAGGGGAGGGGCAGGCTCACTTTTTTCCAACAACCTTCTTGAGACAACGAATCAAGTGCTTCCACAAGAATGACACTGATCTGTTCTGAGGGCTGCATTCCCAGTGACATAAATACCTCCCACTAGGCCCCGCCTCTTAAAGGTCCCTCTGCTCTCAGCATTGCCACACTGGAGACCAAGCTTCACATGAACCCTTGGTGGGGTACACACATAAAATCCATGTCCAAACCATTGCACCAGATCATTAGCATTTCTCTATGTCTTTATTTTATTAAATAATGGTTCCATGTTGCATACATCTGGCCAATATTGATGTCTTAAATCATAATTCAGTATGCAACTACCAAATATATCTTTTGTGTTTTTTGTCTGTTTGTACATTCATTTCTCAGTCATTAGATATCCCCAGACGGGTAAGTCATTATGTCTGTAACTTGCTTTATTCACCTTTTAGTACAGCATTCATTTTTGAGGCAAAAGCCCACTGTGGACTTACTGTGTAGACACTGGAGTGGAAGCAAACTACTTTTTTACTGCAGCTTATATTTAGTAGGTCAAATAATCAGCTAAAACAAGACATTTCAGATTCAAATGCATATGTGTTGTAGAGAAAATAGAATGAGTGACAGGACAGGTTAGAAAGGGATGCAGGTTGATGTTACATCAGAGCAGCTGGGGAGCCTGCCTGGTGAGGTGACATCTGGCCTGAGAACAGAGAAGTTAACCACACCAAGGTTTAGGGAGAAGCTGTTCAAACAAAGAAAACAGCAGGGAGAAGGGCCATTCTCCTTGCTGGTTTGAGAGACAAAGAACAAAGAAAGAAGCCAGTGTGTCAGGGGCAGAGTGAGCGATGGCAGGTCAGAGCCGGGTGTTACAGAGGTCAGCCGATGGGGTGCAGCGGTGTAAGACGGGCCCAGAGAGTGGGCAGGGTGACAGGATCTTCTAGGGCCCCGGAGGTGATGGTGACGAGTTTGACGTTATTCTAAAGGCAGAGGGAAGCTATGGGGAGTTTAAAGCTGTGGGTGGGGGGAGGAGGATATGCTTTTATTAACACTCAGGCTTAGTCAGTAAATTTCATGGTGATAATCATATTGAAAGCCTGTGGGTCATTACATGCTAATAGTCTGTGTACTTGCTATGAAGCAAGGATTCCTTCTAAAGGTTTGGTCGAGAGCAACAAGAAATGTTGTATGGAACATGGGCCGGTGAATTCTCTCTCTGTGTGTTTCTAACAGCTTCGTATTCATTTGGAGAAGATCTAGGCAGTGTTATCCACGCGTGGGCCTAAATTGTTGGTTGGAGTAGGGCATGCCAATTTTAGCTAAGGTCCTTTCTTAATTTTGATTGTGTCTCCCTTGTGGCTACATGTCAAAATGTGACATATCAGCATAGGCCAACCTGGACTTAATGATTAAGAAACCATGGAATTTATATGATTTGGGAGCACAGGGGGCTCTTCTCATGCCAAATCCAGGGATAAGTGGCACGGAGGCTATTTGATTGATTGGACAAGTATCACCTCTCACCCCAGCTTCTTGCCTGTCATCTGCACACAAAGCACTGAAGATCAGGAGCCTGGGCCCTCCAGAATTAAAATCCCAATACTGCTGTTACCCTTCACGGAGGATTTTCTTAGCACAACGCTGTTCCTGAGACTTTGCTTGTGAATACGTCCTCTTGACTGATGGCCTGAGGTATCTTCCAGGGTGTCAGAAGCACCGCTCCCCGGTGACCAGCCGGGTGGAAGCCACGCCTTTGCAGTAAGGTCCACCGGATAGTTTTGGTGTCCAGCTGGATTGGTGGAGCTGGAGAATGTCATTGGCTTCTTAAGAGGCCCTTCCTGAACCCCTGCGCTAAGGTGTTATTAGGAGAGCTATCAGTCACATGTGACTCGCATCCTCAGGAGGTTATGTGTGTGCACAGTGTGTGTGTTGGCTTCCTTGGGAAGACCTGAGGCCTCGATGGCCTTCACTGTCAAGGTGGAGGCCAGAGGCTGCAGCCCTGATGACGGTATAGCTGTGCTGAGCATTACCAGCTCCACAGGTGCCCTTGGCCTGAGTGGTGGGGATCAGGTAGCGTTCCCAACACCAATGCACAATATTGGGTATGTTCACTCCTCACCTTCAGAGGAGAATTAGCCTGCGAGGTTCCTGTCTGGGAATCTAGACCCTTTACCACCATGAAGGAGCTCTCCACTGAACACACTCAAATGCAGTGTCTGTGTTTTAAAATTATAAACTGGATGAATTTTAAGAAGCTCAATAGGGCTGGGGTTGTGGCTCAGTGGCAGAGCACTTGCCTAGCATGTGTGAGGCACTGGGTTCGATTCTCAGCACTGCATATAAATAAATGCATAAAATAAAGGTCCACCAACATCTAAAAAATATTTTAAAGAAGAGGAAGCTCAATAATAAAATGTAGTTGTAGCTAAGACCATGACAGTTCCTTACAAAACCTATTCCAGACATTTTAATATTTTGTTATTAGTACCAGCTTTCTTGTATTACATAACCACATTAAGGGATTTTTAAAAATTTGGCTAATGTTTTACAGTGCCAGAGTCATTCTTTGTCTTTTCAACAATTCTTTTTATGTTTTCAATAAAGGCATATAGAGTAGGCTCACCTTATAGAGAGACCCTGATAGTTTTCCTCTGGTAAATACCTAGCAAGTCATGGAACCGGGCCTAGCCCACTTGTGCCAACACGAGCCTCATGTGTCTACTGCTGTTCCATGCCGGTGTCAGGATTAGCAGGAAGGTATTGTTCAGTGCATGCTATGGTTAGATGTGGTGTTCCCCAAAAGCTCACGTGTGAGACGATGCAAGGTTTGGAGGAGAAATGACTCGGTTACAGCCTTAACCTAATCAGTGAATTAATCCCTTACGGAATTAACTGAATGGTAACTGGAGGCAGGTAGGTGTGGCCGGAGGAAGTGACTCAATGAGGACGTGGCTTTGGAGGATCTGTTTTGTGTCTGGAAAGTGTTTTCTCTCTCTGCTCTCTGATCACCATGTGAGTGGCTTCCCTCTGCCACACTTTCCTGCAGTGACGTTCTTCCTCACATGGAGCCTCAAGGAATGGAGCCAGCCTTCTGTGGACTACGACCTCTGGAACTGTGAGCCCCTGAATAAACCTTTTCTTCTCTACAGTTGTGCTGGTCGGGTCCTTTGGTCACAGCAGCAAAAAAGCTGACTAAACCAGTGCAGAAGTCAACACAGTTGAACTCTCTCCTGATTTCCAGTATTAAGAGTATCTTCAGGTTCCTTTTCCTCCAGTTGTTTAGGAAGTTGATCAAGAAGGACGCAGCCTCCTGAGGATGAGAAGCTGTGTTGACATTGACGTCTGCCACTTTTAGAATTGTAGGCTAGGATTTGAGGAGATGTGGTTTTAAGCCTATTCTGTCTAATTGAGGCACGAGGGAGAGTGCTGGATTGCATGGAATAAGTAATAAGTAATAAGAAGGAAAAGGTGAAAAGATGGAGAACCTTTTTCTCATACCTCTGCATTCTGTTTGTTTATTTTTATGGAAAATTCTCATTGCCTGTTCTTCCTTGAACAGTCCTAATAAAGGGAGAAAGAGAATGAAGTCTTATCACAGATATGATAGACTGCAGTTAGGACACAGTGAGTCTGGCTTCAGTGGTGTGGCAGGTCCCCACTAATGGAGGTGTCTACAGGAGCCCCTCCTCCCGCTCCTCAGAGGTAGCTTTCAGCTGGGGCTCTGGCCTCCTGGGGGATCTTCTCCATCACAGTTCAGGCTGATATCCCAGCCAGTCTCACCCCCCACCCACCTCCCCTCCTCCCTAGGCCCTGAAACCCTGTGTTCAAACTCTGTTTTCATTTGTGACGAGCCATGAGAAAACCCTTTAAAGAAAAGGCTGTTGGTCAGTGGCAGGTGAGTGAAGCAGGTGCTTCCAAGCGCCAGTCCTGTGGAGCTCTCACCAGGCAGGTGACCTGGACGTCCCGGCTCGCATCAGGGGTTCAGGGTCACCCTCTGATGTAATTGATGGAACCAGGGTGTTTTCTTGCCTCCTGCTGCTAATGACTAGAAAAAGGGTCCTTGGCATTGTTTCTGTGTGCCCCTCGTGGATAACAGGGAGGTCTCCAGGAGCACTCTTAGCTTTTGAAACTCAGTGGTGTAAAAGGATCACATCGCTGCCGGATGACACTCTTCTTTGGAACAAAGGAATGCTGCGGTCTTTGGGTTGGAGCGCTTTCTTTATGTGGTGCACTGTACGAGGGCCTCAGAGGAGGCGCGAGTCCCGGGGGCTTGTCATACTTTGTTTCTTGAAGATTACAGTCTGATGGGGGAGGTTTGAAGCAATTATTGTCCTGGTATTTAATAATGTTGGGCAAGCGGAGGGTCTAACAGGTAGATAAGTCCAGCATAGCAAATAAGCACAGATGGACATAGGAGGGTGGTCAGGCACAGGAGGTCCAGGAGGGAGGCTTCCAGTGGAAGGTTGTCAAAGGTTCTGAAGAGGGGAAAGATCATGGGTCTCTGGGGCAGATGACGGTCTAGACAGCACAGCACACACAGGCACTGGATTTGAAATGGTGGGTGATGCTGGGGCAGATGTTGGCCAAGCTGGGGTGTAGGCAGACTGTCCTGGAGATTCCTAAGAAAGAAAATGGTTGAGATGGACACCAGGTTATCACAGCTGCGCGGTGCCCCTACAAGTGGGGCATTGATGTTGGTGCCCTGTAGAACAACGGTGAGTTCTCATTCCAGAGAGAGAGAGGGTGAAAACCGGCCTGTTCTGCCTGTGAGCACAGGCACCCAGGACCTGGAAGAGGCAGTTCCCTCAGAGGAGGGGACGTTTCTAGCAGAGCCAGCTGGGAGTGGGATGTGAGGAGTACAGACAGAGCAGGAATTTCTAGCAAAGTAAGAAAGCGAAGAAAGGCTTGTGAGCGCAAAGGACCACGGGGCATTAGGGGGAAGTCCTGGAAATCTGGAATATTGATGCACGTGGGAGAATAGCTTGGATTGCGCTCCCGAGGGAGGTGGGGAGGCCAGGGTCTTTTTATAGCATGCATGGAGTTCTGGACGCCAAATCTTGTAGAATATGCTAGAAGGAGCACAAATTTGCTAGGCTAGCCACAAGGAAACCCTGGTCGATTTTGGAACTAGAAAGTGACATAATGAAGGTGGTATTTCATTTACCTCATTAAAATTTTAAGCAGTGCTATAAAATGTTTTCCCCATTATAAAAGTGAAATAGATTAATTTCAGGAAAATTCACAAGTAGAAAAACCATAAAGAAGAGAAGAAACATGCTGCACAGTCCCATGATCCACAGATACAAATAAAATCATTTTAAAGCTTTGTGGGATGGCAGACTTTCTGTGCATATGTGTGTCCTGGGAAAAATCATGGGAAGGGTTGGGACTGGTGCCCAGCCTCTCCCCAGCTGCAGGCTGCGCCACGTCTTTCACCCGTGCTCTCCAGTGTTTGTAAAATTTGTGAGAAATAAAATCAGAGCTCTCTTTGCAATATTAGCTCATTACGTGTCTGACATCACTGACTCCTTCCTGGGTCTTTCTATAAAACACTCTTTGCTCCTGCAGCCCCTCCCTCTTACAGACAGACATCTGCGTTTTGGGGGCTTCATTTTGTCTCTGGATTTTCTTGTCCATGGAAGGAAAATGTAAGAGAATTTGATGGATGCTCGAAGGCTGGGATCCTGGAGAGGCTGAGCTATGGACGGGTTCAGGAGGTTTGCTTGGTTGAAATCCGTGGCCTTAAGCCCAGGCAGCCCCTCTCGCCTGGTGGGGAAGCGGACAGGGCTCAGACACACTTGCTCAGCCATGTCCTTGGGCGCCACCTCCAGAGACTTCACTGCAGAGACAACTGGCTTCATTGTCTTTGTTTTTCCCTCATTTTTAGGTGGGGGGTGGGGAGGGGTACCAGGGATTGAACTCAGGGGCACTCGACAACTGAGCCACATCCCCAGGCCTATTTTGTGTTTTATGTAGAGACAGGGTCTCACTGAGTTGCTTAGCACCTCATCCTTGCTGAGGCTGGCTTTGAACTCACGATCCTCGTGCCTCAGCCTCCTGAGCTGCTGGGATTATAGACGTGCACCACTGTACCCAGCTTCCCTCCTTTTTTTCTTTTCCTTTAATGGCTTGGTGAGCACTTTTCAGGTGAGAAGATAAAAAGCTAAGAGGTTTTGTTTGAGGTATTGACTGGGAAAGTTTTTCTTTTACCTGTATTATTTCAGAATTCATAGAGATCCAAATGAGATAATTACCAAACAAACAAAACCCCACCAAATGCTTCAAGGTTGAAGTTTGAGAGTATTGTCCTAGACCTTTCTGCAGAGCTACACATACACTCACTCACTCACTCACTCACTCACTCACTCACTCACATAGTCACGTGCTATGTAAGGATGACATTGCCAAATTCCCTTTCAGAAAGATTTACCTGTTTGTCTACCATCAGGAGTGTATGAGATCTCTTGTTGATTTGAACAGTTGTCTGTACACAGGGTTACATATTTAAGTTCTTTACCTGTTTAGCAGGTAGAAATATTTTTTCCTTATCATTTATACTTTTTCTTTTTGATTACTGGTGAGCTGCTATTTTTATATTTTGGGTCATTTCTGTGTGTCTTCAGACTTTCTTTTCATGTTCTAACTCACATTTTTAAACACTTTTGTTTATTTCTAACAGCTCTTTATATATTACAATACTTTTACTGTTTTTCTTCTATGTTACATATTTTTAAACTTTGTGGTAGTTTTATGATATATAGAAGCATATATTTTTGTTTGGCCAAATATGTCATTTTTTTTGCATTCTCTTTCATTGCTTTAATGACTAGAAATGCCAGCCCCTATATTTTCTTCTTGTTGTTTTATGGCTTCATTAATAAATTGTTATTCTTGGATTCAATAAATTTGAATGATTTTCTTCTTGTTTTAGGCTTCATTTAGTAATTGTTATTCTTTAATTTAATACATGAGGATTTATTTTTTAATATGGTTATAAGAAAGGGTCAAGATGTATTTTTCTTCAAATATTTTATCTGTTATTCTAAAACCCGAAAGTGAAATTAAGTTTAGGAAAAACTCAATTTTCTTCATGGATTTGCAATGGTTTGAAGTTGGGTTTTGGAACAACTGGTGAGGTAATAGTGGGCTAGGGCCACATGTGTGCCATCCTGGGACCCAGTGGAGGGAATCAGTGACAGGCAGAGGGATGACGCACCGTGGAGATGGTGGGCCACTTGGTTAGTGGTGAAACTCACCAGGGAGACTGAGTCCAGGAAAGGGTTCGAGAAACTCTACTAAAATCACGCTTTATTTTTCAGAGCTTGACATGCACTTACAGTTTTGATTAGAACCATATGAATCATCTTTCCTAGTGGAGTGAACATCTCTTCTAGCCGAGAGGTGACTTAAGGGGTTCCAGGGATGGAGGGGAGCTCTGGCTTTGGAAGACCACGTTTCTTGCAGTACCATCATCGCTACCACTGCCCCTACTGCAGGACTGCTGCTGTATCTGCAGCATGCCCTTGGACATGTCTCTGGGGAGCAGAGAGCATTCACATCTGTTAGCTCCCTCCATGCTTACCATCACCAGTATAAAAGCCCACAATGCATTTTTATTCCCTTGTTTTTAAAGACCTGGAAAGTTGTACCCAAAGACATTGGGTTCTCAATAAGGCGACACACCCACTGTGTTCCCTTGTCCTTTCTTTGAACCAGTAGTGATGGGGGGGGCGGCGGCTGTAGTACTGCAGATGCTGCTGGGTACTGAGGGATGGCTGGTGAAAGGGAAGGTTCTTACCCATCAAGGGCTTACGTAAGTCAACTCGAAGGCAGAGCTGGAATTAAAGTCAGACCCTGTGGCTGCATGCAGAGTTCTCTGCACTCTACCGTACTTCCTGGTGTGGGCACCCATGAGCTTCTCACTGAACTGCTCAGCACAGCCAAAGGTTTCAGGCAGGGGCTGGTCCATCAGTGCAGTGTGCTTTCTGGGCACCCTCGTTTGGATAGAGTTGGTGTAAAGCTAGACCAGGTCTTGGCCTGAGCTTCCTCAAAGCATGCTCCAGTGTGTGCGTGCAAATGATTGCACAGACTGCAGCTTCTGATGGAGGGATTTGAACATTGCCGTAGTGAGGAGACCTTGGCCGGCTGGGCGTGTCACTCATGTGCTGTGGGGCCCCACACAGTTCTGAGGATGCAGGCAGATGAGGCTGGGGACACTGCGATCCCCAGGAGGAGTGACCCAGAGGCAGGAATCGGACTCCTTTGCCTAGGTCAGACTTGTCAAGCCAGGCCCTGGGGCTTCACGACACTCATCCGTTAAAATAGAGGCAAACTCACTCGAGGCAATTAATGTGGGTGACATTTAATCCTGCATGCATGGTGAACTTGAGTGACCTTGACAGAATGAGGGAACTTGGGTAATAATTACGTCTGTGCATCATGTTCCCTTCTATCTTGGCATCCAATGCAGATCTTTTGGGGGGCTCTTTTCACAGGCACGAGATCAAAAGCCAGGCCATCTATGTTGATTCTTTATTATTTAAAGTATAATTTAGAGCCACTCAAAACCCTTGTTTTAAAAAGAAATGTTTTCTTCATTGATATTCTGATATAAATATAGCAGCATTACAGTCTGTCTAGAAAGCTTAGTCTGCAGATTAAAAAAAGAAAACTAGGTTTCTATGAACTTGTATTGGAAGAAGCTAGTCCTTCTAAGGATTTTTTTTTTTTTCAACTTTTGAAATGAAGTCATTTGTATGTTTGAAAACTGAGATTTTTTATATTTTTGTCGGGCTTCATTTCTACATCGAACTTTGTTTTTACATTAAGTCTATGTTCATATGTATGTTAATTATATTGCTGTGTGTGCCTGTTTAGTCTTTGTTATATGTGGATATTTTACATACGATGGAATTTTCTGTTTCTACTGCATCTTACATTATTATTGTGTACTTTTATGTGTTACCATAAAATTGTTGTTTCTATATGTGTTTTCTGATGGACAAGTTGAATAAAGAAATTGATTTCTTGTGGCATAAAACTAAGCATAGAGTCATGCAGGAAAACCTTTGGAAAACAAATAGAGCAATCCCTGTGTCAATGCTAATGTGTCGGTTTTTCAAGCTATTGCATGACTGGAGCGATAACCAATCTTAGAACAAGCATTTGATATTGATTTGCCAGTCTGGAGTAATAAGTTACTGCTTCACTTCTTATTGAGAATTAAATCAAAATAATTTTGTGCCCTACGTAATACGTATTGTGAGAATTCCCTTGCATGATTTATGTACTGCAGTGTGGCAGTGGATAAATGTTGAAATATCATATGACTTCAGAGAAAGACACATATTATTACTACCTAATTTTATTACATAATAAATCTTAATTTCATATACACAAAAAGTATAGTTGAAGAGGGTTCTAAAAAGTTTTATGGAACTTGTGATGTAAGAATGTGCATCTTTTTATCTTTTTCATTATTAGAATCTATTAATCCTAAGCTTTTTTGGCTTTTGTTGTCCTAGGAAAAAAACAAGTGGGAAATGCTGATTTATAAACAAAATGCAGACCTTGTAGCAAATCAGAATTGATTATCATTCAAAGGCAATGTCAGAAATAAAAATTCTGTATGGTTTCCTCTTCTCAAAATTAAAATGTGAAGCTCCAGTTAGGTACTCTGTTTCATGTCGAGTTCAGATATTGTTTTTCAGATTTTAAATTTATTTCAGGAATTTACCATCTGGTAAATGGTTTGAGTTAATTTCAGAGAGTCTCCAGGAGGTAACCAATCATGTATTCCACATTTGTACATGTGAGTATGTGCGTGCATGTATCATGGCTCAGATATAAAGACTAAAGCCATAGTGACCACAGCTGAGATATTCCAAATAAATCCATAGTTAATCTTAAATCTTCTTCTTCTGACTCTCCCTCCTACTCAAAGTTTTAGGGCTACAGACTTTTAATATTTGAATAGTGAAGTGTATTTCTTGCTCACACTACATGTTGATGGTGTGTTGATGTGGGTGGGGGCCCTTTGCAGCACCAACCTCATTGGGGGTCAGGTAAGAGGAAGCTGCATCTCCGGGCTTCCATTTGCAAGGGAGGTGTGTAGGAAGGGCATGTGCAGAGGATGGGGGTACTGTTCCCAAACAAACTCCCAGCAACTGTGTGCAGAAATTGGCAAACCGATTCCATTCCGCATATGGAATGTACAAAGGGTCGGGAATGACAAGCTAGTCTTAAAAAAATAGGGTTGTAGGCTTACTCTACTATGTACCAAGACTATGATAAAAGACGTGATGCTGGTGCAGGGATAGGCAAACAGGCAAGTGGGATTGGAAAGGCAGTGTGAGAACTGAACTGTGTAGATGCATGCTTATGCATTCATCCTTGCATATACATGTGTGTGTGCACCTATGAAGGCTGATGTAGACACGTACGAGGGCCTGATGTATACCTACATGTATGATGGCCTGATACATACACACACATATGAAGGCCTGGTGTATACAGATATGAAGGCCTGGTGTGTAGCAGCAGCTGAACTGAAGGGGAATAATGGTGTTTTCAACCAGTAATGCTGAGGTCCACTGGATCACTGCATGGAGAAAAATCAAAGTGAATTCCTACATTATGTATATCCAAATCAATTATAGGCTGTTTCCCCGTAAGCCAAAATTGATTTGTTGTACAGTGTGTGGGAGGGGGGAGGGGTCAAGTTCAATTCTTTGGGTTGATTAGAACTTTGACAGAACACAGATCATTGAGAAAGTTCAGTAGAACATCAGCAGAATCCCAGAACTCTCCTTGGGCATCCTCGTCAAAACCCTTTCCCTTCTCTGTAAAGCTGACCATATGCTGAGTCCCAAGACTGTGGTTTACGGTTGCTTGGTTTTTACACCACGGAGCAAGAATTACATGGTAGGTGTTCTTCTCTCCCCTGCTTCGTTCACTTAGTACTACATTTAGGAGATTGCTTTATGTTGTTGCATGTGGTATAGTTCTTCAAGAGTAAGAGTATGTAGTGTCTTCACAAATTCTTTGGAATTCTACATAAAGATGCGTCTGTCCTCCCATTTATTTATTTACTGAATCATTTATTTTTGCCAAGGTGGACTCATGGATATTTGTTTTCCCTTTTGTGTTACAATCCAGTACAACTTTATGCGGCTTCAGCCTTCGTCACTGGAAGGAGTTGCAGTTGGGTCCTATGACCTGTTGACAGACACCCATTATTGTGGTGGTGGTGGTGTTGAGAGCACTTGCTTTTTACACTGTAAGGTGCTTCAGGCCTAGCTTGTATATTTTTTGTTTCATTTCCAGAATCAGCTATTTCTTCAAGTAACCATAATTCCTTTTATTGGAAAATGGTTTTAGAAACAAAGATCTAGATGCTAGGTGTGCTCATTAATACTGGGGTGTTGATGTTTCTAGATCTCAACTGACAGAGCCAGGAAATATGAGGGTACATGAACCTATGTATACACACATCTAAAAATATTTCTGTGCGAACCCATCTGTCTGTATTAACCTAAATATGAGTTTGTACTGGTATCTCCAACTCCAATCCATTTATTACATGGATTCTAGCTTCCTTCCTTGCTCCTATGTAACCTCCCACTTCAATCTTGAGAGACCCAGGTCTCATCATGCACCATCTATTTATTTCCTTCTTCAATTGCAGCACGTGTGTATAGTAATTTCAGAGTTATTATCCTATACTCCCATTGAGAAACAACCTGTGAACTAGTATACAGTACAAAAGTTCTTTTTCCCTTTTCTTAAAGGCTCCACTTATTTCCTGTCAGATTGGATTAGGGTTCACCTTAATGATACTATTTTAACTTAATCACCTCTTTAGAGACCCTGTCTCCAATACGGTCACATTCTGATGTACTAGGGATCAGGGCTTCATTATGTGAATTTGGGGGGCAGCATGCAGAGGATGCAATTCACCCTGGAACATTGTAACGCATATCAGAATTTCATTTCTTTTCAGGGTTGAGTATTCCCCTGTATGAGTGTGCATATTCTTTAATCCATTATCCATCAGTAAACACTTGGGTTGCTTCTGACTCTTGTGAATAACGCTGCTATGCACATGGGAGTACAAAGATTTCCCCAGGACTTGCTTTCAACTCTTGAATATCTGCCTAGAAGTTGATGGTTGAATCATATTATGATACTATTTTTAATTTTTTGAGGAACTCACCACATTGTGGCTTACCTATTTTACATTCCCACCAACAGCACTTCCAGTTCCCCCATGTTCTCACACTTTTGTTATTTACTGTTTTCTTTAAAGTAGCCATCCTAATGAGTATGAAGAACAATAGATATTTAATATAAATAATTCAAAAATAGCAAGTACACAAAAATAAAAGTTATTTCTTTTAGACTAATAACAACACCTTTTAGATTCTTTTCTGTATGGACCCACGCGCGTGCATACACACACACACACACACACACACACACACACACACGTATAATGTATCATTATATTGTATCATTATACAATTCAAACAAAAGTGTGATCATATATCTTTTTTCCCTTTAGCATTACATTATATATTTCCTGTGTCATTGAATATTACTGAAATAGAAGAATTTTAATGGCTCTTTAATGACTTAATTATTTTCTGATGATTTCATGTTAGGTTTCTTTCAGTTCCATCTCTCATAGATAATTCTCTGATAAAAATTCATGGACATAAATCTGAGTATTCTTGACAATTTTCTTTGGTTGGATTCCTAGGAAGAGATTATTAAGTGAAGGGCTCTTTTTAAAATGTTCTGAAGATATATTGCAAAATGCAAGATTGTCTCCAGGAAGTTTTGTTCTGACGTGTCCTCTCTGCAGCCAGGTAGGGGTGACCAGTGTCCCCCAACATTTTCCAGTATTGAATATTACCTTTCCAACTAATTTTAGAAAAATCTTTCAGGTAATTAAAAATGATCTTACCTTTATTTGGTGTGCATACCTTTGCTTAATATTAAAAATGTGCAATTTTCACATATAGATTCACTTATGTATCTTGCTTCATGAATTCAATGTGTCTGATAAAATAATTCCCGTGGATAGGAAATACCATGTTGAATTTCTAGAATTACCAATATGTTCACATGAAAGAATGAGATGCTGTTAGTCATAATCTGTAATGTTTAAGGAAATGTAAGATGCTTAATGATAATGTAAAGAGACGATGTTGCATTATTAACGATGCTTCCCTTTGCAAGACTTGTGAATGTTAGTCCAGAGACAGCTGTTTTAAATGTAAATATTTGACAAAAAGGGGGACCACACATGATGTTATCTGGAGAAGAATTCATCTTCACCTAAATTTTCAATTTTATTACTTAATGACTTGAAAAGAAATAACTAGTAGTTCTCGAACAGCAGAGCTTGGCCAGATGAGTGACGAGAAGAGAGCTTCATGCACAAACTGAAAAGTTGTTGATGAAATTAGAAAGGTGGCAGCATTCAGATGGAGGTTAGACCAGGGACAGGAACGTGTGGCCAGGAGAGTGGAGCTGGGGGTCCCTGGAAGGCCTTGGCAGTTCAGTAAGTTGTCACCAGATGCTCTGTACCAGATGCATGATCTCAGGGTCCTATTTCTCTTGGAGGAAGGAGACAAGTTGTGTTCATAAAGAGGAGCCCGCAAACCTGCTGTCGGAAGACCTACTGTTTTGTGAGTTACCTTTGGGAATAATGTTGATTGTTTTTCTGAGAGCCAGAGTATGCTAGAGTAGATGCAGTTTGATGTTATTAGGATGAATATAGTGATTTTTAAAAAAAATTCATGCTTCAGTACAGAGGTATTGCAAAGAGAATCAGAATGTCCTTGATCAGTATGCAGTTTGGTTGGGATGAAGGTCCCCAGGTTAGATTTGTTGAGAGGTTGATTTAGTTTCTCTTTGTGAGTGGAGTAGTGGAGAAAATAATCCTGACCTGGACTGGAGAGCCAGGATCCTGGTATTGTGTAGCACTTAATCCTCTGTTTAATAGTCATTGTCTTAATTCCACACTTCGCATGTTGATAGCTCAGAATGGGAAGAAAAAATGAAAACTTACATTGTCAATATATAAAAAAGAGCATACTTTGTAGTACACAAGTAATACTTGCTTCTAAAATCTCAAAGCAAAGCAAAAGAATCAAATCCCTCCCTGTTCCATCATTCACCTCTGAAATAACTATTTTAAAATTTTCATGCGTCTATAAAGGTGCACAGATTATTTTATATTTAAGAGATTATTATGTCACCATGCTCTTTGAAAGCTCCTTTTGACTTAACATGTACGTTTTGGGTATGTTTCCATTTCTATACATTGAGATCTATTCTATCCCATGACTATAATTTTCTATTGTTTGAAATATTGTATAATTGCTAACCAGTCTTCTAAGAATGGATATTAAATTTGTTTTAATTTTATAATTTATAAATAATGCAATAATAAAATCCTAGACATGAATGGTATACATTCCTAACTATGACAGTGAGGGTTCAGAGTCAGTATTCAATGACATCTTGCTCTATCCAGCTATCTTTCTGAGCTGGATAAAGAGTGGTTTTTCTTTCTACACTGTTGATATTTTAGTCACCTTCCATCCAGATATTAATATTTCACCTTGACAGAGCACTTTAGTGTTTTCAAATACTTCTGTGTTTATTACCTCCTTTGTTTCTTCAAACCCCTGATCAATGTATGGTTTGGTTTTATTACTTGTGTTTGACAAGAGGGCCTATGTCGCAGAGTGGTTCTGGTGTCTCTATTCCTTTAGCTGATCTGGGTCTCCTCTTTCTCCACCCAGTGTTAATCTCTTTAGAGATGGTGAAGCATCCTTAGAAGCTATGGGACCAGTAAGAGGAAATGTCCTTCTGGTTCAGTGGGAGAATTTGCTATGTTTTCCCTCTTCTCTCATTTGCTTCTTGGTCAAGAAATCTTCAAGTTTAGTGATTTTCTACAGGTGGAATATCCCTTATCCCCAAATGCTCAGGACCAGAAGTGTTTTAGATTTGCAATTCTTTTGAATTTTGGAATATATGTGTATATAATAATGAGATACCTTGGGAATGGGACACAAGTCTAAACACAAAATTTATTTATTTCTTATACACTTCATACACATAGCCTGAGGTAATTTCATATAATATTTTTAGCATGCCTGTGTTTGACTGCCACCCATTACATGAGGTCAGATGTGAGATTTTCCACTTGTTCTGTTATGTTGTATTTTTGGAGCATTTTGGATTGTGGATGTGTGGATTAGAGATGTACAATCTGTCGTAGGTTTCTCATGAGGATCTTACAGTACTTACTAGAATGCATGTAGAGTTTTAATGGTGGCATTTCCCTTTGTGCCAGTCATAAAAAAAATTTGGTAAAAGGCTTTTATGTATTGTAGCATGTACTTTTATGGTCCTGGGAAGGCTGGACAGATCTACTCACAGTATTGCTTATCCCTGCTGACTCAGTTAAAGGAGAGGCTGAGTGAAGAAGGCCAGGATTCATTCATCCATCCATTCCACAAATGGTAATTGAGTACTTACTGTGAGTCAGGCATTATTCTTAACTAACTGTGAGAGCTACGAATTCTGAAGTCCTGTGGAGGGAGGGTCCAGAAAGCTGGGAAACCAAGAATGGAAGACTACAGAATGGAAATCAAGATGGTAGCCCACAGAATGGAAATCAACATGGAAGCCCACAGAATGGAAATTAACATGGAAATTCCATTCTACAGAACAGAATTCTTCTGATAACTCACTTAAGCAGAGGGCTAATTGATATTGAATTGGCCAAGATCAAAGACAAGGAGAGAAATGAACTTTGAGATGTCTCTCTTTTTTCTCTCCCTATAAAAGGTGCTACTAAATGCCTGGCTACCCCAGATTACCTAACCCTTTTGTTCTGTGCATAGCATTTCAAAGAAGAGCCTTCCTTTCTTCACATTAATAAATTCATCTTCATATGTCAGAGCTGCCTATATTAATTACCTGTGGTGTTGGATTTACTCTGTTGTATATAAGTATCTATGGGCAATAAAAAGAAAGAGGAAGGGTTGAGGGAAGAAGGGGTGAGGACATTTGAAGGTAACATGAATCAAACATGGCAGATAGACTTTGTGTCCTCTTTGCAACAGTTCTTAAAGAGTTGTGATAGTTATCATCTTGCTGGGATAGCCCATGATATATAATAAGATATATCATGTTCTATGTATCGCATACAGTATTTTCATGATAGATTATATGTCTCATTGAAATTGGGAACTTGTGAGTGATACATCAACTATAGGAAGACCCCTTGGTTTCCTGACACTGTGTTATATGGGTATTTAGAATTAATCACCTTTAGTGTCACTAGCACAGGATGAATTATAGAACTGTAAAGTACAAATAATTCATAATTCTTAATGTCTTCCTCTAAGTCAAGCTTAATTAGCTACAGAGTTTTCACTTGAAAAAGTTGGTGAAATGTCCCCACAAACCTGTGTGTAGGCTGTGGACCTAGATATCTTTTTCATATCTAGTCGGCACCTTGTATGTAATAAGTTTAAAGTTTTTTTTAATTAAAAGGTTTAATAGTATTAACACTTAAGTTGTTTTTAATATCCAGAGTTTCCATGGAACTTAGAATCCTGATTCTCACAGTTCTTATGTGACTTTGGGAAAATTAAGTTTCTAAGCCCACATATTTGTTTTTAATTGATGAAAGGCCTTTATCAGTAAAATGTGCATTTTATAATGTTTATGGAACATGGATCAGATTTCACTTTTATATCCATATGCTTATGTATTAAAATTGTGTGTTTTGCAGAAACAAGGACTACAGAACAGGCTTTTTGAGAAAGAAAAACAACTTTAGGAAGAAAATATAAACTTTCTTTACCATTGTTCTAGCACCAGGTAGCTGCTTAATATTACTTTTATTATGATTCCCATGATTGTTAAACTCAAAAACCATAAAGAAAATTTTAGGACTGAGAATCTGAATGTGTTATGATTGTGTTTGTTTGAATGTTGTGCTATGCCTATGGGTGAAATTTTGAAAAGGAAAGAGAAAAAAGAAAACATTTATCTTTTTACAGTTTTTAAAGTCATTTATTTCAGTGCCTGCTCTATGCCAGGTACTCTTTAGGTGCTGAGGATACAGTGTTATACAAAGTAGACATATTTAATAATAATAATTAGGGAATTAATAGTTTAATGGAGGTTTCCATTAATTATATAAGAAGTGTGATTATGGGGAGAAGATGAGGCTCTGTGTTGGACACCCACAGGGCCCTGGGGTGTGTTGATGTGCATCTGAGAATGATCTCAGGGAAGAAGTATCACTAAATGGAGACCTTCAGAATCAGGAGGTGGTAGACAGCAGAGGGAACAGGGAAAAGCATATACCTGGTCTCAGAGATAGGATAAGGCATAGAGGTTGCGGAATTCAGGGCCAACACTGAAAGGGTGAGCATAGCTGGGTCCCACAGTGTAGTGGCTCCCAGATATGTGCTCAGTCCAAAGGGCAGGGAAATGACATGATCAATCACTATTTTAGAATTGCCACCTGGCAATTAATGTTGTAATAGTCAGTTTTGCATGAGCATACCAAAATACTTGAGGCAACTCACTTTACATAGAGAAAAGGTTTAACTCACAGTCTGGGAGTTTCCAGACCCAAAATAGGCTGGCCATTCCATTGGTTTGACTTCTCTCTGGTGAAGTCAGCACATAACAGTATGAATTTTGTCTGGGAGCAAAATGCTCATGTCTAGAACCAAAACAGAGCAAGAAGAGGACAGGTAGGGTCTCATCATGCCTTTCAAGGGCATGCTCCTAAGTAATTCCTGTTCCCCAAAGTTCCACCACCTCTCAAGAGCACCACGTGGAGATCAAGCCCTTAAAATCTGGACCTTTGGGGAACATAGGAAGGGCAGCCAGGAGACCCCTTAGGAAGTGCTGTGGCCAGTGGCAGCGGAGGAGAGAGAGAGAGGTGTATTAGAGTAGTATTCAAGGAGCTGAGTTGGCAGGACTGGGGGACTGATTGGATGTGGGAGATAGTGGCCTGGGAAACCCTGGAGTCCAGATGGTGCCCAGGATTCTGACTGGCAGTGAGGTAGGTCATGGTGCTACCCGCTGACAGGGGCAGCAGTCAGGCAGAGGCTGGGGTGGTGGTGAGGTGGGGAGCTAATGTGGACGGGCAGGGCAGGCTGTGCAGGGAAACCTGACTGGAGGAGGCCACTCGGGGAGTTGGATCACTGGGTCTGGAGCTGACGTGAGAGATCCTGGTGAGTCTTGGAGTCTCCTATGGACACCGGAAGATGAGGAATGGATGATGTCAGTCAGGAAGACCCCGCTTCAGAGGTTTCACACACACACCCATGTCACAGGAAGGGACAGTCACAAAGTGAATTCAGGAGTAGCTCCAGAGGCAGGAGGGAGGCCAGGAGCATGCAGAGCCTCTGCCTAGGGAAGGACCTCCTGCAGGGGAGTGAGAGTGCCTGGGGATTGCCCCTCGAGAAGGCTGGGAGCTGGCCGAGAGCAGACCCAGAGCACACAGGAGGAAGTCCAGGCTGGAGAGAGCCCTGCAGGGCACCAGGCGGATCCCAGCAAGAGGGGCTGGGAGGCTGGCCGTTCCTAAACATGGGGGACCTTGAATAGGTTTGCTTTTTCCCTAAGACAGTGAGCAAGCAGAGAAGGTGGTGTCTGCAGAGGGTGGCGGGGTCAGGCTGTCCAGCCCCGGTGGGAGGAGGAGGCCGAGGGGCAGGTGAGGGATAGGCTGACTGGAAGTCCAGGGAGGTCTCCCTGTCCACTTCTGGCTGCCCTGTGATGGGTGCTGAGCCCCTGATCTAGTACCCAGGTCTTGCTTCCGTGGCCTTGGCAGGGGCTCCTTTGCACAGAGAATGTTCTGCATTTTCTTTCGAGTTCTGAGAATTTCGGTCATGTGTCTCTTCCCTGGCTTCTTGACCTACCAAAGCCTTCTAGCTAAGCTGATTCACTGTCGAGCAGGTCAATCTCATCTTCAAAACAGGGTCTTTTTCCCTCTGAGGTGAAATGGTCAGTCCATTCTAGTGATGACCCTAACCGTCAGTTTGACTGGCTATCAGAAGGTATTCGGGGCCATATATTTTTCTTTCTACCTTCTGGAAAAGTCAGCCCTATTTGTTTTCATTCTGGCTTTCACCTAGTTCTGTACCTCACGGGTAAATTGATTCAGTTCAGTGGGTAGCAGTAGCCCAGGGAAACTCTTGTTCTTTTCCAGAAATCACATTTCAACCAGTTAACCTACATCTCATTAGTGGTTCTGGAAGGAAAAGAAGTTGGGGGATTAGATTCAGGAAAACATGGGGGCATTCCTTAATGGCTGGTGCTCAGGATCTCTGGGCTTTCTGTGTCCAGGAGCCTGACCTTCCTGACGTTAGATGAGAGGACTTGGCCACCTTGCTGTCCTATGACTTAAGGCACCAACCGGTGACCCGGTGTGGCCACAGCTGTGAGCGTATGTGGTTAAAACACAGGCAGGCTATCAAATGTGTCACATCCCGTAGATGTCTTTTAAAATTCCTCAGAGCTGAAGTTTAGAAACATGCTATAAAGTGAAAATGAAATTTAACTGAGCATTCGGTGGAGGAAAAAATAATAATAATTTACTGTCTCTCACATGAAAAGCCCTGAGAGTAAGCATCCTTCTCATTGCGACACCTGTGATTGATGGCAGCCCAGAGCCACTGCCGGGAAGCCAACTCTTTGAAATAGCATAGTAGGGACTTTGCAAGTGGGTCTCATTTGGTTAAGTTACTGCTTTTGTGAAGCTCTGCTGCATCTTTATACTCTAACCAAGGAGAAGATGGTAAATCAGAGTAATGGCTTCATCCCAGGGCACTTTTATATTGTAAAGGAAAAAGGTCCTGTTAAGAAACTCAAATTAACGTCTGCTGTTTATACCATACGGAAAGACTCTTTGAAAGCTGCTTGTCATAGAGCATGGCAGTTTATTTATCATGGAACAATTCCATTAGAGCCCGACACTTGTTCTCGTGGCACTGAGACTTAGGATCCCTCAGGAAAAACATTTAACCCTTGGAAATGCAAAGCTGTCATTTATCTGTCGTTTCTCCCTCAAAACCCACTGAAGTATATTTATGAGAGAGATTTGAAATAGTCAATGTTTTCCACGGAGTTAGCAATGGAGTTGGACCCAGTAAACGATAAGTAAAAACCTGGTCAGGGTCCAGCCCTGGGTTCCGGCAGACGGAACTCTAGTAAAATGCACTTCCTGTCTTTTTTTTTGACTTTGCTCTTCAAGTTTAATAAGGAAAAATAAAATGAATACAAGATAAATAATACATAAAAGAAGAGTACATATTAGCTCCTTATACTTCTATTTATTTATTTGTTTGTTTGTTTTTAATCCTGTGATTCTTAAGGAATCTAGTCTCCAGAATTCCACCCTTAGGAACAGATAAAATGGATTTACCTTACGACTCCTGAAACCTGTTTGGAAAAATTCAGGGACTGAATTGAAGCGGGCACCCCAGCTTTATAGATTCTTAGGGGACTTCTTCAAGTTAAGGTCCACCTGCCAAGGAGGCTTAGAGGAATGAACTACCATGGTCATGATTTGAAAATGAACACCCCTCTGCCTGGCATTTACTAACAAAGGACGGGGCTTGTCAGGGGGCTGTTCCCCAGGGAGGTGGTGCAGCTGAGTCTGAGAATTTCTCCTCTGGAGTCAGACCTCCTGACTTCAGTCGAGTAGGTGTCGCTTGCCGGTTGTGGGCTGCAGACGTGTTAGTTCACCTCGGATCCTCTTGTTCACTGGTAAATGGGGGTGATGTCTCTTGGGGTTTTCAGGATTATTAAACAAGATAATTCATGTAAAATCCATGTAGAGTAGCTGTTGTTATTAGTGAAATTTAATAGGGGCCAGATGGGTCTTGTGAAGATGGCATAGATCATCCCCAAATTTATTTGTGGGCTCAATTTGTCTAGGGGTGTTTGTGACTTTGCAGTTCCCTTTGATGTCACAGTTTCCCAAAGGTAGAGCACAGAAGTAATTATGGCACATAATACCCTCCATCCAGTTCCTATTCTGAAAGAACTGTTGGCAGACTCAAGGTGGAGACCTGTAAATGCTCCCGGAGGAAATCTTCAAGATTGGACTAGGATGGAGATAACCTCCGTGGCCAAGACAAGCACATAAAAGGTTGGACTGACCTTTTTAAGGAATCCATGGTTAGAAACACGTAGGGTGGGATGCACACTTACCAAGTCAGTGGTGAGCCAGGTGGGGCCAGATGAGTGACAGGCATGAACTTCAGCTGCTTGGCTCAGAAAGACCCCAGTGTAACAGAACAGGGGCCCAGTAATGGTTCTCAGGATCTGAGGATTTGTTACATGCAGGGTAGACTGCTCTCACTCCTCAGCAAATTGGCGTGTGTGGTGGTGGAGGGATACTGGGGATTGAACCCACTGAGCCACATTCCCAGCCCTTTTTATTTTATTTTTTATATTGAGACAGGGTCTCACTAAGTTGCTTAGGGCCTCACTAAATTGCTGAGGTTGGCCTCGAACTTGTGATCTTCCTTCCTTGGCCTCCTGAGTAGGTGGGATTCCAGTTGTTAGTCACAATATCCAGGTCTCAGCCCACTTTAAATCTCTGCCACTACCACCCTTACTGTCACCATATCATTAAAATCACCACTAACATCATCACCGCCATTGGTACCCTAAGCATCGCCGCCACCACCACGTCTCGGGGACTGGAAGTTCTACAGCTGGAGGATTCTTGCCTCTCTCTCAAGCCCTGACTGCAGCCTCGCCTTCTCTCTGTCTGTGCCGTCGCCTCCCTGACCCCTGCCAACCTTTCTGCCTTGCACCAACTCTGTCGAGGGAGGAGGAAATTTGCAAGTACACTTCAACAGCCTTGCTTTTCTCGAATTTAAACAAGGATTATTGATCTTTTATCATTTGCTTTATAAATAACAAGAGATGCTAATTAGTTTGACTCATTAAATTCGAAACAATTGCTTATAATTTTGGAGCATTTGATTTCATTTCTTTAATTACACACAGTGGCTGATGTGCCGCTCCAGAAACAGGATAGTTTCTGGGGAACAGTCTCCTCTCCCCAGCTTGCCTTTTTCCCTCCTGTTTGCCGTGGAGGCACCAGCCTGTGCCTAGGGGGAAAGCTAGTGTGTCCTTCCAGGACTCAGAGTGTCTGAGAAGATTGTGGCCCAGCTGCTCAGGGCCAGCCACAGTGCAAACTGTAAGGGAGGAGAGAGTGTTTCTCTGCATTTTTCTCTATGTCTGCCCTTCACTCATTCCCTCCACACCGGATGTGTTTTCTGGAAGTAGTAATGACGGGTTTGCAGTAGGCACACCAAAGGCATGAAAATTAAAATGTGGGATTCCGGTTTGTTCAAGAAATAAAACGGTCTATGGAGAGCAAAGGGCACCTTGTCCGCTACTCTCAAAGGCCACTTTTCATTGTAATCTGTACATCTTGTACATTTAAGTCCTCCTCACTCCTCCACCTGGCCTTTTCTGAAGACCCAGCTCCAAGCCATCAGGAGGTCCTGTGCTCCTGTCTTCAGCACCCTGGGGACACAGTTCCCGCCTTGTCCGCTGTTGAACGGGGCCTCTTCTTCCTGTTCTCCTTGCCCTCCTCCCGGATCCTGCTTCCCACCGTCCGTGTCCGTTACCTTCTCGGCAGTGGGGTAGGTTGGTCACTGTCCTGATCGTCTCCCCAGCATGTGACAGTGACATTCAGGGAATGCTTTCGGAGCAAATTGAATTGTATTTCTGATATTTGAAAACAACATGGATAACATGGTAACTTTCTCCAAAAGGTAGGGGAGAGGTAGCTCATTATCATCTCCTTGAACTTGGTTGTTTCTTAGACCCTGCTATGGTTTCAATAGGGTCGAGTGGGTGCCCAAGGTGTTCTTGGACTGGAGACTTGGTCACCAGTGTGGTGTTAGGGATGTAAGGTAATTGGAGCGAGGTGTGGTGCCTTCAAAAGGGTAGTTCCCTGAGAGCTAGTTGTTACAAAAAGAGCAAGCCTTAACCTCTGAATCACTCTAACTGCTGATCTTGCCATGGAACTGCTTTCTTTCTCTCTCATACCCTCCCATTTGATGCCATCTATCATGTGATACAGCCAGAGGGCCCTGACCAGAGGCCAAACACATAAGATCACTCAATATCGGATTTTCAGCCTCCAAAACTGTGAGCTACACAACCTCTTTTCTTTATAAAGTACTTAACCTCAGGTATTTTGTCAGGGCAACAGAAAATGGACCAATATAAAACCCCAACCCTTGAGACAGTAAGTGGGATAATTTTTTTTAGAAGATCAGAATAAAACACTGATGATTCTAGTTAAGGGGTACAGTTGCATTCCTAGATCCCTGACTGAAATATCCTCCCTGGGAAATGTAATTTGTTTGGAGCTACCATTCAGACATTAGCGGCACATGGAAGATTACTAGAGGGAGGGAGGTAGTTCCTTCTGGCCAGCTGGGTCTGCTGGGTCAACCTGGGGCTCAGCTGGAGGGTTGGGCGGTGCTCCAGCACCTTTTCCTTCAGCAGAGCAGCCTGGGGAGAGATTGCAGCAGACTGATGAATTGCAGCATTTGATGAAGATGGGGATGCCATCAGCCCTAGCTGGCTAACTTTAGGATCTGTAACTTCTCTATTTACTCTTCTGTCTTCTGTTCCACAGTTCCAGGTTACATGGATATGCTTTGTGTGCGTGCTGTGGAAAGAGACTACATTTTTCCTTTGTTGTTTTGGGGGCTGTTAAAAATTATAAAAGCTAACACTTTGTTCTTTTCATTGTTCTTTCTGAATGGGAAAGGGACCCTTTTGCTTTATGTGTCCTCTTTTGCTTCTTTGGGGCTTGTGTTCACTATTGGTTAATACTGGGCTGGGTTTAGGAAGCATGGCCAGCTCTCGGCTTGTGGGGAGCTCCTCTACTCTGTGTAGAGATGAGCAAAGTCCCCTTTAGACATTCCTGTTCCTTCTACATGAGACCTTCTTTTTGATGTTGTTTTGGTGATCAAACTATTGAATTTTTTTAAAAAACTTAACCTAGAGACGATATTCACCATCCCTGTGTTCTTCTCCATGGGACATCGTTAATTAAGAGAGAGACATATAGATAAAATATTTATAGCTCAGCAGAAAGGAGAAAACTTCAGGCTCATAGACATTATTATTATTATTTAGTTTCATGTTGTTACTATGTGATTAAGAATGGATTTATTTTGGAAATGGTAATTCCATGTCTAGATATCTCCTTCCGTTTAACTACTATAATTGGCTTTGGTGTAAGCCCTACAAGAAACCTCAATTTGTAGATTAAAAATAAATGGGAAATGATCAAAATGTTTTTACCACGTTTTTCATTTGCTATTTAAAAAAAGATTCCAAAAATAAATATGTCTTTTAAAAGGAGTTGATTTAGAAGTTTCATTTTCTGGGACTGTTACGCATCTGCAATAAATAATAAATAATATCATAGCGATTGGCTGCCTCCACTTTGGTGCAAAATAAATAAATACATGTGGTGATATACATTTGAGGAATGCGATTCTTGTCATTTTTACAGAAATAAAGAACAAGTTTGCAGATAGACATTTTACCATCTGCCAGTTAACAAAGAAACAGCTCAGAACACACAGTGCTCACAGAGTTGAATGTGTACACTGCCTGCCAGGAATCGGAATGGTTGAAAACTTAAGTCATCCATCCCCGGGGAAGCTGACCCAACTTTCAGCATGTCCGGGGAAAGGTGCCTGTGCTTCTGAAGTGAATGGCACGGTCCTCACATTGCTAGAAGGGCAGAGGAGTGAAGAGGGCTGAGCTTTCATGCCCAGGGATGAAGAGAAAGGCCCTGGGTGAGCCCGTGAGCCCTGCACGGGTCTCACCTGTCATTAATGGATCTGCGGACTCGCAGCCGAGCAGCTACTGTCTCTATGAGTTCAATCATTTCGTGTTGGTGGAAAGCTGAAGTTACAGAAGCTCCGGGAGAGAGGGCGAGTGGGAAGTCCCGACTCTCTCTTTCAATGGCATTTGCTTTAAGCAAGTGACATTTTAGCTCCCTAGGCCTGAAATGACACGTGGGGGTTGCAGTTCTAGTTAAGGAGAGGGAGTGGGTGGGTTACCTTTAGGAAGGGCTCGGTGCTCAGGGGACACCACAGAGTTGCCTACAGAGGAAGGAGAGAAGCCAGGCCTTTCTCTTTGTGTTTCCTTTGGTCTCCTGTGAGGGGTGGCGGGTGTTACTGGGGGCATCTGGCTTCCACATGATGGTGTGCACACAAGGCATAAGCTTTAAGGCAGCCCCCAAACAACGGCACACGCATTTCTATCAGTAAATTCCGTGTAAGTGGTCCTGAGAATGTTGGAAGCCATGGGCTGGTCAGGCTGGCAGAACGTGACTGGGGGATGTGATCTGGCAGTGACCTGCATCCTGCCGCGGCTTTGGGGGATCTTCGGCTTGAAGGGGCTGGGGAATGGGGCAGCTTAGTTAAAGAGAGGCAGCTTCTTCCTCACCTCCAGCTTTCCCACATTATGAAATGTTCTTTCCTCCCAGCCCCTGGAAGTGTGTAGAGATTGGTGTCTGCCGAGTTGACCTTGGCATTTATCCTGTCGCCTCTGCTTCAATAGCAATGACACATTGCAAATAAGTAGAGTGGCTTTCATCGCTGCTCTTGACCCTCGTCCCTGCCTTTTTTCAGGGCACCTCCATTGGCACCCTCTTTGGACCCTGGTATCCTCATACTCTTTTCCTTTGGCTTTTGGGGAAATAGTCGACAAATGGGTGCACACCGAGATACCCAGGGCTGGTCAGGTTTAAAGTGTTTTCTCTTACAGGGGTGAAGACATCTTAAGCCAGAGGAGCGATTCTCTAGTTATGGAATTTCAGTCCTCAGCCAGCAGATGCAGGAGGTATTACTTGGGCTCGGGGCCTTCTCAGATGCCCACCAGTCATCCTCAATGACTCACCTGCCTGCTCCATCCTGCATAAGGTCACTGTGTGCATCACACCCATCCCGTGTGTTTGGTTGTTGGCTCGACCTCGCTAGGGGGCAGGCCTGCCGGTGGAGTCCCCGTAGATGCTTCCCCCGTGGCTGTGGAGAGGAGGAGCATCCAGATGCATGCGATGCAGGCTTATGTGTTTGATTGCAAATGCCAGGATCGATCTAAAAGGAGTTCATAATACGAATGACAACTGTCCTATTTGTTAAAGCCCATCTGTGCCCATCCATACAGCATGCGTCACATGTCCTCAGAGCAGTCTCCATCTGAAATCTATGGAATGTTCATGAAAGCTGAGGTTTCATGGGACACATGTCTACCAGCCGGTCAGAACCTTCCCTCTCCTTTGAACTGGAAGCCTGGTCCTGTGAAGGGGAATGCCATTTCCATTTTGTGCCTCTTTGGTTAGTCACTAACCTAAAGAGAAAGGTTAGTGATTGAGAAAGCTCTCAATGGCCCTGATGTGGGAGCTGTGAGCCTCCCGGTTGGGGGAAGATTCTGGAGGCTGCAGTCTCCCTTATGTGAAGGACACTGGTTGGGCTCCTAAACCTAATAACTTTGGGTAATGTACTAAGGATGAATTAAAATGCTAATAGCTTCCATGTTCTGAATATTTTAACATTCCCTAATTTTAAATTTAAATAAAATGCCTCAGGGGCTGCAGCAGCCTTGCCAGAAGCTTGTTGAGCACCGCCATGTAGACAGCGTGTTTAAAATATGTTCTGGCCACATGGGCAGAGCCGGGATGAGCAGCGTTAATTGGACGATTGTGTGATTTGTGTCCCCTACAGCTACATGACACAAATACTCTCTCTCTTACTAAAGATAGCTGTTTGGCTTTAATAATTTGAATTTTCATAACTTCCTCTGAACCCACAGATCCTTTTATTCCAAGCATATTTTCATAGCAATACACTGGGTGATCTAGCACCTGTAATCTTTCCAAGCCTCCTTTTATAAATTACCTTCCGGCTTGGACCTCGTAACAAAGCCATAGACACCCCTGCTTTGTCAGGAAGAGGCTGAGCAATAGAGAGTTGAGTGGCTTTTCCATCATCCTGTCTCTGGTTAGAGCAGAACTAGTTAGTAGGTCAGTGTCCTGGCTCCCAGCTCAGGCATCTGCCCACCAGACCTGGTGGAGCTGTAAGCAGCCTGGCGGCAAGGTCATTGATGTTCCGCGCGGCTGCTAGGATATGCGAGCAGTGCTGATTTTGAGGGATCTGCTAGTTTCTTCTGGTTGGTGCTATTAGTTCTGTTGTCTGCACTGAGGCCAGGTTTCTTTATCTAGTGAGCCCCCTCCATCCCCCCAAAAGTATTTCTTCCCATCAGTAAACAGGTCCCTTCCTCATTCCTAGTTGAATTAGCCCTGTTATTTCTCCTTATTGGGGGAAGGAAGCCTTTACTTCTCCCTAAGTTCTTCCAGTTGTCTGATGTCTGGCCACCTAATAATTGTATCTGGGGAGATTAGATATTAATTTTCTCCAACCGAAAGGACGAGTTCCTCGATGATGTGGCATCCTTCAATCTCCATCCTCTCCCTTCGTCGCCTGCACCCCTGGCACATTTTTCATAGCGAGGAGGAGCGATAGTGTCAGATACATCAGAAGGAAGAATTGATTCCGTCGTCCAACGACTTGACTGATTAACCGAGATCAGAAGGAGGCTCTTCACCGTGCACAGCGCCCCAGCACAGAGTCTCAACAGCTCTTTAGGGAGCTGGTTAATGAAAAAATCACTGCAGAAACACAGCCATGCCAAAAAAGAATAAAAAGGAAAAAAGAAAAAGCCCCAACCAGGAGCCCACCCGTATTAACACTCAGCCTGTGTCCTAAGAGGAAATACGCCCATAATTTCTATTTACACATTGCTCTAATTGCCATCTGCCCTAAGATTACTCTTAGTTCTGTCCTGTCAAGGTGCTTAGATGGTGTCTCTTTCACATACCAGGCAGAGGAGTCTGGTTCTGGTTGGAACTTGCCCTAAGAACGTTCCCTCCTAAAGAATGTAATGAGCAGGTTCCCAGATCCACACGACCTCATTAGCCTGGCTTTCATCTGATCATGTCTCCGCTGCCATCGCCCCATGGAGGGAATGTTTCATGGGGCTGTACCCTTTAATTTTTTGGTGTGTTTTCTTGTCTCTGTTCTGATACAGTGTCTATGAGCCAGATAGGAATGCGTTACGGAGGAAAGAACGAGAAAGAAGAAATCAGGAGGCTCAACAGGATGGCGGCACGTTTAATTCCAGTTACTCTCTCTTCAGTGAACCCTACAAGGTAGACGGTTTTCAGTTGTTGGGCTTCCCCCACACTTGGTTTTTTTGTTTTTTGTTTTTTTTTGTACTGGATGCTCAGGCTGGCTTTGAACCTGCGATTCTCCCGTCTCACATCACCTGTTCTTGGAATTCCCTGGGATGGTGGTCTTGATGGCAAGAGCTAATCGACCAATCTCCAGTCAGTTTTCTGCCTGTTCAGCCAAGCAAAAGACCTCAGTGGCCACCTCAGCATCTTCTTTCCTTCCAAATATTGGTGTCTAGCTCAGTAGTATCTTGTGTTTGGTATGGAGATCTGCTTGCTGAGATTTTTATTGATAAGACAGACTTAATCTCTGCATTGATCTTTCAAAGTCAGTGCCATTTAAAAAAAAAAAAAGTTTCCTAGACCCTTAGGAAACAAACACTAGTCACAAAAGAGATTGGGTTCCATATTTGACTTGTGTGGCTTGTGGTAAGGGTCAGGGTACCTGAGAAAGAAACTGCAAAGTTATTTCTTATATCTTACCAAAGGCCAGATATGTCCCATTCCAGAGTGAAATATCTTTCCAGCTATCACTAATACCTTAGCCTGCATGGGGTTGTGATCGTCCAGGCTGGTAAATCCCTGCACATGTAGCCCCATGTGCCTCGGAAGCTTCACCCTGACTTCTCTTGCCTGTCACTCTGGATTTCTGACAAGAGTAATTTTATCTCTTTAGAAAATGGAAGCAGACCCATTCTGAGCCAAATCTAAATTTTCAAGAAAAGCTTTCCATTGGACTAGGAAAAAAGAAAAGCAAAATCCAATCCTAGAAAGACCTAATCTAGACTGTTTCGTTAAGTTGCAATAGTAAATTTTCTGACTTCCAGGTAATGCAGTTTAGCTACTCGATACCAACGCTGAATTCCTTTTTATGGATCCTAAGGGCATTCGTTACAGGTTTCCAGCTCTGGAATGGTGCAGAGTGCTGACAGACATCTTCAGAGACCCTAAGGATCTTGATTTCCTCTGTCAGCTCTCATCCTGAATGCAAGCAGCCCTGGTTCTATGAACCATAAGGACAGCTGTCTGTCATTCCCTGTGTTTCTGTTGTCTCTAACAATAGCATGGATATGTTTTCTTTCTCCAGACTAACAAGGGGGATGAGCTCTCCAACCGGATCCAGAACACTTTAGGCAATTATGATGAAATGAAAGACTTTTTAACCGATAGATCCAATCAGAGTCACCTCGTTGGCGTCCCCAAACCGGGGGTTCCTCAGACTTCTGTGAACAAGATGGATGAACATTTTGTTGCAGATTCAAGAGCCCAGACCCAGCCCTCATCTGTCTGTAGCACTGCATCGTCCACTCCAGCCTCTGTCCCCATGCAGCAGAGTAAGAGAGGTACCATGAGCTGGCAGAAGGCTGGGCACACGCCATCTGATGGCCAACAGCGGGCAGGTAAGCAGGGGCGCAGAGCACTTGCTTTGCCCACGTCCGCAAACCCTAAGAAGCATAATAAAAAAAAACATAACCGCCATGTGTTGAGTCTCCTAAATTCATTTCTTCTTTTTCCAACTCAGCACAACAAGGCTCTCTCAGGACCTTGCTTGGAGAGGGTGTTGGCAGGCAGCAGCCACGGGCCAAACAAGTGTGCAACGGAGAGGTGGGACTGCAGACCCAGGAAAGGCCACCCGCCATGGCAGCCAAACACGGCAACGGTGGGCACTGTGTTCAGAACTTCCCTCCTGCCCTGGCTTCAAAGCCCAGCCTGGTCCAGCAGAAGCCAACTGCGTACGTACGACCGATGGATGGCCAAGATCAGGCTCCCGATGAGTCTCCGAAGCTTAAGTCATCTACAGAAGCTGGCATGCACTGCACGACATACAGAGGCGTCCCGGCCAGCAAGCCAGAGTCGGCCAGAGCCAAAGCCAAGCTCTCCAAGTTCAGCATCCCCAAGCAAGGAGAGGTGAGTCTCCCCTTAATTCTGCTTACGTGCAACTGAAAAGCTATGTGGCTGAGCGATGGCTGAAAATTCAGTTTCCCTGAGTCCTTTCTCAGTAATGCAGCTGACATCATGCGGTGGGATTTATGGCAATCCCTAGAGAGACAGGCATAAATAATGATTTCTTAAAATCTCAAATTAATTATAATTGGTATTTTTTAAGTACCAACGAATACAGCATGTATGTGTCACTCTGTGTTCTAGTCAGGCAAGGAATGCCTCTTTCAGTTTAGTCCAAGGGATATTAGTGAACAAGGTTATGTTGACTGAGGTATTATATACTAGGAATAAAGGCACTTCAAAGGCTGTACTTTTTAATATGTAAGGAGGTAAAATTTTATATAGAAGAGTTAAGAGTCTTTTAACACTTGAATCAGTTTTGAAAAGTCCCAGGACAAACTTCATGAAGGAAAACTCATAATAATTTTTAAAAATTGTTTTTTAGTTGTAGATGGATACAATGCCTTTATTTTATTTATTTATTGTTATGTGGTGCTAAGGATCGAACCCAGTGGCTCCCACGTGCTAGGTGAGCACACTACCACTGCGCCACAACCCCAGCCCATGCAATAATTTTTAAAATATTTATTTAAATGACTCAGAATTGAGTATGCTGAATTTTCAGATGTATCAGATATCCCACCATATCATCATTTTTAAGATTCAGATTCACGCATTTTAGTTAGAATTCTTACCTGAATTCTTCTCATCGCATAAAAATGATCTTAGATTGTTAGGTGGGCATATGAACAGAGTAAAATATTCTGGTTCATATTCTTCTGGTTTGTATTCTGGTTGTATTCTAAAGCATTTATTCATTATATTGTGAAATGTGTGGCATGGACGTATTGAATATTGAAATTCTAAGCTAGCAAATGGTCGAGTGTGAGAGAGAGGCAGGAAATGTATTGACCAGTCACTTGAACAGTGAATCTGGACGGAAAATGAAGTTTTGTTTTAAAGAAACACATCGCATCCTATATTACAAATTGATGATGTCATCAAGAGCCCATAAAGAAGAAATATTACTGTGTTTTTGTTGTTCTTTTGCTATGATGTGAGAAACTAGCTAAAATAAAGGCTGCATCCTTGAACATCATATTTAGGAACTGTTAAGGTTTTGTTTGTTTGTTTGTTTTTGGATATACTCTTCTTTAAAGACAGACTTAACAGTGTGACCAAAATATTCTTTGTGTCTTAATGAGATTTAATAATCAAATGAAACAAATGTTCTGATATTTCTTGTTGCATTTCTGAGCAGTCATCTCAGAAGTGCCCACAGACCACTTGGGCAGCGAGCGTGTGGCCCTCAGAGAAGATATCCCGTGTCTCTAGGAGATATTTAGGCGGGTTTTAATGAGGACGTTCAGTGGCATGTATGTCAGGAACTTCTTTTGATTACACATTCATGATGGATTTAGAAAGTGCTCATTAGGAATTAATGGAAGCAAAATGTAATTTCTACAGGCATTTATGTTTTCAGGTCTGTGGGAAATGAAAAGAGCTACCACCTAATAAAACCGAACTCATCAGGCCCTTTGATTTTTGTCGCCATCCTCAAATGACCTCTACTGGCAGATAAAGCACAGCTATCATTGAATGGTGGTGATGAACTTAAGCCACCAGGGATCCCTTTACCATTTGATTGACTCCTTGTTAAAATGATTTTTTAAAAAAAAATCTAACAAAGCAGCTTCAAGCTTCATATTATTGGGTAATAATTGGTTTATTCATTATTTTTTAGAGCCCAGTGAGTTAAATGGGGGAGGGGGCAACAGTATTTTTTGATAGCCAGCATAGCCTTCTGCAGGTACCTGTTCAGTTTCACGGGGCTTTTGAGTATGTCATTAAGTACTTGGACATTTTCAGGATCCCCTGTGAGGGCTCCAGATTAGGAATGACACACCATTTTTTGGTCATCATGGACTGAGATGGAGAGGGATGTAGAGATAAATCAGAGCTTTATGCAGAAAATATTATACAGATAGTATTTCATTCCCCCTACAGGTGATGACCCTGGGCCATCCAACCTGCCACACTCCTCACATTCTGTACTGCCCACGTCAGAGGCCACTTGTGCATTGACAGAAAAGAGGTGTCATTTGTAGAACAAAGTTATAACTGGTGGGGTATTTTTCTGGAGTGGGGTACATAGTCTTCATTTTAGTAAAAAGCTTTGTGTGTTAGGAAAATATTATGACTTGAATCTGGAAATGCTTATCTGTTTAATCAGTCCACTCTCACAATGAGAAAAGAACTTTTTTCACAGTTAGCAGCCAAATAGTATCTGCAAATCACTTTCCCTGCCCTTTAAGTTCCAAAGATTTTTTGGTGTTTTTGACAGTATTCCAAGAAAGGACCAGCAAGTACCCTTTTGCAGGTTATCAGTTGATATTTTTAGTCTATTCCTATAAAATCCATAATGATAGCATAGAAACAGAATAATTTTATCTGCCGAATTTTACTTTTGAAGGAATATGTGCTTTTATTTTTTTTTGGAATGTGTGAAACAATTTGATGTGGCAAACAATTGGAACAATATTTATGCGTGTATCTTAACGTTCAAACAATTTCAAAAATATTCGTGCCTATGAGCACAGATACTGCCGATACGAAAATGTCCCCTCCCTTGTTCTGACATTAATGTCCAGCAAGGTAGGGAAGGTGTTTTCTAAGGACACTGACACAGAGAGAACAACCAGAAGGGAACTTGCTTCCCTTGACAGCACGTTTTCACGGTATTAGCTGTGCAACAAGACTTAGTCCAGTATGAGGAATTTAGAGGCTGAAAGAAGTGTTAGGTAAAAATCATGTAAAAACAAGGGGAAGGGTCCAAAAATAGCTGCTTGGCACTCGTAGGGACCTTCCTCAGAGGAAGATCAGATCCCTGCATAGGTGTGCTGTGATATGAGAAATTAAAAAAAAAAAAAAATCAAAATGTGATCCCTGCCTTCAGGACATCTATCTATATGAGTTGAATAAATTACACTCTACCACTTAGCTTTTAATTTGCAATTTCTCTCACTTACAGTTCAAACTAAATTTAAAATTGGCCTTCTAGCCCTAGGAAAATCCCCTCGCCTTCATCATCCCTATAGTGGAAAAATGTTATTTTTAAAAATGGAGACTTTCTGAATCTCCTTTGCCCGATTTTACACCTCATCAACTCTTCGTTCTTTCCCTGAAAACATCTGCAGTCTATCTGCTGCCATGGCAAATTATTTGTTATAATTCTTTAGTCTTCAATAATAGGTAATTAGTGTAGAAAAATCCGGCGCAATTTGATGTGGAAGTTAAAGGCCTCAGGAGAATTCCTGAACTGATACACCTGCCTCTTGGCTGGTTTTGCTCAGCTCAGTTTTGTGTTTAATGAAAAACATATTTTTGTTGTTATAGCTCAGACCCTTATTCTCGAGGCTGACCCTCACCTCATTAAGTGAGCCTCCCCTGGAGTGCCGCTTGGAAAGGTGTCTACTATGAGGCAGGAGACAAGGGATTTAACAAATGGCCAGAGCATGTATTCTAGAACATTCTAGGACAGGGAACAGTAAATTTTATTTCCAACTGAAGTCAAATTAGTTTTGTTCCCTGCCCCCGCCCCACTTGGCCTTAATATATGTATAATTCCTGATCTAGACCTTGGAGACTCTTCACCTACAGGGGTAGAAATACATTTTTGGGGACCTGAAATTCATACAATCTCAGCTGTTCTCTTTAGGAAAAAAAGCACAGAGAAATACCTTGCATTTGCAGTTTTTACAAAACATAGAGCTGTGCTAACACATAGCTAGGATCCCCCTGAGGCATTGGGGGCCCTGAAGCTTAAGTGTGGTTGGCTTCAAGGTCTCTCTTGGGCTCATGGGATGATAACGAATTATTATTAAAATGATAATTTGGGATTCGCAAAAGCGCTTCATAATTAGCCTCAAACTTGATAAAACTTAAAAATACATATTTATATACCAAGTGATGGGGCGAGGAGAAATATAGGGCAGGACCACAAAAAAAGCCTGATATGCAGAACTTTCTGATACAAAATATGGGTGTCATGGGCTGTGCCGACATTTTCTGACAGCTTCACCCCTGGTATTCGGAAGCCTGCAAGGTTTAATTTGTTTGCCATTAATTTAATCAATCTCACTGGTCTGAATCTGATATTGCAGAGGGCTCCACGGGCTGGGACTGGAACACATTTGAAAACCCAGAAAGCAAAGGAAGCCCTGCTGCCCCTAGTTTAGCTGACGAGGACAGAAACCCAAATTTGAGTATCGATTAATAGACTGTGCAGGGAGTTTTGGTAGTGGTTGATAAGACCAGAATAATCATTTTGGGTTGATCAGAATTTTATTTATTGAAGTACATAAAGACTTTAAGATGCATTGATTAATCAGAGTATTTCCACGATGGGCCTTTAAAAATCACAGTTTATGCCCATGGGTGGGAGGAGAAAGCCAAGCACCCTGACTCCACAGAATAGCTTCCTAGAAAAGCAATTAACTGATTTTTTTCTTTTCTTTTTTCTTCTCTCTTTTTTTTTTTTTTTGAGTTCACAGAAGATAAATGATGTAGGCTTCCTATTTCCTGTCACTCTTGGTTACCTTTGTAAGAAAATGGATTTCTTCCAAATTAAAGTCGGCACCGGCTTGTCGGGCAAAAAGGCATTTGGAAAGCCACGTGGGCATTACGTATTCATGCTAGTCGGAATTTCTTAATTACATTTGAGACGTAGAATGTTTTCCAGTCTCAGTGTGCCGTCAGATTGCTCCTGGAGAGTGGAGGGGGCATGGCGAGTGGGGGCCTCAGTTTGCTTCTCTGTCACGTCCCTGCCCTTCCCTGCATCCTCACCTGCACTCTCGCTCACTTGGGGCGGATGGTGGGACAGTGTGGCTTGGGGATGGCACAGGCCATCATGCTCTGCACTTGCTTCTGTCTCCACAATGCACAGCCCCCTCCTCTCCATGAGGACTTGGGGGCTTGCCCTGCATATGCTCAGAAGGGCAAAGACTCAGACTTTGATCTCATGGACTGGATAAAAGTGCTTGCTTTCCATACGTTGGCTAGGTCATTCTCAAGGTCCTAATGGAGGCAGACACGTGAAATGTTTCCATGGTTTTTTTTTTAGCCCTTTTATGTTCAGCCAGCAGGGCCCTAAAAGGTAAGGCATTTAATAACATAAAATGACTTTGGTTTCTATAACCCTTGATTGAAAAATCCGAAGAAAGCATATTAAAATGTGTCCCTGTTGTGTGAAGGTGCTGGTGTCCTTTCCATTCCCTTGCTCCCGGGCTCCTTCAGGTTTATATCATAAAGCCAAGTTTTCTAGCCTTAAGGTGGGAAACCACTTCCGATGGAGGGGGCATGGAGCTGGGGGCCCGCAGGGAGATTATTAGCAAGCCTGCTTTATTTTCCCTGTGGAGTTTCTCAGTTCTTGTAAAGCTTGCTCCCTGGAAAGCATCTGGACACCCTGCAGGGCCACTTTCTCTTAAATGGGCACCTTATGTGTGTTCATTCCAAACCCAGGGCTCATCAGGAGCACCCGAGAAAGCTGTTCCTCGACGGTTCAGAGAGAAAGCTCTTCATTTTGTATTTTATCCTTTCTTGGTTGGAAATCACATGCAGTCTCTCAGATATACAGGGAAGAGAATGACCACAGCCCTAGACCAACAGGAACTGGGTTCAAATCCTGGGTCTGCCACCTGTTAGCAGGTGATTGGCAGCAAATAGTCTTAACTCCTCTGGATCTTCAGTTCCTTATACGAGGAGCGGAGGACATGATGATACCTGTTTGGCAGAGTTATTAGGCAGGGGGAGCAAAACCAGGTCAAGTATGTAATGTGCTTAGCCCAGTGATTATATAATAAGCTCTTGTTAAACATTAGCTACATTGCTGTTACAAAGTAAAATAAACAAAATATAAAAATGGATGTATTATTGGAAGTGGCTATGTGTGTGTGTGTTAGGAACTCACAAAGCTAAGCATGTCCTGGATTAATATAGCAAAGCCCAAGTGACATGATTCTCCCTTCCTTAACACTGAGCCCCCTCCTGAGATTTTTTGAATCCCCTGTCTGGGATTACATTTGCTCTCTTACTCTGTGTATTTGTTTTTTCTGAGCTGTTACTGTCTACAGAGGAATGTAGTCGTATGAGCTTTACTATGAACTACATAATATATAAAATCAACAAGATTTGGGTTGAGGAAAAATGTTAGAATGTTCAGGTGGTACATATTTAGAGGGACTCATTGAAACAGATCTGTATGAAGCCATTGTGTACGAAGAAGCGCGTTTGATTGGGCTGTGCCTAATCTCCACATGATTAGGCAGCATTAGCCATACCTGTACAGTGGATGGAACTTGAGCCTCTTTGGTGCTGTTTGTAGATGCCCCTTCCATGGCTGCACATATGTCAACAGGCCTGCTGGCCACCCCTGGGCACTTTGCAGGTGTTCTGTTGTGACCAGAGGTCAGGCTTCAGGACCAATGTGCTTACAGAAGCCATACTGTCCAGGACCGTCTTTCCGGTGTTGGCCTAGTTCTGGAGTGAGGGGTACTGACTTGGAACCCAAGGGTCTCAGTTTAACTCCCACTCCATTTCCTAGACAGATGACCTTGTGCCTCATCGGCCCTCACTGTGACGTAGAATCGTGATAGAATCTATTGATAGCATCCTGTGAGAGTGCCGGGCACATGGTGAGCACTCAGCAGGAACCCACGATGATAATGTAATCGTTGACATCACTGGAACAAACATATCTCCAGGCCTCAGGTTCCTTATGTGACAGGTGACAGTACCTGTATTGGCTTCAAGTGTACCTTCTAAAGCGCTCAACCTCAGACAGTTGACAGCTCGGAATCTGGAAATTATAGTAGATGACTGTCACCACAATGTCATTTCCAGGATTTTTGTGTTGTGTTGTTTTCACCTCGGGTTTACGGAAACGTCTCTCTCTGTGCCTGGCATGTGGTTTGTGCTCTGTAGATACTTAACGAACGAGTAAATTACTTTAAGAATAGGAGTGAGAGGAGTCTTTCCCCTCCACTCACTGACCTCCTCGCTTTGGGGCCTCAGCAATCCTGCCAGACGTTGCCTGGGAAGAAAGGAGCCAAACACTTCCAGCATATAATTTATAGCTGCTGTTGCAGAGAAATGGGAACCATATTTACTGATGGATGCAAGCACAGCACATGTAAGGTTAATCACAGAGCTCTATACTGGCCTTAGAAACAAGTGCTCAATAGGCAGCGGCTCTGGGGGGACGTTATATGCTGTGCTGTGCTCCCCTTCCTCTCCGTTGTGTGGTTTTAATGAGTAGAAGCCCTTGCTCCAGGGTCGGAGTCCAGTGTCCCCGCAGATGGTCCTGTTCTCGGCCACGGGGTGGGTGCTGGAGTGAAGGAATGTGAGGGGGCGGGAGGAGAGCCGGGGAGGGTCCACGTTCTCAAGTTTCCTGCCACAGGAGTTAAGTTTTAATGGATTTAAAACTGCCAGGAATGCAGCATTCCCAGAGGTACCCCGATGTCCCACGGCCTATTTCTCCCACTCTGTGCTCTCTCAGTCCTGTTCGCCCCGGTGCCTGCTCAGTTATTCACGGGAATGCATCGTTTCAAGATGTAGCAAACATAACCCACAGGCTTACCCGGAGCCCTGCTTACTTGTTGTCTTGCAGACGTAGCTTTTAGAGTGATGGCCGGTGACACAGTGTTTGTATCCATGTATCCCTCGACATGCTTCTTATACACAGTAAATGGTCACCCCTTATCTGTGTGACAGAAGAATAAACAGAAAACAGTGCACATTCTGCTCTTTGTCTGCATCAGCCCTGGTAATAAATATAGCTCAGCCTTTTCCCTGCCCACCACCGTTCTTGGAGGTCCTGGAAACCTCATAGCGTCAGTGACTGGAGGTCTCCTGCAGCCGCCCCTGGGAAGCCCCACAGCAATGGGGGACCTTTCAGCCTCCTGGGGATGCCTTCCCATCTTTGATGGCTCTGACCCCTCCTGAGGTGGACTTGCAGATAAGCCTCTCTATTACTCATGTTTCTTGGTTCAGTTGTGACTCTGAGATTGCATAACTGCTGGCTATTTCACTGTCGTCCATCTTTGATTGTGAATTCCTATGATCTGGGTCTTCATCGTGCCCCTCCGGGCAACACCTCACACAGGGTCAGGCCACCTTTTTCCAGATAGACCCTGAAGTGCATTTGCGCCTAAGTTTTAAGAATAGCCTTCCTGGCTTCATCACAGCCTGTCTATATCACTCTTACAGTTTTGATTTTAGACCCTTTTGTAATTTGTGATAAGCATCGTGGAGAGAGGAGGAAGCAGCAGGGCGAAGGGTGCTGTAGGGTCAGGTGCAGCTTGCAGTGTTGAGAAGGGCCGTTGGGGTAGTCTTCACTGGGATGCCAGATGGGGCAAGGAGACATAAGCAGGGACATGAGGAGGGAGCCAGGAAGACGGCAGAAGAAAGAACGTGCTGGGTAGAGTCGAGTCAGTGGCCTCGGCCAAGTGCAAATAGAAGGAGCCTCTTCACCGTGGGACAGCCAGGAAGCAGAATGCCAGAGAGGAGCTCACAAGCAGGAAAAGGGGACCATGACCTGTAAGGCTTGAGCGGATGCAGAAAGGACTTGGGCTGTACTGTGAATGACAGTAGAGATCCACTGACAGGCACAGGACAGAGCACTGTCATGATCTGACTTGGGTATTAAATGGATCCGTCTGGCTGTTTGATCAGGAATAATCTGACAGGACAGGGTAGAAGCAGGGGACCAACTGGAGGGTTTTGGCACCCGTGGAGGGCAGAAATGGTAATAGGCTGGGCCCGCGGTTGTAGTAGTGATGTTGAGAAGGTTGGATCCTGGTTGTACTTTGAAGAAGAGCACATAAGATTGGCTGACAGCTTGGAGGACAAGACAGAGAGGAACCAAGGACTGGTTTTTTGACCTAAGCAATCCAAAGAAGAAGATGCCTTCACCCAAGATGAGAAAGGCTGTGTACGAAACACGTAATGGAGGGAAGAGACCATGCGTGTGCTCGAACTCAGTGAGCTTGAGGTGTTGATCAGACATCTAAGTGCAGGTGGTAACTAGACACCAGGCCTGGGCCTTCAGGTGTGGAGCAGAGGGACAAAACGCTCTCTGAGGTACAGGTGTAGATTCCGGAGGTGTCAGCATGCACCCGGTACCAGGCACCTCGGGACTGGATGAGGTCACCAGGGAGGAAGGGGGTAGAGCCCAGGCACTGTGCTACGGCAGGGGTCTGTGGGAGCAGGAGGAACCAGCAGAAGAGACAGAGGAGGAGTCTGTAGGTGAGGAGAACAGAGCACAGTGTTTGGAAGCCAGGAGAAAAGATGGTACCGAGAAGGGAAGGGAACTGTTACCAGTGTCAGCCGTGCTGATGGGAGAATTAGAAGCATAGCCATCATGGGTTAGTTAGCCTGAGAGCTTTTGAGGCTGAAGAGGTAATCGGGAAGAGAATGAACAATGTTACGTGCAGGCTACTCTTGCCAGGTCTGTTGAAAAGAGCAGCAAAGATGGTCAAAGAAATATGTTTTCATCGTAAAATTGGGAATCATTAAGAATCTCAAGATGAATAAAATCACCTGCAATCCTACCATACTATCCAGAAATAATCTGATTGAGCATTTTGGTATGGGTCCTTCTGACATTTGTTTTTCTATGCTTGTGCTTTCTTCACTGCATTGGGGTAGAGACACTGTATAGAGTTATCTCATTTATTTTCCTTAAATGTCATAACCACTTTACCATGCCTTGAACAGTGGTTAGCAACATTCAGCGTATGGTATTTAGTAGTTGCATCTCATTCAGTGGGACAACTTCAACGGTTTTTGTAAAAGCCAGATGACCAAAAGGAGGTGAATTAAAACCGCTGGGCAAGGCTTTATTGGAAATACACGCTCTCGGGCTGAACTCTCCCGTCCATCAGAGTGTGTACGGGAGAATCGCACATGCGTTCCCGCGCACAGAGAATTTAAAAAGGCCAGTCAGGAAGGGGAGGTGATCTAGAGTCCGGTGTCCTCTGAGATTGGTCAGGGGATCCTGCTGAGGTCAGAGTCCTTCCGGGATGAGCCGGGAAACATGGCGGTGCCCATACTGGATGTTCCGTGTCCCTCTGTGCCTGCGGCCCGCGGAGGCCATGTTGGTGTGTTCTGAGCATGCGCGCTGCTTATCGCTTCAGCCTGCCTCGGCAGAGGCAGCTATGTCTGCGTTCTGCATTTGCCTTGCTAACCTAACAGTTTTATCTTTTAATTTCCTCATATAGTCTATGGCACAACTTATTTACATAATTCTTTTGTTGGGCATTGCAGCTGTAATCAGTTTTTCTACAATTATAAATTATTTCACAATGAGTGCACTTACAAGTAAATTTTGTGTATTGTGTATGATTTGTTCCTAGGAAAAATTCTTGGATATCTAATTTGTAATTCCCAAATGAGTGAACAGTTAGCATATATAATCTCTTGAGAATTTTGCATTCATGTCCTTTTTCCTGTTTTTTTTTTTTTTTTTTTGGGTTGACATTTGTCTTACTGAATTAAAAAAGTTCTTTAAAAAAAATTGACCTTTTCTAAGTAATTTTTTCAGCAATTTTCCCATTTTGTTGATTAATGTTAGAAATTAAAATTTTGCCTTTCTCCCTCTTCCTTTTGAAGTCTCTTCATTCATTATTATGGTTAGAAAAGCTGTTCGCATACATACAGTAAAGAGCTAAATCTGACATATCAAACCATAGAGGAAATAGATGAAAAGTCCTCTCCCTGGAATTTATTTTGCTGAAAGGTTTCACTGATTTATTTTTTCAAGTAGTCGAATCCCAGCATAATTTATTTGTTGGTTTGTCCTTTCCTTATACTTTCAGTAAGGAAAAAGATAAATATTCCATCTTTATGGAACCATGAAGCAGCTGTTGGTAGGTATCCTGTAAGACTGGAAATCTTGGCTCACAGTGCTCTGTCCTTTCCAGACCCGGAAAGTCCTCCTCCTTCCTTGGTTGACCCACCCGCCAGCGAGCTTCCTTTTTTCTATGATCCTCTGGTGCCAGCATGTGTTAGTGACCACACACCATTATTTACTTTTCTTTGTCTCCGTCTGATCTCATAAATGTATGTTCCTCTAGCCCCTTTCCATGCATCTTGGCATCACCGTCTTCTAGAATAGGGTCCCACAGAACTGTCCTGAGTTACTTTATCCTTAAATTCTGGACATTGAGCTTCTGCACCTGAAACATAGTTACACAAACCTACTTTCACCCATTTGAATATGTTTGGTGGATCAATAGCTGGAATAAAAACTAAAGATTAGGTTGAAGTTCAAGCATGGCGTCTAATCTGAGGAGGTTTTGTCTCCTTCGATTTCCCAGATGTCTCGCCATTTCCTACACAGGCTGTTTTCTTTCATATGTCTTGGTCTTTGCTTATACCTAGAGTTATTTTCCTTTCTCGTTTTCCCTCCATATTCTTCCTTTCAGGCAAATTCCTCTTATAAAAAAATCATCATCATCATTAGAAATGGATTGTTGTTAATATGGTGGCACATTTGATTTCTTGTTTTTGAGATCTTTCCATTTAATTGCTCATTTGTAATTAATAGGGTTCATGCTCATTTAAATAATTTGAATAATGAAGAAAAATGAAATTTAAACACCAGCTCAGATCCCACCATCCCCAAACATGAGATGAATCTCTCATTCCAGATAGCATTCTCTTTTTCCCTTTCTCTTTATATTTCTTTCCGTTCCATTATTTTTGGAACCTGTCTTGTCCTGTTGCTTCATGCGGGTGATGTGCTTGATTGATTTCTTGAATGTCTAAAGGGCCTTTCCTTTTAATTTCTGCAGCTTCACTGAAATGTCTCGGTATGAAGCCCTTCATGAAACACATAGTGCTCTTTCAATCTCTATATCAGTTTGTTCTTCTAGTTCAGGGAATTTTTTTAAAAAATATTAAGTGTTTGCACACATATCATTTGCATATATTGGCTTTTATTTGCCCGCAAAGGACTTTTTCTTATGTTGAATCATTTTTGTCTTTCTCTTGTATCTGTTAACTCTTAAATGTTTTGATCTGTATTTTTTCAGCTGCCTTCACTGTTCTTTTCCTAACCCTTTCCTGTTATCAGTGATTCATTTTCAGTGTCTATTTTATTTCTTATGCCAATTCTTTAAAATTATTTTATCTTTAGTTTTTACATTTGTTTTTTTGACCAATTTTCTAATTTTCCAAATTAGTTCTACCGTGTGATTATATAATTTTACTTAAGAAATTATGACCCTCAATGAGTACATGAATCATTCTTTTCCAAAAATTGATAAGATTTTAATTGAAATCTCTATTTAATTAATTATAGGATGAGTTCATTTTCATAATTCAAGGTTTCATGTTTCTTTCATCAAAAAGCTAGAAATCGAACTTTGCTTCACTTATATCGTTAAATTTTGGGTTTTCTTTTGAAGGGTATTTTCTGGTACCCCAAATTCTTAGAAAAAGAAGCAACTCTATTACATATTAATTAGAGCATGAAGCTGCTTCATGTGATAGATTCCAAGTAACAGCAGCTTAAAAATAAGATGTGTGTATTTTTTTGCACGAAAGTCTGAGGTTCTGTTCTGAGGCTGTTGGATTGGGTTCCCTTTATTCTCTTGCCCCAACACCTGTAGGAGACATCTTCCCTCCCTCCCTCTCTCCCTTCTTTCTTATTTTATGGATGCATAATAATTGCACGTGTTTGTGGGATACAGCGTGAGGTGTACATTGTGTAATAATCAAAATAGGGTATTAGCATATTTACCAATTCATACATCTGTCGTTTCTTTGTGGTGAGACTACTCACATTCCCGTCTTCCAGCTGTTTTGAAATAGTCAATGGAGTATTGTGAAACATCTTCACCCTTCGGTACCACGGAACGCCAGACCTGATTTCTCCTACCTGCCTATCACTTTATCCCCATTGGCCCTCCTGCCCTCAGCCCCCACTGCCCACTGCTTTACTCTGTTTCTACGAGAGCAGCTTCTCTGGCTTCTGCATGGAAGTGAGGTCGTGAGCTACTTGTCTTGCTGCGCCTGGCTTATTTCACTTGACATCGTTCCTGCAGGTTCACCCATGTGGCCGCAAATGACAGGATTTCATTCTTTTGATAGCTGGGTGTTTAGACTGTGGCTATTGTGAAGGACGCTACTGTAAACAGGAGAGTGCAGATGTCTCTTTGCTCTTAAAGTACACATCTTAATTCTGCTGGATGCTTAACCCACTAGTGGGATTCCTGGATCATATGGTGGTTTTGTTTTGTTTTGTTTTGTTTGGTACTAGGGTTGAACCCTGGGGTGCTTAACCACTGAGCCACATCCCCAATCCCTTTTTATATTTTATTTGGGGTCTCTGAGTTGCTTAGGGCCTTGCCAAGTTGCTGAGACTGGCCTTGAACTCCTGATCCTCCTGCCTCAGCCTCCTGAGCTGCAGGGATTATAAGCATGCGCCACTGTGCCCCACTCATATGGCAGTTTTATCTTTAGTTTTTTGGGAACTGCAGTACTGTTTTCCATGGTGGTTCTACTAATTTACATCCCCACCAACAGTGTTCATTTGATCCCAAATGGGCCATTCTCAGCCCTAGGGAGAGGAAAAGGGAAGGGGCTGGAATAACCTGTCGTGAAGGTGCTCTCTGGAAGGAGCACAGTCCTTTTTCTCTCAGATCCCACTGACTAGATCGAGGCACCCAGTTGTAGCTCTCGGCTTGGAAATGAAGTCACTCTGCTGGGTCACTGTGAGTCCAGATTCAACTTGTGTTACCATGGAAAACATGGCCCCCTCTCTCAGGATGTTGTGAGCCCCTCAAAGACAGGAATAATTTCCTCCATCCTCATTTCCCCAATGCCTGAGTGCAACATGTAATAGGTATGTGCTGTTCATTTGTTGAATTGTTTTTGATTAAAAACAATTGTATTATATTTTGAATTTCTGAAAGAATGGGGTCTGACATTCATGAAGTGTTTTAGAACATTTTAGAAATTTTTGACGAGTAGAAAAAGGCTGCTTGTTATATTATGCTAGTTTGATAATTGTCCCTGAGACCAATGATAGCTACAAAGTCTATGGATTTGATTGAAGTTAAGTATAAATATAGCCAGTAATATCAATTCTTCTTCCTCAGTATGAAAATGTCTTTGGATAATAAGTGGATTCCTATCTAAATTCATGAGTTCTCTTATGACATCTGGGTTAAGCCTGAAATGGATTAATCTTTTTCTGATAAAGTTTCATAAGCTGTGATTTCTCTGGTGACCACATTTAATTAGATATTAAATAAACTGCTTATCTTTATACCAACAGGTTTTATGGCTGCATCCCCCCCCCCCCAGCTGTGTTTACAGATTAAGTAGCTAGCAGAAGTAAAAATAAATAAATAAAATTGATTACTTAGTAAACTGCAATACTCATCAATTAAAAATTAAAACATGCTCACTTTTTAAATGAAAAATTCATCTGTAAGCCTAAATTTAAAAGGCAGAGAGGGGGCTGGGGTTATGGCTCAGTGGTTGAGCACTTGCCTAGCATGTGTGAGGCACTGGGTTCGATCTCAGCACCACATAAAATAAATAAAGATATTGTGTTCATCTACAACTAAAAAAAAAATGTTTAAAAAAAAAGGCAAGAGATAGGGAAGATAGTCTAAATGTCTGCCTTCTTGTAAAAACAAATTTATTTTACTTTTCCAAGTCCTGTTCCCCACCCCTCCTAGAGATTGGCTGTGCGTCCTCTAAGTGGAACAGTTCCCTTTCCTCTGCCAAGGCTGAAACATTTTTGTGGTAGGCTTCTGAAGATTTCAGCTAAAATCTTGAGTTTGCTTTCCTTTCTCTAATTCTTTTAATATTACACATCTGGTAGGATTCTCCAACTTCCACATAATGGTATCCGACTTGGCTTTTCTCCTCTATGCCCAAAGCTCAGGAGGTAAACTTGCTGCTTTGTGGATTGATCTAGAAATACCAAGTGGCCTTTTGTACTGACGGGAGCAGAAGTGTTTCCAAACTGCTTGCAAGGGCTGAGATCCGGAATGGAAGGGAGATCAGCAATTGTCAGGTGGCCTAAAGGCAGACGCTGGTGAACGGTTTCATTTTTCTCAGTTCCCTTCGGTTTCCTGAGAGCAAGGCAAATTTTTAGAGGAGACTCTTTACCCTCGAGGAATCGCTTTAGTTTCATCAAACTTGAAGTCAAAGGATGTTTACCTTTCTGTGAATCCCTCCCCCTTGCTTGGGTAAACTTGTAGGGATGACTGGCTGGGGACGCACAGCAGGGTGACCTCCAGGGAAGCAAAGCCCAGGCTCAGCTCAGTGCAGCTGTGCCTGGGTTCCTCTGAGATCCCCCCTCGCCCTGCCCTGCTGTAGGGAACCATGGATTGGTGTCTTCAGGGGCCCAGCTGCCTACACAGCATCCATACTGCAGTCTCCTTGTTCCAAGTCCTTCCTTTTTGTTTTCTTTATTTAAATTCAGGTTGGGCAGCTGGGCATGGTGAGGCATGCCTGTAATCCTAGCGGCTGGGAAGGCTGGGGCAGGAGGATCGTGAGTTCAAAGCCAGCCTCAGGAACTTAGCGAGGCCCTAAACAACCCTGTTTCTAAATAAAATATAAAAAAAGGGCTGGGATGTGGCTCTGTGGTTAAGTGCTCCTGGGTTCAATCCCCAGTACCAAAATAAATAAATAATGATGGTAAATTAATTACTTAATTGATGGATGGATTCAGGTCAGCTCTAACAACAAGTATCAGGATGTCCCTGGAGCTCCATGTCCTGGAACCCTTGAACGCTTCCCCTTGCTCCCATCTCTTCATACCTGGTGGATTGCTCTTCCCAGCATCTCTCAGATTCTTCCAGTTCTTTTGTTTTTTTCAATTTCAGTGAACCACATCTTACTTTCCTTTTTCTTTTTTTTAATTTGTTCTGATTAATTATACATGATAGTGGAATGCGTTTTGACGTGTCATATATAAATGGAGTACAACTTCTCATTCGTCTGGTTGTCCGTGATGTAGAATCACACAGGTTGTGTCATCATATATACACATAGTGTCAGACTGCCTGATTTACTGTGCTGTCCTTCCTACCCTCACACCCCCTCCCCTTCCTTCACTCCTCCCAGTCTAATTCAAAGTACGTCTGTTCTTCCCCACCCTCTCCCCTGTCCCTGTTATGATGAATTAACATCCACATAGCAGAGCAAACATTCAGCCTTTGGTTCTCTGGGATTGCTTATTTTGCTTAGCATGATATTCTCCAGCTCCATCCATTTGCTGGCAAATGCCATAATTTTGTTCTTCTTTAAGGCTGAGTAATATTCCATTGCGTATATGTACCACAGTTTCTTTATCCATTCATCTGGTGAAGGGCGCCCAATTTAGTTCCATAGCTTAGCTATTGTGAATTGAGTTGCTGTAAACACTGATGTGGCTGCCTCGCTGTAGTATGCTGATTTTATGTCCTTTGGGTATAAACCGAGCCTCTCGATTTACACGTCACTCCCATCCCAGCTCTTCTGAGTTTTGAACGTCCACCCGGTTGTCCCTTAAGAGAAGCACTTCTGATTCATCATCCTGAAGATCCAGTCGCACCTCTTTCCTTATTCAGCTTAAAAAAAGAAAGAAAGAAAAGATAAAAGAAATAATCTGATAAAAGAAAAGATAAAAGAAATAACCTGGCAGGTTCCCTATTCCCTGCAGGATATAGAACAAATATTTTTCAGACAAATGTAAGTTACCTGAAGATAATGTAATTTCATCATTAATTTTAAAAATTTAATTGTGGTTTTAAAAAAAAGAACACCATAGCATAAAATATACCATCTTAACCATTTTTACGTGAACCGTTCAATGGTGTTAAGTAGACATATTATTCTCATTGTTATGCAAGAAAATTTCATGATTCTTGAGGGCTCCTTCCCCCAACCCCTAGAGGCTTATAAATCTCATTACATTTAATACAATAAGTACTGTATAATAAAGAATTTGAGGACTTCATATTGGGCCCTTGAAAACATTGTATGCACTTAAGTGGAGGCTACTAGAATCTTCCTTAAGCTCAGTTCTGAGGGCTGTGCCTTCTTTCTTTCCCTGGATATCTGCTCTGTGTGTGAGGACTGTGCCTCACTCAGGTTAGGCCCTTGGTAGTGCTTGTCCAGTGCTTTTCTTGACCACCCTTACAAGAACCCAGGCTCATTCCCATGATGCTCCAGTAATACATCATTCAAATACATCAAGAAAAAAACAGCTCATATTGTTAAGACCCTCACATCGTAGCAATTAAAATTAAATAGAGAATATGTGAAACCAGCAAAATGCTTTTTCTAATATCTATTAATGATCTTTTTAAGTGAATTGTGTGCTATTTAGTTTTTGCTTTCTCAAATGCCTTAGAAGCAAGTAAAATAAAAAAGAGTATCATAGTTTGAACTCATCTTCAACCTTCCTTTTCCATAGGATCAAAAATATCATTTTTATTAAAATTCACAGACCTCTCAGGCTCCTTTCAGACCCAAGCTCATCTGTCCCCGCCCCCTTCTTCCCTCTATCTTAATTAGACTAGTTGCAAACAAGACTAGCTGCAGGGCTGTAGTCAGCTCTCTTAACCGCTCTGGCCTTCAGGTGTATTTAGATTCTTTCCTGTTCCAGAATATTTTAATTAATTGCTTTCCACTATGTTCCATTGACCAATATTAAAAACAGAATATAAAATGTTGTCAGGGTCTGCACTATATTCTTTTCTGGATGATGTAAAAGAAAACCCAGACTCACAACATCAGAGAACATTGTATGTCCATCAGGGTGATTAGTTTTGTATTTTGTGTCTTGAAACGTTGGTGTTCTGGATTCCGTGCTCCTTTGCCCCGTGTTTTCCAGAAGGACTTTACTCCCAGGGCTGCCTTCACGGTCTCTGTGACAGCAGTGTGCATTTCTGGTCCTGACCTTCCATCTGAGCTGAGGTTCCATCTTTCTAGCTGCTTTCTGGATGGATGTTTTTGCAGATGCCTCAGACTCAAAACAACCAGGGCTGACGCTGCTGCCTTTCTGCAGAGCAGGCTTCTCCTCCAGAATTCTCTGTCTTGGTTAAAGAAGGCCTTGCACCTGGTCTCTGTGCTCAGGGCTTTGCAGTCATTCTCATTTGCTCTTTCTGCCCCATCCTTCATGAATTCCTTTATATTTTATCCCAGAAAGTCCTAGGAGTGGGATCTCTCACTCCTGTTTCATCCCCACTCATCTCTGATCTTTTCCCAATTCAGCTCAGCCTCCATGTCACTACCAGACGCAGACTGCTAGAAATATTTCTCTGGAGTCAGGAAGAGGCGAGTCAGTGAGGTTGTGTTATATATGTGCTCCAGCAGCTCTCTTTATCTTCACCTTTCCTAGATCAGCTTTCAGGGTCCCCCCTGTGTGTTCTGCAGGACCCTGGTTTTGAGGGATGTCATTCGTCCTGTGAAAACGATGTTCAGGTTAATCCAGTTTCTTTACCACTGCATTTCTCAGCTCTCTTGATATCCATGTACATCATCAGCTTTTGAAGGAGACCGTTGGGTGCAGCATTTCCCAAATGTACTGGGCACAAAATGTTTCTTTGCAAAGCAATCCACAGAATTGGTATGAGGAGAAACATGCTAGGAAATACTAACCTAGTAGATAAACATCTAGAACCTTGGGTCCAGCAGGCAAGGGGCTTCTGAATCAGGCACCAACTCTTCCCTCTAGTTGTAACCTCTGGCCGCCGCACCAGAGTCACTCAGAACTCAGCTGTCGTCGTCCTAACACTCCCCGTACTTTCATTATAGGAGCATCTCCAGACCTTCAACCCCTCCCTTCCATCTTTCCCCATTCTATGCTGATGGACTGTGCGCTTGACACAGAGCACCCTTTGTAACTTTGGACCTGATTGGTCCAGGAGTGTATATATAAGCTTTTGTACTTTCTGGAATAAATGGTGTTTTCTGCGTCTGGCTCGGACAGAGCAGTTTTTTACCTACACCCTGGGGTCTGGGTGCAGTGACCCCGTGGGCCTTCACTCCCATCCTGGGAGACCCGATGTCGTCTCCCCCAGAGACTCCTCTTCATGTCTCAGGACCCCAACTCATTGAGCAGACCCATGCAGCGCGACCTTAAAGCAATATTTCGAGTCCATGCTTTACCATGGATTTCTCCAGTGTATCCCAACCCCATCAGAGCAGACCGTCACCCAGACTTCTGTGTCATCTCCTCTGCAAATCCTGTTCTACTCTTCAGGGAATGACTTACCTCTTGTGTTCCTTTATGTCATTCTCCAGCCACTGGCTCCCTGGCTTATCTATATCTGCCCATCCAGCATTCTGCCTGCCTGCCTGCCTTTTATCCTTCTGTCCTTCCATCCTTCTGTTCATTCATTTGTCCCATCCATCCATCCATCCATCCATCCATCCATCCATCCATCTATCCACCCATTTCCTTCCATCCATCCATCCTTCTGTCCATCCACCCATCTTTACTTCCATCCATCCATCCACCATATTATATTTTCCTTACATTCACATAGCTGCCTTTTTTATGGGTCTATGAGCTCCCAGAGGGCAGGCGCCTTCTCTTATTCATCTTTATATCCTTGGCATTGAGTCTTTTGCTTAACATGCAGGTGCTTCCAAAATTAATTAAATGTAAAACCTTTAAAGAAATCACATAACAGTGCTCTTGGTAAAGGTTTTGTAGTGGTTTATAAGCATGCATTATTCCAGGCTGCAGATGGAGAAAATAATACACTTTATATCTTATATTGTGTCAGAGTTTTGCCTGGACATTAAGTTCTCAAACACCAGAGTGTACAGTTTTTAGATGTCTGAGTGTTGTAGGAGTGAGTTTACAGGTAGCATCCCTACTTCCTTTGGGATAGCAGAGGGCCACTGGACAAGTATCCACCCTCTAAGAATAAGTAAGAATTTGAAATCTTACAATTTCACTGGGAGACACACCTAGTGTCCTCAAATTCTGACCACAAAAGGGGACTGTAAAACCAGTGCTCATGATCAAGCACAAACAGAAGTCCAAATAACATTGCTTATTCCAGCTGAAGTTGAGAGAAGTTAAACTCATAAGAGTCCTGCATGGTCCTGGGTCCCCAGTTATATCTCAGACTGGCATTCATGGGAGGGTCTTGGATAGATCTCAGCCAGTGTCGGCTCCTCAGTGCACCAGCCCTGAGTGTGGATATCTGTTTCTGGAACTGTAGGTGAGAGCAGAACCTAATGGGAAGCTATTTCCATTCACTTCAGCAAACACCAATTTGTTTTGTAGTGCACGGTACAGACTCTCTAGGACTTTGACTTATAAACAAATAGATGAGCTCAGAGACCATGAGGAGAGCTGTCCCTGCTCCCCCCCTCCTTAGGTTTAATGGCTTCAATGCTAATGACTGCACAGGATCAAGCTATCAGAAGAGAATTCTGCCTTTTCAACAGAGTCCAAATCGATGAACAAACACAAAGGGAGAGGTCAGACGGACCCTCCTCTTCGTGTAGGGAAAGTCTCTTTATGCCTTTGACCCCTAGTTCATGCATGGATGGTCACCAATGGAGAAGTGCAGCTGGGGAGCCACTTAAGCAAAGTGTGCGTGATTATGTTCGTGACCATCAGCTTTTTTGGTCACCCAAGATCTAACTGGGATGAAAGGACGCGCAGGACACACGGCATGTTTCATCGCCACCCTCGCCATCAGCAGCCACAACTTGTTCCTACATGTATGTCTTCGGATGCTTTGATTTCCTAGTGGAAGTTCAACAGCATCATTTCACCTGGGAAAAGTGCATTTCCGAAGGAGAACTCCACCAATTAAGCTGCCATCCACCTCACTGCACTACAACTGGACGTGTTGGAGTTGACGTTTTACATTTGGTTTTTGCATTTATTTCTTATTTTAACTGTACACACGTATGGCGTCCAAGTCATAATTCGCTACATCTCAAGTACAGTATGTGTTAATCCGATTAGAGTAGTTAACATCGCCCTCTCAAACTTAAAATAATTTTTATTAGCGCATAATAATTGCACCTATTTTAGGCATTCAGGATAAATACCAGACCAACTCGAGTAGGCATGATCTTGCATTTCCCATGTTGGTATTCCTTGTTTACATTTATGGGTTTCTGTATGGATTATTGCTCTGTAGATAAAACAGTTTAGCAAGTCAGTTTTAAAATGTGCTTAGAATCACATTTTATTGAAAATGACAGGTTTAAAACTGTTCTTTAGCTTTAAACCACAGTAGTGATAATGTAATTCATAATAAAAAAATTATTTAACATTCACACCTTTGGGGAGGAAAGATCATTTTAAAGTATCAGACAAGAGACTTTCCTAGAACACTGTGCTGTTGATTCAAGCTTCTACACTGGTTAATTTAGTCATTTGGATAGGGAAACTTTGGCTGAGGCTGGTGGTACTCACATGTTAATCCCAGCTCCTGAAGAAGCTGAGGCAGGAGGATGGCAAGTTCAAGACCACCTGGAAAATATAGTGAGACCTTGTCTCAAAAAAAAAATAAAAAAAAGAGAGAGAAAAGAAAGTGAAACTTATGACTAGATGCAAATTATCAATAAGGATACTTGCCACAGGCTTGTAAAGATTTATAAACACAGAATGGACTGTGTTATACAAAGACGTTGTGGTTAAAAGGGGTGGGTAGGAGCTTAAGGTTGACTCTGAAACTCCTGAAATTCAGCACATGCCTATCTATGCTTTGATTTTAGTTTTTTCACTTCTTATGGAAGTATAATTTATATATAGAAAAGTGATGGTGAAGTATACCACATGAAGAGTTTGTACACACTGAACACACCTGTATACCTGTCACCCGGATTAAGGCATGGAGCAGGACCACACTCCCAGAAGCCCTCCTGGGTAGCCACGTCCCCATCCAGGGGGGCCACTGTCCTAGCTTCCAACAGCACAGCGACTGTTACCCATTTTTATCCTTTATATCATTAGCTTCTTTTGTTCTGCATTTTGTTTGTGAGAGTCACCCCTGTTTCTGTGTGAGTTGTGGATTGCTCTTTCTCGTGGCGGTAGAGTGAACTTTCATTAATCTATCCTTACCTACCACTTTTTATCGTGATTTTACCATTTCATTAATTTTATTCCTCTCATTCAACTGCACGCCATTTACCTTTACAAAGGTCAAATGTGATTCCCTTTACTGCATGTGCCATGAAGCCATTTAAAACAGATAAACGAGGCAGCCATAAATGTAGCAAATTTTATGAGTAAAAACAAAAACAAACAAACAAATAAAAAACCCGGGTAGCACACTTTCATCATTTGAAAGAGGTCCCATCCATGGCAGCCCGTTGCAATTCCGAATATGTAAAAAGAAAGTGAGTTTGGTAGAAGGCCAGAGGTAATTTAGTTGCTTGATAATGACAGAAATATAGTTGTACTTCGATCTGGACATCGCCTTACACTTTATCACCAATTGAATGGCATTTGGAAGGGACTGTGTAAAAGCACAAAAGGTGAATTTGTTCTGGTTACCCAGTACAAAATCTCCAGTATATAAGTGTCTCACATCTGTGTATTTGTTTTGCTGCGGACATAACCAGCAAGAGTTTAGTGATGAAATCTGTTCTTGATTACAAGAGCAGCTGTTAGAGTGGTAGCCTTTTTTTTTCTTCCTTTCATCCCAATGTGAAGTTGCCTGATTTACTCATTTTTTTTTTTTTTTTTGCTTGCATTTTTCAGGCTTGCTAGTGCAGAAAGGGGCCCCTTTGTGAGAGGTTGCAATTTGTTTTCTGTCTGAGAGCCAGTGCAAATGGACTAAATCTACACAGCAGGGTGGTTCAGTCCGTCCCCCTCATACTCTGCAAGCTGTCCTACCTCTGCTCAGCACCAGAGACCTATAAAATCACCCAGCAAATGAGGGGGCTGTTAAGTGTTCTGGCAAGAATCTCAGGCAGCAAGCAGTTCCTGTGAATTAACTAGCTCCTTCGGATGGGTTGGGGGTTGGTGGGGTGGGCCGAGCTGGACGTGATAGGACTGGAACAGATGGTATTAATGCACTATTTTGTTTTTAGGTTTGTAGATTTATTAATATGCCCCTCTCCATTCCTGTTCAGCTATTTTTACATCCATAGAGCTCTGACATATTTACGATCATGTAGGTTACCCAAACAAAGCAACACATATTTAGATATTCCCCTGGGTTGGGCCTTATGCAGCCTTAATGCTCAGTCCAAGCAACCATGAAAGGGGACTTCACATATTTTCTCCCAATACTTCATAGCATGCTAAAATAAAGACTTTGCATGAAACTGGAAATGGAAGCTGAGTGAAGATCCTCTCTTTCATTATTAAAATTTTCTACTCAGGACTCAATTTTAAAGCTTTCTAGATTCCTTTCGTATAGAGAAGCAATGAACTCTTTGATTGGGAGTGACTGCGACCCATATATCAATCTTGAACACATAGTGTGTGTGTTCATTTCTGTGTGTTTCTGCTCTTAGCCGCCATTGCCTTGGAGCTTGATATTTTATATTTTAAGGCCCACTTAATACTGCATTCTGAAAATTAAAAGAAGAAAGAATTGATACAATGCTTTTTCTGACAACCTGGAAGAAAATACATTCATATATTTCATTTTGTGTAAAAGAGAGAAAGGCTTTTCTTTCTCATGCTTGAAAACCAGTGTTTTCCAGCTTTTTGTTTGTTTCTAGGATTTATTCCAAAATGAATGGAATTAAATCTAGTATGGACATGAATTTTCATGCTCTCCGGGCACTCTCTGGAGCTAGGTAGCTATGTTGCAAACCTCTCCACTTTCTGCAAATGGCTTCCCTAGCAGCATCCTTCCCTGGTTAAACTCAGATCAACAGAGATCACTTAACTGAGTAACTCCGTCTCTTCAAGTCTCTGTACAAAGAACTCAGTGAAAGTGAATTCTCTTCACCTGAGCTTCCCAGATCATGTTGTCCTTTGCCTCCTGGCTCTCTCTTCTGCAATCCATGGGTCAAAGGAGGGTGGGCCTGCTGCCCTTGAGGTTGTCCCATCAGAGGAGGAACAACTCCAGACCCTTGGAGGTCACGTCTGCCTGGTTAGCAGAGATTTTGTCCAGTATCAGATATTATTGCAGGGTATATTTGTAATCATAATAACAAAGGCATTTAAAAATGATTCCCAAGTAATCCACAAAAAATGAATTATATCACCTTATGTGAATGGAAAAAAAAACAAAAAATAAAACCAAAGATGGGGATCATCTTTTAGGTCAATGATTGGAAAGTTGTAAACCATTCAAAGCAGAGAGAATGGGACAACTTGGAGTATGCTCCATTCAGCGGTATCTGCTCTGACACTGGGATAGATGGTGACCTGTGGATGCACAAGGCCACCCACCCTGTTCAAAGAAAACTGAATAAAGGAGACACTTGCAACGAGGCTCTTCTGGCTGAACAGGACTTAGATTTCATTGGATGTATTTCCACCATAAGGTGGTGTTCTGATCAGCCAGCCACACCTGGATAATTCTTAATTAAGAATTTAATTAAGCCGGGAGTGGTGGCGCAAGCCTGTAATCCCAGCACTTAGGGAGGCTGAGACAGGAGAATCGCGAGTTCAAAGCCAGCCTCAGCAACGGCGAGGCACTAAGCAACTCAGTGAGACCCTGTCTCTACATAAAACACAAAATAGGGCTGGGGATGTGGCTCAGTGGTCGAGCGCCCTGAGTTCAATCCCCAGTACCAAAAAAAAAAAAAAAAAGAATTAATTAGGACTTTGTCTTCATTAATATGTTATAGATGATCCCATGTAGCCTGATAGCCTGAGCATGTGTTTGAAGTATGAATACACTTCTCCCCTATGGAATCTTCTCCTATCCTTAATTTGGATTTTTTTTCTGTTTTTTTTTTTTTTTTCCCCTGATTTCCTGTATTGTTTTTAGTCTGAGTTCTCATCTTTTTAAAATTTTTTTTTAGTTGTAGATGGATGCAATATCTTTATTTATTTATTTTTATGTGGTGCTGAGGTTCGAACCCAGTGACTCACCATGCAGGAAAAGCACTCTACCACTGAGCTGCAACCCCCGCCCTGAGTTCTCATCTTGATTGCCTGGTTTTCAGTTTCATTTTGAATCAAAGGTTCTAGGTTTAAAGTTTCTGCTATTGTTGTTTTGTTCATTTATAGTATCTGTGACAGCCAAGTCCTTAGGGTGAAAAAGGTCAGGCCATCAGACCCAGAGAGTCCTAAGCAGTGTTTCTGTAGTTGGTATGCCAGAAGGAGACTCGGGACCTAGGTGACCCAGCAAGGGTCGCCCAGGCTGCATGATGTTTTTCTGTTATCTTGATGTTCTTCTGGTCCAGTCACTGTGGAATTTCAAACTGAGTTTCAGAAGGTGGTAGTTTGGTCCCACACCACTTTTGCCTGCATGGGTGTGGGTTCTCTGGTTTATGGAAGAGCCTTGTGCAGGGATCCCAACTTGGGGCATTTTATGTCCTACACAAAAAGCAATGGTTAGTATCAGCATGTTACATCTTCACACAGTTAGCAATCGAAGATTTTTTTTCCCCCTCCATAAGGGCCTAGTTATTATGTCAGTGGACAAATTCAGAAAATCATAATAATGATTTATTAAAAATAGAGAACTTTCCACTGACATCTTGAAGTTCATATGAGAAATGACACAGGTATCAGTTCCTATGCATTTTAGTTTTTTAAAACTTGATTTCAATTTAAAGACAAATAACAAACTGGGAAAAATTTAAACCACCTGTTAAGATCCTTAAGATATAAAGGACTTCTGAATGTCAGTTTGGAAAAAAAAAAAAGTTCAATGTGCTGAAAGAAAAATGGGTAAAGATCTTGAGCAGACAGTTCAGAAAAGAAGATTCCAGCTGCCCAAAAACCATATGGAAAATGAATGTAAAGACACAAATGAAAGCATCCTTATCATTACATGTTACCTATCAAATTGGCAAAAATTGAAAATTTGTGAGGGATTGGGAAGCAAATATATAAACTTCTAGAAGTTTATGTTGTCAGTTTTTGAAGAGCAGTTTGCAGGATAAGCCAAGAAATTTGAAAGCCTGTCTGTAGGATCACGTATCAATGTCACCAAACTCATCGAGGCTTTGGAAAAAAATTCCTATGACCCACATCACATTAAAACATGATTTTTAAAGGGAGTTAATGTCATGCGAAAATTTTCATGATGTGTTAACTGAAAAATAAGTACATAAAAAGTATATAAAGGACGATTCCAATTTTATAAATGCAGCCCATTATCGTGATCGGTGGCATTAGGGTTATTAAGCTCTTTTTACTCTTTCACAGTTTGTTCTTCCAATGGCCCTGAATTACTTTTATCATCAGAAACAACTTATATACTTAAGGAAAATAACTCTGTTACTTAAAGGTGCCTTCGGCTGACTAAAAGCATGTTATGTTAGAGACAGTCTGGGTTAAAAAAATGCAGTGACTGAAAGACATATATTTTTAATAGAATTGATCTGGATAAAAGAAAATTGATAGAGATAAAAACTGCCCAGGGAGTACTAAATAAGAAGAAAATACCTGGCCCTGTGCTTAAGGCCAACAGAGCTGGCATTAATGGAATCAGGACAAGAAAGGCAATTGCCACAAATCAAATCCTTTCATGGGGTGTATCTGTCTATTATTCCTTTGAAATCTAAAAATTGCCGCATATTGGCAAAGAGAAGTCTTTGCCTTTCTTCGTGTCCTTCTGGGGCAGTCGTCTCTGAGATGGGCTCTGTTTCTAATTGCCACCTCACGCACACTTGGTGCCAGAGTGTCAATTATGCCTGCACCTAGAGGAGAGAAAACACTGACTCACTGACAGTGTGTCTGCGAGGACTTATCTTGTGTCTTCTGTCCTGGCACCAGGGCCAAGCCTGCCAGACAGCCCTCGAGGCGGAAATGAGGCTGCTGAACAGCCAGGGGAAGGCAAACCGGCGCTACATTGATTTCCATAAGTGATGTTACTGCGGTTGAATAGCTTGCCATAACGGTAATGGGGCTGTCAGCCCAAGGACACTGTCATGAGTTTCCACACCACCTCCAAATGGGCTGGTAACTTAGATTTCATTAAGGGCACCCGATGATGCTGAGGTGGAGTTGAAGCTAGAGAGAGTGAGGAACGTGGAAGGAAGGGGCTCAGTAGTGTCTGCTTATCTGCGTTGCTTGTACTTGTGAAGTTCCAGTTCTTGGTAATCCTGGGAGTTCAAACAGTGCATTTGTAGCAGCGAAGAACATGCCAAATATAGAGATAGTGGAACTCGGGGGTGAGTTTTTGTAAAGGTAAAGAATAAAGAAACTTAAAAAAAAAGGGGGCGGAGAGGCTGGTAACTCTCCCCTCCATGGACGTCAAGCGGTCCCTCTTCCTGGCTGACAAGACTCCTGACTGAAGCCAAACCTTCCCTCCCACCTCTGATCTGTAGCTGCTCTGAGCTTGTGACCAGCCCTCTTACTCCTTTTCTAACAAAGGCACCTCTCACAGGGTACCTCGTGCTAAAACGAGCTACTTCTCCGATGCTGACTTTTTCCCTTGAAACAAAACGCAGCCGAGCTCAGTATAAAAGGGTATTGAACACCCGCTATGCATGAGGCACCGGGGTCAGGGGGCGACACTAGGATCACTTTTTCCCAGTCCTCATTTGGAGGAGGGAAGGAGGGACACAGATGTGTCTATGGAAGAGAGATGCTGCTTCTCCCCTTCCAGATGTTTGACAGATGTAAATCATATTGCTGCATTCATCAGTTCCAATTGGTGGGCTCTAATGTAGTCCATTCCTAAACTGCTTGCCTTTAAACATATTATGTATTATTTTAGTCTGTTTGGGGGTTGCTATACCCAAAATACCATGATTAAAACTTTTATTTCTTGCAGTGGTGGAGGCTGGGATGTCCAAGGTGAAGGTACTAGTTGATTCCGTGTCTGTTGAGGGCCACGTCCTCATAGACCACACCTTCTCTCTGTGTCCTTGTGTGGTGGAAGAGCCAGGCTGCTCTCTGGAGTGTCTTTTTCATCAGGGCACTAATCTCATTTATGGGGCTCCAACCTTATGATCTGATCACCGTCAAGGTCTCACCTGAGGCCGTCACCTTAAGGATGTAAACAAAACTTCAGATTGCGGCAATTGTTCATTTCTTCCCCGGTGGATGCACATGGCACCTTGGGTTTGTCCTGGAGAGGGTGTGTGTGGTTTCCCATCATCCTGATGAGGTCCCACTTTTCTGTTTATCATATCAGCTGCCAGGCCTGTGTTCTTAGAAATTAAGGATTTCTACTTGCATGGGATACTCATTAAGGCTTTGGTTTCTTTTTCTTTTCTTTTCTTTTTAAAATTAACCAATAAGTGATTTTTGACATTGAGAATGTTATAAAAACCATCAGGTGAGCATTTTCTAAATATTTTTCCGTAATGAGCTATTAGGATCTTCAGGGGTTTGCTGGGATTTTAGCTTCACAACAGGCATCCTCACGCATAAAAAGATTATTCCATTTAGATGTGTAGTTCCTGCTGGTCAGAGATCTGTGAACAGTCACGACTTGTGACATACTTTAAAGATTATCTTGTTTCTTAAAGGGGGGGGGTGTGTGGCACTAATCTGATAGCACCTCTGCTCCTAACCTGAGAGGAAATGGCCTCTGCTTCAGGTCCTCAAGTGACAGTTTTACAGCCTTCTTTGGAACAAGACAGGTCTGGGCTGGGCTGATTGGCTGATGAGGTCCTCCTCCTGGAGGGACTCTGGCAGAAGGTGAGCCATCACTTGGGAGCTGAGGCCAAGGAACATTGAAGACAGGGTGTTGGGAAGTAGGGGGTGGGGGTGGGCAGAGCTTCCAGCTCCTAAGTGACTCCCAGGGCCCCACTTAAGGATCCACATAAAGACTTCTGAACCCAATGTGAAGGTTTAAGGCTGCAGACATCTCTCTTCTAAGTGGGGACAGGGTTGTTCAGCAAAAGGGAAGACAAAGCCAGTGCAGTCATTTATTTTGGAAGGGGAACTGGGCTGTTCCCTTTCCTCAAGAGCAGAGAAAGAAGCACTGCAAAGTTAGATACTGATTTTTTGGAGAAGTTCCTACTCTCCTATGAGAACTGCCTTCTTTTTTCTTGGATCTCTGAGGGACTGATGGAGGCTAAGGATATGAGAGGAGTGGACCTCCCCTCTCTGTTGTAAGCCCCTGCCCAGCCTCAGACAGGAGTGGACCAAGTGACCCAGTGGCCTTGGAGGCTGGCTGAGAGATGGGGAGGCCAGGGGATGTGTTAGTTGACCCTGCCCCTGCACTCTAGATGTCCTGGGCTAGAGCCCTAAGTCCTGACATGCCAGCCATGCCCTTAGATGTACAAGACAGAAGGGCACCTTAGTGGTAAGATAAAACCATGTTCAAGCCATCTCAGGCACTTAGGTCTGTCCTATTTTTTTGTTCTATCTTGTTTTTGAGACAGAGTCTTACTGTGTTGCCCAGGGTGGCCATCCTGGGCTCAAGCCATCCTCTCACCTGTCTCTGGTACAGCCATGCCTATAGTTGCACACCAACCAGAAAAGATCCCTCAGTCTCTCAGTTTACTATTATCAACTCTCTAAATCAGGAAGTCTAGCTTTAGAGCAAATTCAGATGCTTCATGCTTTAGTTCAAAGACCATTTCCTCTGACTCCCACCTTCTGAGAATCCTTCGTGTATTTGAAAACCAATATTAAATTGGCTTTTGGCTTTTTCTTCCTCTTGGGTAGAATAATTTCAGTTGCAGTCACTTGAATTCAGAAGAAGCAGCTTGCTAGTAAAATTCAAGTCAAGTCAATGCAAAGCTTTTCTCTGGAAAAGGAAGGAAAGGGAGGAACAACAGCATTGGTTTCTCTGCCAACCATATCCCCTGTGCAGTTCCGACTACTCCAAGTGCGGTATAACATTTTATATTAAGTTTTCATCACTGCAGAATTAATCAATTGCTGCCCAGCCTCCCAGTGAGACCCAAAGTTTACTTTCCTTTGTGGGTCTTATGGGTTTCCTTCGTGAATTTAAAAGCAATCATATGAGTTGAAGAGATTTAGGGGCTATTGAGAGTAACAAGATTCTGGAGTAAGGATTCCTTAATTTTGCCAAAACCTCAGATCTGTCTGGAAGAGGCATTAATAATCTTTTGCAGAAATTGTAGATCCACTTGAAAATCTGATAACTGCTAAGAATCTTTTCCCTAGAAATATGTATATGTACCTACAAGAGCTGTTCCATACCATTTCGTGGAATCATATGACCTGAGATTCTAATCTTCAAATCTAAAATCGGAGGCATTTTAATCAGAGGTGAAAATGAATCATTTTGCATAAAACTCTTAATTTATAACTATAAAGAAAAAAGTGAATTTTTCTTATTATAAAGGGGTAAAGTAAAACAGGTTCTTATTGAAGTACAGTTCCCTGTGACTTAATTGGAAATTTAATTTAATTTAAATTGAAAATGCTTTTTCATTTCTGAAGTATTCCCACTAGAAATCTATTATATCTAATAGAATTTTATTTGGAGTCAAGTTGGTATTAACCTCCTCCTGGCATTATAAGGAGCTATATAGGTAAACCCTGGGCAGGTCCCAGGAAGATGGGTTCTTTGCTCTGTCACTGGCTGGTTGGATGGACCTGGGTGCCTGGGTTACTTTCTTGGGCCTTCCTCTTAGTAATGTTGCTTTCAGAATTTGTTTTCTAGCTTTTCAAAATATCTTTGAGTTTTCTATCTCCATGGATGAACCATTCCAGAATTTCATGAGATGTTCCTTGATGCATTATTTTTATAATCTAGTAGTGTGGCTTGGAGAAAAGAAAGAAAACAAAGTGGAGAGAAGTGTGTAAGGAAATAAAAGAGGTGGAGGAAAGAGAGTAAGGAAACGTTGGCAAAATGAGCTGTGTCCACAGAGCTCAGGCATCAGTCATTGCATCTCGGGGCTACTGGATTGTGGTGCAGTGACATGGAAATGCCAGTATCTCCTCCTGGGTGCCCCTTATATACACCTCAAGGAAACTGGATGTGTGAAAATCCAGACTTTATAAACAAATTTCTTCACTATCCTCCTACTTAATTAGTAAAATGTCATAGGAAACTAGTTGATTTACTGGAAATGAGTTTACATATGTATTCCTGTGATCAGGAGCACCCTAGAAGGCAGCACCCCTAGATTTGAAATCAGACGAATTTCTTGCTGTCATCATTAATATTTCAGAAGCAGGTGTATCCCAGCTGAGTAAAATTATTCTGTCTGTTGGGTTGGATAATTTCAATATTTGGTTGGATTTTCCTCTGCTTTGTGTGATGCTGAAGTATATCTAATTCTACCTCAATTCTCGGGGTTCAAGTTTGGTGGACCTGAGTGGATTCCAGCATCAAGTCAGCCACATATTGCTCTCCAGCCTGATGGCTGTCAAGAGAAAAGACTCAGAGAGCTTTCGTGAAGTGTGAAATCACCTTGACCTAGGTTGATACGATCACCAGGCTGTGGCTGTGTTTTCGAGTTTAGCACCCTTCCAAGTTGGTCCCCATGATCCCGGTTGTTTCAGGTGGACACTCTTAATATTCCTTGGGCAGTTGAGCTCTATATTCCAGGAAATCCACCATTAGTCCTGCCACCCCGATGGCACCTCGGTGATCTGTCTCCTCTTTAAAACACTCCACAGGGCTTCCTCTCATAGGCTTCCCACACCGTCATTCACCCTGGTAGTTTGTTACGTGTGTCACAACTCGGGAAGGCAATATGTCAGTATTCTCCACGGGCACGGGGGTGGGGGTGGGAGAAGGGATTCAAACCAATCTCATTAATTAGGCTTTCATTTCTGCAGTGTGGTGACAAATGTCAGCTTTTGCATTTATTTTATACTCAACTGCCAAATGAAATCTCCAAGCTTGCAAGAGAACCTTCACTGTTACAGGCACAGTCATGAAAGCCATTTCCATTTTCATTGGCCAGGGAGACAAAAGGTTGTCAGTTGGAGTAGAGAGAGTTTTAAATGAATGCCACAGCACCCCAGTAGTAAAGGAGAGCAGGTTATCTTTGGATCGTGGCAGCGATTACTCATGCTTTTAGTGCTTTACCTTTTATCACTGCAATTAGCTTCTCGTTGGTGAGTGTTTGGATACAGAACCTGCGGTTGTCACGCAGTCACTGTCAAAATTGCTCAACACGGTGCTCACTTTTGTGCTTGAGTACACTTATCGAAGAGCACACAGGTGTTAAATTAGATTGGTTTCAATTCATTGTATGAAGTCACCAATCACCCACTAAAAATCCCTCCCCTTGCAAAGCTTCCCAAAGCCTAGGTAACAGGAAGATGAGAAATAATCAGATCATTTTAATCAAATAAGATTTATAAAGATTCACTTAATTAAAAAATGTTCTGTATTATATTTTGCTTAAGGGAAAAAAATAAAACGAGCTCTGGTAGAAAATAACGGTTGAGAGAAGACGTATGCATTTTACATAGTAATGCATTTGACTTTCATTTACCTCTATTGTATTATCGTAATTTGTACATATCCAATATCCAAAGTCCCTTACCACCCCAACTCAGAAAATCACAGGCGAAATCATTCTTCTCGGGGAGTTAGGTTTAAATGCAAATTCAGAAGGCAGCTTCAGAAATTCATGAGCGTTTCTGCTGCTTGGGGCTTCTCTGGGGCGCAGGCTCCAGGCTCAACACAAGGCTCTTCTTACTGAAATGCCTCATTAAGGCCTGTGTTCCAGGAGAGGAACCCTCTGCAGACACCCATGCCCTAGAGCAGGCCATAACAAAAGGCCAGCTTCCAAGAAGGCAAACTAATTAAAACAATAGCTGTCGGGACAGAATACACATAAAGACCTGTAGCTATAGCAGTGATTTCCACTAAAGGATCTGCTTGAAAAACAAAAAAACATACAATCCCCCCCCCCCCAAAAAAAAAGAAGGAGAAGGAAGGGGGAGGGAGAGAAGAAGGAGGAACATTCTACCTAAAATATTAGAATTAGGCAATTAGGGTTTAGATAGTATGGTTTTATAGACCCAAATTTAAATGGTGAGAATTATTTCACATATCTGAATTTATAATTATAGTCCTCTGCTACACAGATTTGAGGATATCAAACTTAAGAGACATTTGGGTCACTTTTAAGTGACTTTTCCTTCTTTGTGCATAAAAGAGAATAAGGTATTATTATATGTCTTAGGTGTAATATTTGCACCTATAGGTAAAAAATATTTAGGAACTATTCTGAATGGATATAGGTGGTAGGAAGACAAAGCCTTATCTGTTCCTGTTTCCAACTGGCTTAAAATTTTGAAGGAGCAGAAGTCTGAGGATCTCTGATTTCCCTCTGCTACCATTCGGATCTGGAATCTCCCTGTAAAGCCCTGTGTGTTAGGGTTAGGGTTAAGCTTGGTGCCCAGCACAGCACTGTCGGGAGGTGGTGGGACCTTTAAAAGGTGGGGCATAGTGGGAGGTCTTTAGGTCATTAGGAGTGTGCTCCCTCCCCAAAGGGATTATAGAATTCTTCCCCGCCCCTCACTCTTTTGTTTCCAGCTATGAGGTGAGTGGTTTTGTTCCACCACAAGTTCCTGCCATGATTTGCCATCTGGCCACAGATTCAAAGCAATAGGCCAACTGATCCTGGACTGGAACTTCCAAAACTGTGAGCCAAAATAAGCCTTTTCTCTTTAAAAATTGATTATCTCAGGTGTTACAGTGACAGAAAGCTAACACACCCTCCTCATATCAAATCATAACAAAGAACTGCCTTTCTAAGAAGTGGGTGAATGTTTCTTAGGTGCCTTTATGCCATGATAACAAGACCTGGGAGCAGAGTTAGCGAGTGGTAAGTGCTGCTAGAGAAAACTAAGGGCAGCAACTCTATCTGCAGTGAACACTGGCAGCAGCTGAGGGTCATGTGGATCTAAGTGTTTGGAGATCATATCAGGCAAAACAAAACAACAAAACAAAACAAAACACCTGAAGGCATCATGTGTTGTCTTCAGGTCCATTTCTGATCAGGTCAAGTACATCAAAAGCATACTGTTCTGGCACATTCTCTAGGGAATGGCTTGCATAGCCACGGATGGGAGTTGAGGCACTGCTTTGTTATGATGGTCTTACGCTTGACAGAAGAGTGAAAAAGCAAGGCAGCATGTCTCGTGGGCAGGGGTGGCCATAGACCTAACAGCTCCAAGATGAGGCCCTCCTGCGGGAGCTGCTGGGGGTTGGGAACACATTCCTGACTCTCCCTGTCTTTCATTGACTGTGTAAAGTCCCCAACCACCCTGCAGCCATTTTCCATTCTTTTCAGTCTGTTATAAATTCTTCATATCACTTATCACCATCTGCAATTATCATTTATTTGCAGGTTTATTGCCTGCTTCCTCAATAAATGCAGCACTGTGTCTATCTTATTTATTGCTGTATCCCTGGGCCCTAAATGGTCCTAGTTTACTACAAAGGGCCAGCAATCATACACTGAACAAATGAACTAATGAATTAAAATAACATCCATGACGAAAGCAAAGTAATATGGATATTCCATGACACTCCGTGCAAAGTGTCACTCTGTCTTTTTTTGATAGAGCTCCTTTGCCCCCACCCCGCACTATTTTCCCCTAAAATTGCCCCTGTGTAGATGAGGCAGGGAAGGACATCGCCTGAGGCTCACCTCAATCTAGAGTTTAGCCAACATGAGAGCTCTGAATGTAAATCATTCTCTTGAACTTGCTGCTGTCCACGTTGTTTTTGTGGATAGACACTTTGGTCTCCCTGTGGTCTGGTGGATCTATGAAGCCAGCCTGTGTCTCCCAAGCCTTGCAATCTCTGCTTTAGATCATCATTGACACCAGAGCCAGGGCTTGAGATACATTCTGGATGATGCCCCAAATTATAGTCCCCTTCAGTCAGTGTTCACTGGGTTTTGTGGAGACACTAGCCTTCAGGCAGATGGTCAGCCAGCCCTGGGGTGGGAGATTTCTGTGCCACTGGGAAGGACTCTGTCTTCATGGGATCCCATCTGAGCTGTTCCACCTGTGGATAGATTTAGATTTCTATCTTTAAAAAGCACAGACACATCAAATTCTTCTGGCTTCCTGTTCATGGTCCAGACATTGGAAATCAACCTGAATCATTTTCTTCTCCTTCTACCATCAGGCTCTTTCTGGGCCTCAGGAAACATTTCCAGAACATTCCTACTGAGCTGAAACCTCCAATGAGTATATTGACATTTGTTGCTGATTTTTTTGGTTTGATCCTGGTCTGAATCCCCAGTAAAGGGCTAGATGATGAGTTATTAGTTAATCCAAAATGACCTTGAGTTATATTTGATGATCATATTATCCTGCTTAGAGATTTTAGCACACAATGGATCAAACATGACATGGTCTGTCAACAGTGAATGACACAGAATGAATTATAAAAATAAGTGGAAGACATATACATTCAAGGAACTCTCAGCCTTTAGGGGAGGCATGTCGTTTCCACTTTCCGTTTTCCAGGAGCGGTGGCTTGTGGTTTTAGATACGTTGGAGACGTTCTGGCTAGAAAGAAAAGGTTATGTTGTGGAAAGTTTGAACCAGCCAGAAGTGTTGGGGCATTTTCCCCGAGCATAGTGGGACTGCAGTCTTTCTCTTAAGAAAGGGGAAGACAGGTAGTGGAAGTTAAGTTTTAGAAGGACTGTTCTCAAGGGTGGCAGAATGAATTGAGGAAGGAGAAATGGAAATATCTGAATCAAGGAACTATGGGAGAAGGGAGTGCTGGGAAGGGAGATAACAGGCACAAAGAATGAAGGATGATGAACTAGAAAGGGAAGAAGGTTTCCTATGGGAAACCTCACAGGAGAGAAGAACCTGGAGACCTGGCATCTGCAGGAGGTGAAGGGAGAACATGAGAGAAGCCCTGGACCTTGCAGCCTGGTCACAGGAAGAACTGATAGAGGAATAGGGGTGCCGGGGGAATGCTGTGGCAGTACTTACCCATTCATAGGATCTGACACATTTAAAAACCATTGTTGATCATTGCAACAACCCCCTGGGCCAGGCAGGAGCCATATTTGGGCTCCCCTGTGGACGTAGCTGCTTAGGAAACTTGGAAAGGGCAAGTCTCATGCTCATGAAAGCAGTGAAGCTGAGTTGATGGTAGAAAGTTCAAATGGAATGCTGAGGAAGCATCTGGAGATAGGAGGGGGCCGTGTGAGATGGAAGTCTAGATAGGATGGTTGCACAACTGAGCACTCATTGACTCAGGAAAGGGTTACAGAGATAGGAGAGTGGGAAGCTAAGAACTCTTTCTTGGAGCAGATCCAGATCCCAGGAATGGGGGGAATAGTGTCCAGGGTGAGAAAGGTCTTATCTGTGGCAAAAAGAAGGTCACCATTGACTTTTGTGAGAGCGGTAAAAATAGATCTAGTTGGGTAAGAACCTAAGTCCTAGAGTGAAGGATTTCAAAGTCAGCGGGTGGGCGATGGTGGTGAAGAGACTGTGATTTAAACCAAGTTTAGTAACAAAGGAAAGGGAGGAAAGAGGGGAAGAGGAGGGGGGAGGTCGCAGGGTGGGAAGGAGATGTTTCTAGAAAGCAACAAGATCAGCAGTGGGTTTTCCATGGTGTGGAAGAACTGAGACCATTTAAAAGAGGAAGGAAGGATGGTCAGGCGAGGGGGTCGAGATGAAGGGCCATCTCTGGGTTGCAGGGGGAGAGAAGGGCCATCTCTGGGTTGCAGGGGGAGGGTCACCCTGGAGGAGACGGGACTCTTCTTCCTTCAGGGCTGTAAGAGGGCAGTGAACCAGCCTCAGGGCACGGAAAATGTCTTGGCCTCTCAGAGCAGGGGCACCATTTGTCCACTGTCCTGGGATATTAGGTTTCCTCTTGTACAGAGTCCAGGCGGTGGTACACAGAGAGCTGTGGCGAAACTGAGGTAGATAAAACCTGCAAATGCGTTGTGTTTCTTCAGAGGAAAATGCTATACATGTTTAGTACTATTGTTATCATTCTGTGTCAATTTTCAAAGGCCCTAAATTTAAAAAAATGATAAAAATAGATACTCAGGAATGCTAAAATGATTTTGTTGGTAGATCTTTGTTGATGTTAAAATTTGTGTCTAGGTGACCTGATAGAAATGGTACAGATTTTAAGGTTTTCAGATTAATAACTTTCCAGTAATTAAAAAAAATACCTGAGATAATTCAGGCACAGAGAGATATGTACTGCCTGTTCTCTCTTATCTGTAGAAGCTAAAAAACGTTGATCTCATAGAGGTAGGGAGGAGAATAGGGGCTGCTAGAGTCTCGGAAGGGCTGAGGAACAGGGGATGGAGGGAGAGTGGTTAGTGGATCCAGAGTGTATTGGGATAGGAGGAATGACCTATGTATTCTACAGCACACTGGGGTTTAACTATGATCAACAGCAGTCAATTGTGTATCTCAAAATAGCTAGTAGAGCGGATTTGAATGTTCCTAACACAAAGAAAGAAATGATAAACGTTTGAGGTGATGGATGTGCCATTTACCGTGATCTGACCATCACACATTGTCGTGCGGTACCCCATAAATACGTACAATTACTGTGTCAGTTAAAAATGAAGCATTTTGAAGCTTTAAGAAAAACCAAAGAAGTAATCTTTCTTTGTAGACCAAGAAATTTCAGCTGACTCCATAGGCAAAAGAAATTGTCCAAACATGGATCTTTCCACCAGTTATTCTGTCTTGTTCAAGGTGACATTGGGTGACCAGTTACCAAAAGAAAAAATGAACATGAGTGTCATCTATGAAGGTAGAAATGGAGTGACCCCAGGGCTGGGCTGGACACTGCAGGAGTCATAACAAGAGAGGCAGAGTGCATACGTGGGAGGGGGCACCTGGGCCATCTCCTACCTTCTTACCTGAGCCATGGTGAGAATAGAGATCAGGAGTCTGCTCCCACATTCTCATCTCTGGGTTCCTGCATAGGCAGAGAGCATGTGGGCAGAGATGGCTGACTCCATGGCTCTCCAGGGCCCTGGGTCCTTTCTAACCTCACATTACCTTTTTTTTTTCTTTTCATATGCTCTCACCCAGGACCTGGAGTCAGTGGCTGTCTTCCTTTGCACACTGCCTAATTTTGGCACATAACTAAGAAGGCTGTCCCTTTAGCTGCTTAGGAGTGGAGGAACAAAGATAACAAAGGTAGGGGATAGGAAGGTGGAACAAGGCATTAGGAGGAGAAGCCCTTCCCCAACCAGAAGATGCCGTGGCTTCCCTCTATTTTAAAACAAACCAGACTTCCCTCCCCATGGCTCACTTCTTGTTTTACCCATGACTCATCCGTGTTGACAGCATTGCCTGCTTTGTGTTTCTCGATGGTTTTCATGCTAAATGATTCCAGGGTAGTGAAAGCCATCTCAACTCCCAAGTTGTACAAAAGCAGAAATGTCAACTGAATTATCTGTAATGAAACCATTTTCTTTTTTAATCATAAGGGGGTGGATTTGCTTTAATTGCAGGCACTTGAAACACCCAGCCTGGGGTTAAATATCCTTTCATCTTGTATGATTGTGACAGAGAGTAGGCATTCTTAACTCTTAAATGCTTATGGTTTGGGGATAATTAAAATTGGGGTAGGGAAGCAAAAATGAAGAAAATACATGATTGAAAGGAAAACAGAATCTCCATCCCTTAAGGGCAAAAGCAAGTTTTAAAAATTGATGGGAAAAGACACTAATTGCTTGCCACATTTAGTGCATATGAGTCTCTGGAACACCAGTCCAGAAGAACACAACAGTGAGGCAAACAAAGGTGATTTTAAAGGAAAGAATAGTTGGTTCCTATTGGGGAGATCCAGAAAGAGTTCTCTCAGCTCAGTAGGTCTTGATATGGGGACAAGGGTGGAGATGTTTGACGTTAGGGGAATCCAAGGCACAGGACATAGACAGATGTGAGTAAGTGCTTGTTAAGGGGTTTGGGAACCCAGAATGATTAATGACTAGCTAAAGATTTGGTATTTTATTCCTTAGAAAACAGCGATAACTTGCAGCAGAATGGTATGTTCCCAGCTGTATGGAGGGAGAGAATCCCGTGGCTGAATGAGGCATGGATGGTGGAGTGAAAGATGAAAGGCAGAGAGGCCAGTTAGGAAACTATTGCAATAGTCAAGGCACATACTATTTGGTATGACTTGAACTAAAGAAGTGTCTTTGAGTCCAAAAAGAAAGACGAGGATATGAGGGATATTTCACAAATAGAATACAAATGATAATTAATTAAATGTGGAGGTTAAAGTTTACTGAGGTGCCCAATTACTCCCAGGTTTCTATTCTGTGTAACTTGGGAATGGTGGTGCCTCATAAGCCATGCCCTACTTCCATATCTGAGGGAAAAAGGACTCTGATGGATTGTAATTGCCAATTTCTGTGGTGTAAATACTCTCACTGAGGCCATTTCTGCCTGTCACCAGCAGGTGGCACTGAACATGGAATTGGGAAGAGATGCACAGGATCCTTTCTTTTTTTTTGGTACTAGAGATTGAACACAGGGGCACTCGACCACTGAGCCACATCCCTAGCCCTATTTTGTGTTTTATGTAGAGACAGGGTCTTACTGAGTTGCTTAGTGCCTCGCCATTGCTGAGGCTGGCTTTGAACTCACGATTCTCCTGTCTCAGCCTCCCTAAGTGCTGAGATTACAGGGTTGCGCCACAACACCCAGCTGCACAGGATCCTTTCACAGGTTGGGTTGAGCCAACTCCAGCACACCACTGAGTAACCACCAGTGGGTTATGGAGAAAGATTCCAGATCTGGTTTGGAACATCCATGTGGAGAGAGTCCAGCAGGCACTGGAGACTTAGAGCTGGCACTCAGGAGAAAGGATGGGGCAGATGTAAGGTGGAAATCATCAGTAAGTGTGAAGGGGGTAGAAGGAGAGCAAAGACCATCAGGAGAGGGTCCAGGGAGATGGAATTTATAGGAGGGGGCGAGGCTAGAACCTTGGGGATTACCTTTGTATAAACGCAAGGTGTGGAAAAAACAGTTGAAGGGCTGAAGTAAAGGAAAGGTTGGGATAACAATTTGAAGGAGGCAGAATCTCAACATCTGAGACAACGGAGTTCAAGAAACTCATCCATGTCATCAGGAGTAGAGGACAGTTTGATTCCCAGTTTATGAATATAAATATTTTAATCAGAATTGGCCCAGCATGAATTAATTTTCATGAGGTTCCTGAGGGAACATCATTAAGCTAATTTAATTCCTCTCTATAATCAATTTTCCAGAGTGCTGTTAATCTGTTTCCGATTTTTTCCCCATTTTATATTTATCTTAATGAAGTTACTTAGATCAAGATCAATTATTTCCCACATAAATATCATGATAAATATTTGGTTTTTCAATAACTTCTAAAAAATCTCCATTGAATGTTTCTGATTACATTCCCTGCCATTCTTCATTTTCCGTCAAGACCTTCATTTCTCAGTTCTGAGGCATTTTTTTTTTTTTTGCCATTAACGACAATGACCCTTCAGGCAGTATTTCATTGGTATAGATTTTAATATGTGGTCATTATATCCATGTAAGTCTTTGTTTGTTTTTAAAATGCAAACCTGTTAAACCCACTTAAGGTAGCTGCTGTTTTCTGACAGTTCACTTGAGCACTGGACATTTGGAGACCAGGCAGGAATCCTAAGTCTGGAACATGGAAGGGGTTTGGGAAGGACTTGCCTATGATAAACTCAGTATAAGCATAAAATTAGTCCTAAACAGTCTGGTGTTGAAGGAAAATAATTTCATTGTATTATAATAACAATTTAAAAGTCTCGATTGTTTTGTTAAATAAAAACACCAAATTATTTCATTTGACAATAAAATAATAAAAATCTCATGTATACTTCTGTTCATCATAGGGTAATTGTGTTAATAAAATTAAAGAACAAAGCACCATGTCTAATTTGGTGGTTGGGGCAGAGTCAGTTGGGAAAGATCACGCTGGCCCACAAGACAGAGGGACTGCGTCACTGTGACTGCTGGGCTTCTGGGAGGCCACCTGTGGTTGGTGCCATTCTAGGGGTGAGCTGGCCACAGGCCACATGTTGTGCCTTGAGCTCAGAAGGCTAATTTTGCCACCAAACTTTTAAGAATGGACTCAGACAACTAAACTAAACATAATTAAACCAACAAGACTGAGAGGTGAAAACAATGTTCATTTATTTCCTTAAGCAGGAAAGAAGTCAAAGTATAGGAAAGAATATAGGATTAGACTGCTTAAAGGAAGAAAGGAAGAGCAGACACATAGGCAGTGATGATTTTTATCTGGGTGTCCTTAGTTACCCACTGTAGGTCTCTAAATAATTACCCATTATGTACCCCAGAAGGGAGAACAGGACTGGAATATTGGAAGCTGAGTAAGTACAGCTCTGTGCTCTCATCTCAGTGGTAGACAGGCCTCACCAACAGGGTATCAGTGGCAGATTTGGTTAAGGCTTCTTCAGGAAAGAGGTGGGAGGGACGCTGGGCTCTGCTTTCCTTTGTGTGCTGTGCTGGCTCGATTGCTTCACCCACCCTCTGAGACACATGTTCTTTCTTTAGATAGGTCGTTTCTTCCAAGTTGTAGCCTCATCTTACCTGTCTCACAATCATAGTGACTTTTTGAAAATTAATCTTTACATTTCATCTCCCGTTGGTGCTTTCTTTGTGAAGTTGACATCTCCAAGGCAATCTCAATCTCTACTTTTCACGACTCTTCCTTACCCCTAAGTATCAGCAATCATGACACGTTCAGCCTTTCATAAGATCACTTAAAAAATTGATGGTTGAGTGGAGTTGTATTCACAGATGTTTTAACTAAACTTTTTATTTCAAGATCATTGAAGTTTTCTGTTCAGGTAAGCAACAATATGTAGGGATCCTGTGTACCCTTCCCCTATCTTCCTGCAGTGCTGCCATCTTGCAGCTCTACAGGACAGTGTCCCATCCAAGGTATGGACATCAACACAGTCTAAATACCAAGAGTTCTGTCACCACAAAGATCCCTCAGGATGCCCATGCCTCACAGGAAGAAATCTCGCATAATTCTTTTTATATACTGCTGAACTGGCTGTGCTAATATTTTTATGGAGGATCTCTGCATCTAATACTTGAGGTTTTCCTGTTTTCTGATATAAGCATGTCGTACAGTGGATTCCCCTTTCAGCATTGCTTTAGCTGCATGCCGCATATTCTGATATGTTTTATTTTCATATTCATTAAGTTCCGTTGATTTTTTTAACTTCCTTTGAGATTTCTTCTTTATACCATGCAGTGTGTCAAAGTATGTTCTTTAATTTCCACGAGTCTGCAGATCGCCCTGTTATCTTTGTGTTATTTCTTGTTTGATTCCATTATGGTCTGAAGAAGATACAATGTGCGATTTTAATTCTTTTAAATGTTGATGACTGTTCCATGGGCCATTGAAAAATATACGTTTTGCTGATACTGAGTGGAGTTTTCTATATGTATAAGTTAGATCTTGTTGGTTGACTATGGTATTAATGTCTTCTGTATCCCTGCTGATTGTCTGCCTAGTAATTCTAACTGTCCCTAAATTGGGGTGTTTAAGTTCCCAGCTGTGAGTGTGGGTTGGTTTGCTTTTCCTTTCATCTCTGTCCATTTTTATTTCTGCACTTTGAGGCTCTCTTGTTTGGTTACCCCTCCCAGTGATCAGTTGTTTTATAATTATGTAACATTTTTCTTTGTCCCTAGTATTTTTATTTGACCCTAAGTTTATTTTATCTGATATTAATATAGCCTCTTTTATCTTTTTTTTAAATTGCTGTCTGCATGGTATATTATTTTACATCCCTTTTAAAAAATTTTTTATTCTAATTATACATGACAGTATAATTAGATATACTTTATATACTTTGATGTATCAAAGTATATAAAGTATATCTATACTTTGATATACTTTATCAGTATATCAAAGTATATACTTTGACAGTATACTTTGATACATCATGGAGTATAATTTCTCATTCTTCTGTTGTACATGATGTAGAATCCCACTGGTCATATAGCTATATATGTACATAGGGTAATATCCTTTTATTTTAAATCTGCCTAAGGTGGTGTGTGGAGATCCGTTTCTTTTAGAAAGCATATTGGATTGTGGTATTTTATCTACTCTGATAATCTCTGCCTTTTATTTTGGTTTGTTTAGACCATTAACATTTAATGGAATTATTGATTTTATTAGTTGCTTGCTAAATGTTTCTTGTTTCTCTTCCTTACTTTTCTGTAAGTTATTTGAACATTCTCAAAATTGATTCTGTGTTATTTCAAATAGGGATTTTTAAAACATACTTCTTTGTATAGGTTTTTTGGTGGTGTTTTTATATATTATAATACACATATATAACTGTTCACAGTCTACTGCTGTCACTATTTTACCACTTTAAGTGAAATTTAGAAACCTTATTATCCTTTGGGTATCTTTACCCTTTCCTCTCTTTAAATGTGGACTTAAGTATTTCCTTTATCACCAGTGTGTACCACATCAGATGGTGTAACATATTCGCTTCAGTCACCAACTGAACCCAGTCTGGTGGTTTGTTTTTTTTTCCCCTGGAGTTTCAGAGTTTCTGTTGTTTCCTTTTCTGTTTAAAGAATTTCTTTCAGGCATTCTTTAAGGGTAAGTTTGCTAGCACATATTCTCTTTTCCTTCATTTAAGAATGTCTTTATTTCTTCCATCATTTCTAAAAAATACTATCACTGAATATATAGAATTCACAGTTAACAGTTTTCTTTCACTTCCGATAAATGACATGTTGCCTCTTCCTGCCCATGATGGTTCCGGATGAGAAGTCTATTTTCATTTGATTTGTAACTCCCCTAGAAGTAATACACTTTTGTTTCTTGGGCTATTTTCAAAGTGTTTTCTTTGTATTTAGTTTTCAGAAGTTTGACTCTGGTGTGTGTTAGTGTGGACTCCTTTGAGTTTATCCTATTGGAGATTTACTTAGTTTCTTCAGTCTGTGTGTTTATGTCTTTCACCAGATTTGAGATGTTTTAGCCATTATTATATAATTATTATTACTTTGATTATTCATTTATCCAGGTTTTCCTTTCCCCCTCTGATGAAAAAAATATAGGTCTTTGTGTATGGCCCCACAGGTGCCTGAGGCTCTCTTCATTTTTGTTTTTCGTTCTGGTTTCTCTCTGTTGTTCAGGTTGAGTGAATTCTGACCAGTGTCTTCAGGTTCATGGGTTCTCTGCTCCGTTATCTCCACTTTTGCTGTTGATTCTCTCCAGGACATTTTAAATTCTGCTATAGTGTTTTTAATTGCATAGCTTCAGTTTCACCCACTCTTATGATAGCTATTTTTTCCCCAGAGATTTTCTGGTTTTCATTTATTTTGGGAGATCTTTATCATTTTTTGGTGAAAGCACCCTTAAAGTCCTCGTCTGATAATTTCAGCATCTGATCGTCTCTTTGCTGGTATCTGTTGCTTGTCATTCAAGTTGGATTTCTTGGTTCTTGGTATGCTATATCTTACGTCTTGTCATTCTCTCTGTTATACTAAGGCTCACTCTTTTTAGTGGTATTTTGGTCTGCTTGGCTTATCATGTGCTGATGCATGTAGAGGAGGCAGGTGGTCCCCAGCTTGGGTGTCTTGTGTGCCTCTAAGTCGGGGAATGGGAGGTCTAGACCATGGGGAGGACACAGATGTACAGTTCTTCCTGGGTTGGGTGTTTGTTTGGTGGGGTCCCTTTTCTGGTGCACCCAGCTACCTACTCTGTGGTATCTTGGTCTAGGAAGGGCAGGAGGACCCTCCCTGGACTCAGTACCTATGGCAAAGTCCCCTTGCATAGTATCTCTGAGTTGGGGAGGAGACTCTTAAGGCTTCAGCTACAGCAGGTGGCCTCCTGTGGCATATTGTCAGCGGAGTGATTGATCTATCTCTTTTTCGAGTTCTGCCTCACCGAGTGTTTGAGCTGGGACTCTTTTTCATAATGAGCTCACCTAAGCTGTCAACCTGCTGCTGTAAGTTGTAGGTTGGCATATGCCAGGTATGGGTTACTTACTTCCAGTGTCTGGGCAGTCATAAGAAGTGGAGGCCTTCCAGTCACAGGGTCCCCAACCAACTTACCTGACACTCTACCTTTCAGACTTGTGCTTTGGTTGCCTCTTGTGTTACTTCCAGGCCTAACATTGTGGTTAGCAGGGAGAAGCACAGAGAAATGAGTCTTTCTACACCATTTTGTTCAGACCTCTGCTAGCCCATTGGTTGGTCCAAGAACATACTGGAGACACAGCTTGCATGGATCTGTAGGAAATACAGAGAAACACACTTTGTGAAAGCTTTGTACAACAAGTGCATTGGCCATTTGGAAATGAAGAGCTAAAGAAAATGGCAGAGTGGACCTGCAGATGTCTCAGGGCAAAGTATGATTAATTGCCAAGTGTGTGATGCAGACAAGAGGCCTCGGGGCTCAGAGCAAGGAAAGATCAATACACCGCCTGGCCTGACTTGGGCAATTAATAACCGCAGTTTTTTGGCAGTTGTGATGCTTACAGGATATGATCTCAGATGAAAGGGACCTCTAGCTGGGTAGAATGGAATAGAAAACCAGTGAGTATCATCCCAGAGCTAGACACCATCTCTCAAGTGATCTGGTCCCTTCTTTACCATCCACGGAGGCACTGGGAAGCTCCATGGAAGGTATCAGTGAGGAAATGGGTGATGGAAAACTTGAGGACAGTGGCTTCAGAATGTCCACACATGGTGACTGAAACTCCAAAGGCTGTGACTGAAAAGTTAAAAAGGTATCTGGCTGGCTTAGCATGGTTCTGGTTTGGAGAATAGATAGCAAGCCCACCACAGGGAAACCCGAAGTGCTGGACGGTGTGTCATGGGTCATAGGTTTGGTAGCTACATCAAGACAGCCAGAAGGGAATAGCTCAGCCTAAAGATGACTGTGGATGATGGAGCCAGACCTGGGTTGGCATCCCAGACCTGAAGGCCCATTTCTTTGATATGAGCTGCTACTACCCAGTCCTCTCTGGACTGCCACAGTGGGGCCAGCTGCCCATTGCCCTGAGTTCCTGGTCCTCTTGGGAGGGTCTCTGCTTGTAGGCACAAAGGGTAGAAGAGTGGAGAGAGACAAATATAAAAGATAAGGATACATAAATAGCATTTATGGAAAGTATTTGGGGATTATTATAAGGATAACAACACTTAACACATTGTTGTTATAATGCAAAATCCCAGCAGGAAATTCCTGAGTTAGCCCATATGGTGCTAGTGATTTTCTCAGTAAACATAAAAAATAATTATAAATGGTGATATTAAATGAAGCATCAGAAAGACTTACTTTCCTTTTAACTGGTAAGAAAGTGTGAAGTTATATATACGACTAGAAATTTCTAGTTGAGTCTAAAAATCATAGTAGAGATCAACCTATATTATGATTATTCTTTTATTATTTTAACACATTAAACATTTAGTGATGAGAGCCGGAGAAGTGATTGCTCAGATGTTAACTAGTGCCCAACAAAGGAAGAAAAGGGTTTATGTTATTTTTTTAACATACATTTTTATATTTTATTTACTGTAAAGTCTTTATTTTGTTGCTTTATTAGTATCATGGAAAATCTCAAGCAGCAGATAAACAAGCAAACAAAAGATGTTGTTTTATGTTGGCATATTCTGCATAAATTCATTCCACCACCAAGTATTTATTGATCACACTGTGTCAGATTCTGTTTTATAGAGAGTAGGCATGTAACTGTGAGCAAATCCCAGGAAGCCCCCCTTCTGTCCTTATTTATCCTGCTCAGGCTACTGTTAAAATAGCTGTAGTCTTTGCTCAGGGATAATGGAAGGTATCAGGTGGAAACGAACTTGGATTTTAAAAAGCAGGGAACTTTTTGTGAGCCTGCATTTAACAAGAACGAGCCATGTTTACACACAGGTAGAAAGGGAGAAATATGTGACTGATTTGCAGAGGAACAACCCTAATAATCTACGTATCTATGCTGCACACTATTTAAAATGTAAGTTCATTTTTCCATTCCAGGTAACAATCTGTTACTGAGTACTTGCAATGTATTTGGAGGAGAGTGGTCGAGAGGAAGACGTGGTGGTGGTGGGGGGGGGCTTCATTTTCCTAACCATATAATGGGAACATTCTATTAATGTGATGGAATTTTTTTTTAAGTACAAATATGCCTTGGAAATACATCACAGAGGTGCTAATCTTTCATAACTTCCCTTGTTACATGCTATTTTCCAGGCAGAAGTCAGACTTGCCTTGGTATTTCAACAAGCCCTAGGCATGTTATTTTCTATTTCCGAGCTTTGTTTGTCCTGCTCTTGGTGATGCTCATATTCCTTACCCTCTCCTCGGAATATCTGGGGCTACCAACATGTTCTCCATCCCTCAGAAATGGCCTGTAGTGGAAGGTGGTCCTCTCCATCTGTAAGTCCCAGTAGCTCTGTGCTTCCTAAGGCCACTTGGAAGTACTTGTTGGTCTTCACCCAGCCTTCCCTTCCCGGCAAACGCCTTAAGGACAGCGACTGCTGCTTATCCATCTTTGTGTGTCCCTCCAAGGTGCCTGCTGTAGGATCTTCCAGGTGGACCTTGCTCAGTAAAAATTTATTGAACTGAGTTGTACGAGGGACCTTCAAATCCACCCAGTTTTCCAGCCTGTCCCTCTACAGTCTCTGGGCTGTCATCATTTCTGAAGCTCTTGTCTTTGTGGGCAGTGTCGCTCTTGCAGTATAACTAGGACGTAAAACTATTCATTGTGGCACAGGACAGTGTAACAGGGTTTAAGTCAGCTCTGTCATGATGGACAGCAAAAGACCTGACAAGAACAAGTTTTAGAAGCAGAAGTTTATCGGGGGCTCACAGTTTCAGAGGTCTCAGTCCATACGTGGCCGACTCCATTCCTTGGGGCTAGAGGTGAGGCAGGACATCATGGCGGAAGGGTGTGGTGGAGGGAAGCAGCTCAAGACACCACACCAGGAAGCAGAAGTGACTAAGCTCAGCTCACAAAATATAAACCCCAAAGCCACGCCCCCAGTGACCCACCTCCTCCAGCCACACCCCAGCTGCCTACAGTTAGCACCCAGTCAGTACCTATCAGGGGATTAATGTACTGATTTGGGTTCAGGCTCTCATAACCCACTCATTTCTCCTGTGAACTTTCTTACATTGTCTCACACCTGAGCTTTTGGGGGACACCTCCCATCCAAACCATAACAAATAACCCATGTCCTCCATCTGCGGGACAAACAGCCCATGTCCTCCACCGGAGACTCTTGGTTCAATTTTTGTATCAGGTCAAGTCAACTAGCATTTCTTTGATCCCTGAGGAGCGTGAGTCACACTGCCAGGCCTCGAGGCCCGGTCCCCGAGTGGGACTCAGCCAGCTCTACTGCCTGTTTCAGAGGTCTTGTTCAGCCCTGCAGACACTCCCCTGCTGGCCTCACTTTAGATGCTGGGGATGCTGCTGGGTGGAATTGGAATGACCCTTTGTTCCATGCGATGGATGGGCATCCCTCCAATAAAGATTAATGCTCAGACTCTGATATCGCCAGAGTCTTGACAGCCTGACACTTGGCTTTTCAAGCATCTGTTTCCCATTGCTTCACCTGAAAGAACTTTCTGACCTGGAAGGGCTAATTCTTTCTTTAAAAACCTCATGCCATCTCTGGAGGCAGTGTGGCCTCGTGAACTTGGGTGGCAGGTGGTGTTGCCTGTCGTACCCCAGCTTTTCCACTCCGCTGACTCACTGCCACACGAACTTGTTTCTGTTTTCTCCTTCCTCCCTTTCCTTGGGCCCACACACATGCATACATAAATTTTCTAATTTGACAGGCCGCAGAGGTGAAGGTAAGTGAAATAGCACACTGGGTGACCGTCCTTTGATTTTCACTTGTTTTTGCATGTGACCCTAAGGTGTTCAGCAGTCCTTCCTTTTTCTGTAAAGGAATGATAAATTGTTTAAAAAAACAACAGGGGAATGACCTCCCGGATTTTGTGGGGCTCTGAGTGAATTAAATAAGGAATCTCATTGGTGTCCAATGTGAGAGTGTCTTTGAAGTCATGGGCGTGGATCCCTTTCCAGATTCCAGAGACAGGGGTGTGCATGTTGTCTCTTTCACCCCAGACTCTGTCTACCATGGGGCCTGGTGTTCACTGAGCTCCATTCTCACCTGTTTCTGCTGACTCTTTACAAAACTGTTGTTTTGTGTGTGTGTGTGTGTGTGTGTGTGTGTGTGTGTGTGTAGGTGCTTATGCTATTTTGTTTTACATTTAACCTTTATTACATTGTGATTCTTATGGTGTGAAGCTTGCGCACATTCTCTTCAGTCAAAGGCAGCAGGGGTGAAAGTTCCTGTGATGTTTGTGGGTTCTGGATTTCCTACTCCATGTCCGCCTCAGAACCTCTGCGTGAAGGCCGCTGTTACTGCACCGCAGATGTGAGACATGCCCTTTCTCAGTGATGCTGAAATGCACTGTCACGAATGGAGCTGGATGACAAGCACGAGTGCCTCAGGAATTTCTTCAGTGGTATCATTCGGAGCTGTCACAATCCAGCATATTGAAGGGACTGTTGCCAGATCACTTGCATTTCTTTTAATGTGAAAGTAAGATTTCTGTAGTCATTCAAAATCATCACAACCGTGCTCTTAAAAACCAGATATTAGGCTTTATGTCACTCAGCATATGCTAAGTTATGCTGCAGTAACAAACAGCGGCTCATTTAGTGGCTTTTGATATTGTGGTTTGCATAAATGTCTGTCACTGCTCCATTTGAGCTCTACTTAGGAAACATTCTTTCCCAGACTTGGGCTTCCTTTCCACATCAGTGAAGAGCAGTCCTGGTGCTTGCTAACAGTGTCTTCCTCCTGTTTTCCCAGTCGCTCACCCTTCAGTCCTTCTCTAATAGACACCTATCAGTTGATTTTTTTCCCTCTAATTTAATGTTCCCGTAGTATTATCATCACTTGTGCTGACAGTATAGTTGGAATGAAACAGTACATCTTTAAAAGCATCTTTTGAAGAAAAAAAGAACCAAGTAAATGAGGAGGGAAAATTAAATCCTGTTGAATTTTTGAAGGCTGTTCTATGTGTGTGAACACACACACAGTGTAATTCTCAAATTTATTGCTTCCTCTTCCTGTTGGCTGTGCCTATACATAGCTATTTTGCCTATTAGCCTTCTTTATTTCCAGTGGTTAAAAAAATAGTCCCTATAAAAATATTTTATATGCTAGCCTCCCCCACCCCAGCAACAGTCTGTAGAAGTTTATGTTTATAGCTGTCTATGTGTAGAGAATTCCCTGGACTCTCTGAATGCGCTGTAAAAAGGCCAAAAGGAGAAATTTTTATATCCTTTTAAAAACTTAATGCTTCCCATAAGGACCCTGGAATGGTTTTATAGGATGGTGTCCTGCTTCCTTAAATGGTGAAGAAACAAACTGGTATAAAAAAGTTGGCATGATAATTATTAGTAAAACTATATTCTGCCAGTCGCTCTGCAGACTATTATTTTTGCATTAAAATTGTTTGTTCCTTACTATCAAACTGTGTTCAGGCACTACAGGGGGATCAGACATTTCTAACTGGAGCAAAAGTCGGCCCTGTGGGAAAGAGAAATATGGTAAAAGCTGCAGAGTCCAAAGAGTGTTAAAAGTCATTTTTCTCCTGCTTATAAAACACATACTTGAGTTTATGGTATGGCTGTCTATTAAGATGTTAAACAATCATAAGGATTTTTTTGGATGCAAGTCTCCAAGTGTCTTGAGTTCCCAGTAGTGAAGCGTCACAGAAGCAACTTAACAGTTTTCTGTAAATTTAATCGCTGCCTTGGAATAATTATGTCTGGAGGATGGAATACTATACATATTTTATTATCCATCAGTTTCTTTTTTAATAGGAGTGCTGTGCTTTGTACAAGTCAATTATTTTTGATAGTTTCTGTAATTAATGCTTAATTGAATTTTATTATCCTCATTTGACTACGTCACGTTGGGGATGATGGAAGCATTTCTAAGCGCTGTGCTACGGTACCGTGCTTTAGTATTCTGCCGTCACCTCGTTCGCAGTCCCACCAAGTTTCAGGATCTGTGTTTTTATGTCACCACTTATTAGAAAAATAGGCGAAATCCATCTTCTCCACACTGGTAAGTCAGAAGGCCTCCAACGCGTGACTAAGGGGAGAAGAATGTGAGCAGTGCCTTCTAGGTATAATTATCAGAATAGCAAATTGTTAGCTGAATGGGTTTCTTTGTTACCACAGCATTTTAATGCCACTGTGTTTATATAATGCTAAATGTATACAAGAGACGTTGCTGGCCCTCTGACTGTAGGATGGGTGGATTCTTGGAGGCTTTTGGATCGTTCGTGTCCAGTCTTGGTACACATCTGTGTCGATCTGTTGTTCTGTTTACAGACATCACCCAAAGGTCCCTGGAATTAGCATACAGGCAAGCTGGGCCACAAGCTTGGCCAAGCAGTCCCAGCTGCAGGGTACAGGCTCTCTGGGCTTACCACATGCTTTTTATGTCTTCCCAGTGACTCAGTGTCAGTTGCATAGGTGAAAGCTGTGTCTCCCCGTCCTAAACTATTACCAAAGGAACATTCTAGAAGAGCTCTGGGGACAGTGGAGGATCCTGGCGTGGGGACTGTGGTGAGGGACACCTGCTCCTCACTGGGTCCTTTCTGTACCCTGCCCTCAGTCTTCCCATGCTGTGTGGCTCGCCGTCTGGGTTCTGCAGTTCTTTCCCTCCCTCCGGTATTCCCCATTTCCACATAATTTTCCTGTGTATGTTTAACAACAAGTTTTTTTCATTCTCTATATAAAACTCAGCCTTGAAAAATTTATCACAATATACCTCTGTTAGTTCCATGGTTAGTCACTTCTGTACAAGATGGAGAATAAATTTTGATGGATTTGAGAAGTGACAGCTACGAGTGATCCTCAGTCTTTCAGCCTTGCAGTGTGGACGGAGAAGGATTTAAAATTAATCAGAGAGCACCTTTATTAAATGACACATCCTCTTCTAGGCATTTGCAAGTTGAAGTGATGGTTATTTTCTTCAAAAAGAGAAGGCAGGTGAACTTTTGTATCTGTGAATCTGTCCTAGATACAAATGTATCTTCCATATAATCATTTCCAAGATCTTGGGAATTAGGGACAATTGTGTCTATTCTTTTGCAGTGGAGGGAGGTCTAAAGGCATTAAATACCTAATCTAGAGTCACACGGCTGCTAGTAGGAACAGGTGGCCTTGAATGTCTGTCCCAGCAGCTCCAACTCCAAACTGCACAGCCCGAAAATGTGAGGGTACCTTGGCATCTCCCCAGGCACAGGACCCTTTGCAGATTTCAAGGCTGGGGTCTTGCCTTTTCTCTCTGGATCCCAGGGCTCCAGCATGGGGCATGATGTTTCTTTTTGCTTTTGGGGGGCGCAGGGGTATCAGGGATTAAACCTAGGGGGCTCGACCACTGAGCCACATCCCCAGCCCTATTTTGTGTTTTATTTAGAGACAGGGTCTCACTGAGTTGCTTAGCACCTCACTTTTGCTGAGGCTGGCTTTGAACTCACGATCCTCCTGCCTCAGCCTTCCCAGCTGCGAGGATCACAGGTGTGTGCCACTGTACCCCGCTGGGGCCTGGTGTTTCTTGAGCACCAGTTGGTGTTGACGTTCCCGGTGAGGACAGGCTGCCGTGGCACTCACTGGGCAGTGAGCATCATCCAGTATCTCGTGTTCATCGTCTTCCTTCAGCATCTTGCTGAGTCTGTGCAGTAAGTACAGCACCATGGTTGCCCCATTATACAGATGAGGAGACAGAGGTTCAAGGTGGTTTGACAGCTCGCCCGAGGTTGCATGGCCAGTGAGTGAGAGAGGCAGCATTTGCACCAGGACACTGCAGCCTGCACCCACCTTCCTAGCCACCAGGGCACAGCCTTGCATGAGGGATCCAGTCCTCTGAATGAGGAACAGAAGGGCCCTGATCAGGGACAGTGTGCTAAATGAGAGGGCTTTGGTGGTCTCACCCTTTTCAATCATGCGTGGTCTCTTTGGGATGCACTTTTTAATATGAGGCGGCTATTTTTATAATAAAGGTTAGAAATAATAGGACTGGAAAATCATTGAAGGCAGGGGCGGGACCAGGACAGGGACACAAGGCAAGGTATTTCCATGGAGGGGAACCAAGCTAAGACTTAGGACAAAGGACATGGCTGAAGTGGAGGAGGGGAACCGAGCCTGTACCACTCCCTTGCTAAACAAGACACCCGAGTGCTTCATTTCCTGTCCTACACACACTCAGGCTCCAAGAATTTGGCCAGTCAGGGTTACAGAGAAAGTCAAAAGTCATTGTACTATGACAAGATGCCCTGGTAAATGGGCCATTTGTAAAATTAGTCTGTGTGCAAATGTCCCTCCTCATACCTCTCGTCCTGGTCCACCCTGTGGGTATGTCACTGATGGGGTGTCCTAGACGTGTTATTGTAAATGGCAAACGTAACTGGGAAATTAGAACTGCAGATGGTGCAAAGTATGGGGATTCACGATGTCAGCAAAAGTGGTTTTGAATCGGGTAGAGCCTGGGCAAACGAGCAGTCGGCAGACTTGGAAAAGTGAGTCTTAGGAGAAAATCAGGCAGGACGAGGGCGGAGCTGGCATTTTAAAAGAGAACACACTGGAACAATTACAGAGGCCTTCCATTATTTTGGCAAATATAATCTTCCACATGGATAAAAAAATCAGAGAGATGTTCTCAAGGACAGTTACACAATTTTTGTCAGGAAAATGATGTTGAAAAATATATATGACTTGATCCATTGTTTAAGAATAGTGCATAAGCCAGGCACAGTGGCACATACCTGTAATCCCAGCAGCTCGGGAGGCTGAGGCAGGAGGATTGCAAGTTCAAGGCCAGCCTCAGCAACTTAGCAAGGTCCTAAGCAACTTAGTGAGACATTGCCTCAAAATAAAAAGGGGTTGAGGATGTGGCTTAGTGGTTAAGCAGCCCTGGGTTCAATCCCGGTACCAAAAAAAGCTAAGCTATAAAATAAGTCACTTTTCTTTCTTAGTTTTTAGATTTAAGCTTGTTTTACTCTTTCACATAGGTCTCTTAATCTGGCCTCTGTTTTTGGAAGATTCATTTTGCCCAGTACCTTTTGAGCACCAGAGCAGATTAAGACACGTGTGTGTATGGACAGGCATATGTGTTTGAGTGAAGGACATATATACTCATCCTTATCTAATTTCTTGAGCATAAGTTTTCTATCTACAAATTAGATTTTATTTGCCATCAACAGGGAATTTGCTTTAGATTTCTCCCAAGTTTGTCCCAATACCAGTAAGGCAAGAAACATATAAATTATGCACAGTTTTAAATGAACACATTGATATGTGAGTCTGATTCTCCTGTTATAATTATGCATAATAGAAATGCCTGCTAACTTGGGTGAAATACTCATCTATGAATTTGGAATGGTTAAATCTGCCTTCATCTTGAGATTCTAAGACAAAATGATTTCATAGATGTGGCAATTTATTGAAAATGAAAAAAATCCATTTAATTTTTATTCAGCCATATTATTTTCATTGTTCTTGGTAGTAATGAGGTAGTGTGATCATCCACTCAAAGAATGGACGTTTAATTGTCTCCCATGCCCCAGGCTCTGGGGTACAGTACACAGTGACTTTCTCTCACTTTTACCAATGAATATTGAGATTCAATGCACATATTTTCATCCTCTGTCTCCTGGAATCTCTGTCACATATTTACCTACACATCTATTCTTCTGCAGTTCATTTTCCCCTTATTTTCTGACAGGTCGAAAAAACAAAACAACTAGAAACCCAATCACAAATGCAGAAATGCCTGTCTAAGGAAGGACTATAGAAATGATCCGTTTACTCTTACTGTTAGGTTACATTTAATGTTTCTGCATTTTTGATCATGTAATTATTTGTCCAAACAGAATTGATACAGTTGCACAGATAATTAAGATTTAGGTAAAATCACTTTGTTAGTAACGTGTCTGTCTCTTATAAACGAAATTGCTATGTCAGAGATTTGACTGTTGAAATTTTCTTTTTAGCAGCTAGGGAAATACATTGTAAGAACGGAAGTAGTTTATTTTAAGTACCTGGGAAGAGTAAAAGCTATCTTTGCGTGATTATTATGTGAAGATGTGAAAGACATTTTATTCTATTATTTGATGCTTGAAATGTGAAGGGGGTTATAGAAGGCCTGAGAGATGCCTCTGCATAGGACATTTCTGCATCAGATCGAGTTCACATGTTCACCGCAGAATTGAGCTTTTCTCTTGATTTTCAGGGAACTCAAAGCAAACAAGGAGATGGATGCAGTTAATTAAGTAAAACATTTTAGACCCATGAATGTGAACATCAGTGAGATATCTTACATGACTGTGTTAAATGCCTTTATATGTCATTATTTTACTTAATTCTGGGAAGCCCTGTTAATTTGGTGCTGTTTCTCTTTCTTTCTCTCCCTCCCTGCCTCCCTCCCTCCCTCCCTCTCTCTCTCTGTCTTTTCTGATGAGGAATCTGAAGCCCAAATTACTTGCTGAAGGTTACCCTTGGAAAGTGGCATAGCCGGGATGTAAATCCCAAGTTATTCTGACCCCCAAATCCATGGACCTAATTCCTCAGCGTGCTGCCACAGCTCAGCCCCCCCTTTATGCCGGAGAGCAGGCCCTTTCCCTACAGCAAATAGGAGCATTTCTGAAAACACTAGTCAACGGTGCAGCAGATCTTCTCTGTTACATCGCTGCTTTTATTTCTTCCAACTCAAATTTTCTCTTAGAGGAATTAAGTGGAGGCTATGTCGATGGGTTTCTACCTGTTTTTCCCTAGTATTCCTATTGCTTTAATTGAGAAGATTAGGTGCTGTTATGAGCTCATGGTAGGTAGAGAAGACACAGTTTGGAGGGTTTGGGTTTATTTCTTGTTATGTGTTATCTATGTGTTTTCTTAAAATTATGATTTTGATTGTGTCTATTCGTAAGGTGCAGTGTGATAACTTTATACATGTGTACAATGTGTAATGATAAAATCAGGGTAGTTAGCATTTTCACCTCTTTAAACATTTGAAAACATTTTGACTAGCATGTAAAAATTGTACATATTCAGGAGATGCAGCATGGACACTGTGGTTTTAATTCTGATAGACTACTGGTTTGGGGTGAGAGGAGGCCATCCAAGCTGCTGGCCCTGCCCTAGATTTCCTGGGGCTCCGCCAGGAGGACTTTGTTCTTGCTCAGAACAGGGCAGGCAGGTCCATTTGGAAATAGCAAGAGAATCTGAGCAGGTGATTCAAGGTCAAGGGAAGAATAAATCCTTACCTGCAGGGCCTCGCTGCCCAGTCTTCTGAGTCAACGTCCTTCCACCTCTCAGTTTCTCTGTTCTGAATGAAATATGACAGAATAAATCAGCAAAGAAGATTACCCGTACTCTCTGTATACAGAGCCAAGCTGGCCCTCTGACGGTGCCGCCATAGCACAGGCAGGTGGAACCGGGTGACACAGGGACAGGTGGCATCATCTGTCAGGGTGCCTTCAAAACCTGCAGTGCCGTCAGCGAGCGAGTCACACGGGAACCAAGCAGCGTGGGCAGGGAGGGGCCAGACCTGTCTGGATGAAGGAGGTGAACTCAGGCAGGGACAAGGCAGCCAGCACTCGGGGTCCTCCATTTGTGACTGCGGGCAAAGTTCCCCTAAGCATGAGGTGTGCGGAGGGAAGCCTGCTACCTGTGGGAGACTCTCTGGGCTCAGGGAGGACTGGAAAGGCAATTTGCTTTCAGTGCTCTTAAATATAGTTTTCATGGCCTCCTGCTTACAAGTGATATGTGTTTCACTAGACTGTCACATCTAGAAACCTGGGGCTGGGGACACAGCTCAGGGGTAGAGTACTTGCCTGGCATGCTTAACGCCCTGGGTTCCATCCCCAGCGCCATCACCACCACCATAACCACCACCACCACCATAACCACCACCACCACCA